>CM002493.2:600000-1137500 GCA_000573905.2 Oryza punctata | reverse complement strand
TTCAGCTCTTCTCCCTTCTCAAGTTTCACATCAAGTTACACGAGCTCAATTTCTTTCAAAAATAATGAAACAAGTCATAAAGTAGCTCTAAATTATTGGTAGTAGTAGCTTTACACATAGACAATTTTAGGAGTATGCTCCTCCAGTTAAAAGCAGGGGGGCAATGCTGCTGCGATGAAATGGAAGGCCCGGACAGTTAATAGGAAATTTCATCTCATTCTGCGTGCATGAGTATGTATTTGCTTATATCCAGCAGCTTAACAGCATGTATATCATGTGAGCTTCTTCATGCTTCCGTACTGTTAGTCAAATATTAATTATTAGTTTTTCATGCTTCCATCCAGACATCCAGCATGATTGATTCATTAGGAGTACTTACATGCGTTATTTGTGTGATTTTTTTTTTGCGCTATGTTTCTACTAGCCACACTGTATATATATGCTAGACTGCACAATTGCAGCCTCTATCTGCTGCTTTGTTGTTTGTTAGTCTATTAGTTCCATTTTATGCCTCAATTGATATATTACTAGTGAGCTAAGATTTTGGAGAAAACTGAAACATGATGAAGGCAAGAAAAACGTGGGTATAGCGTCGTAGCTTATTTTGTTCATCTCATATTAAATAATTAATAATAGCAATCCATCATTTCCAAAACACTATTCATGTAATTGTGGTTTTGTTTTATGGGTTAGTATCTCTCTTTTGTCACATATGCTAAAATTGTAAAATTATACTAACGAGAACATCATTTGTTCTTATCTCTTATAATTAGTTGTGACCTACTATATTATACTTAAAAAAACTTGAGTATTTACAATCAGTTTACTTTGAATAGTACGTTCGTATTTAAATGGGTGCTTTGATTGTTTGTTACTCATGTACTTCTTTAGCAAATGCATCAATTTACATCTTAGTAACTGATTTTCTAAATAACACAGTGAGCAGCCTCCACACATTGAGTTTTTTTTTAACCAAATGCATAATTTTACATCTTAATAACAGATTATCTAAATAACACAGAGAGCAGCTTCCGCACAATTATTTTTCTTTCAAGAATTTAAGCATGTTTTAACAAATAGGCTTATGAATGATGAGCGATGCTCTGGTATCTCTACTTGGAGTATCATACCACTAGAAATATTAAGTGTAAATTATTAATTTACTAATACAATGATTACGAGTAACTTTATCATTTATATTTTTTTCCGGCTAGATCGATATGTGGTTATCCATTATGTTAGCATTGCTTATTTTCCATTAAAGAAAAAAAAGTTTAGTCACTGCTAAATGACAATTACACCCCTATTTTTTGAGATAATAATGTCCCTCCACATTTCTACTACCGCTAACTAGGATGATAGTAGAAAATAATATAAACCCTTCGATCAAATAAAATCAATGGTTTAGATTGTTTTCTACTACCGGTAGGGAGCACCGGAGTGAGACTATGAATGAATGATAGTGAGCCAGTCAAAAGATTACTAATCCAAGAATAAATATTGTCAGCTTGTGAAACTACCAAAACAAAAACAATTTCTGTTCAGGCACATTAACGGAAATGTAATCCTGTCATAGTGTCATGCTGCAGTTTGCAGATCTCTATGAACCGTCTAACCTGATACACCCAGTTCGAATAAGACACGGTACAGAAATCTGAGCTACTATATGACAGGGAGCTACCAAATTCCAATTCGTCCGAGTGTGCAGAAAGCGTCCCAGCTTGCAGGCACTCTGAGATGAGACTGAGCCGAGAGAAGCCTCCGCCGCTGCACGGAGGCCGGTGAGCGGTGATCGCTGGGCTCGTCTTACCAGAACGCAGCGCCGTTGGCCGCCGGAGGACGTTTCGGAGGGCGCCGCCGTGGAGGAAGTTGGCGTCCGTCGAGCGCACGCCTCTCGCACCGGCCCACTGCCTGTGTGCTGAGGAGCCCAGTCCATTAGCACATCGAAAGGGCCCAACAGAATCGGTGGAATAAATTCACCTGTCTCTTAATCGAGGGTCCTAATAGTATAAATCTTCACTTCTAAACTATACAAAATTATACAATTAAAATTCATAGCAGAATGAATCTCTGATCTTACTAACGTGATATTCTAATCAGAAAAAAATAAGGGATCTATGTGTCAGCCGTCGTCTTCTTTTTTTTCTTTTCTTCCTAAGCCTGGACGCGGCCGGCGTGGCGATGGTGGCGGGCTCGAGCGGGCTGTCAGCCAGAAGAAGCCGCCTCCATCGCCGCACAGACGTATGCCGGCGAGGTGCCATCGATCACTGGTATCGTCCTACTGGGACGCAGCGGCGTTGGCCACCGGAGGAGGTTACGGACGACGCACTGGGGATTGTGGAAGTGGTCGCGGCTGCCGGTGGCATTCATGCAGCGAAGCGCAGCACGACCCAGTAGCAGAGCAAAAGGGCCCACGGAAGCCAGAGATGATTGGTATCATAGAGAAAATCTATCTAAAGTGAAACTCGAGAAGCAACCAGGATGAGCCACATCATTTACCAAGGGCGATTGGATTCACAAAAGGACAAAATACCAAGCAAAAATCCTAGCCATCAAAATGAGGAGTCTTCTAGAAGGGGTAAAATATGGAGAGAAGAAAGAGGCTAAGAGCCCGATCAGATTGTTGCTATTTTGAACCGTACCATTTTTGTTAAAATTAACAAATATGTTGATGCATTTAGTTTGTTACCAAATATTGGTTCTGTCTAAAGAATTTTGGCAACACCATATTTAATCTATCCTATCAAAATTTGGTAATGTTGCTAACTTACCAAAAATTTAACATTACAAAATTTTGGGAAAGTTTATTTTGCAGCAATTTGAACCGGCCCTAATAACACTCTTTGATGGAGTGGTTGACTCACATTGATCTCTCAAATATGTCTAATGGGCTGGTTGGGTCGAACAGGCCAAACGGTCTTTTGGACCACATGACCTATCAAATAAATCTCTATGGACGTACACACGCACATTTCCTATCCCTACGAGCCTCTTCGGAAGACTAAACCGATACATTTTAAGATTAACGAAATAACCACGGATACCTCGCTATCGATGGTTATATCACCTACCACTTAAAGAATAATTAGCTATGAATGCGAACAAATTTAGGATTTGAATCTAGGTGAACTAGTTCCTCCACAAGGAACCTAACCAGATGAACCGCGCTTAGTTCGCCCTAATCAAATAATTTCAATTGAGGGAAAAAAGTTATTTTACATATAAACTTTAAATTAGTTGGAAACAATCAAAACAATATATAGAAAAAATAACTTCTCAAACACAGGTTACGAGGATGGTCCTAGTCGCACAAAGGACAAAGGTGCGATTTAATTCACTAGTTAGGATGAAAGTTGCAGAGGGGGTCTCGGTGACAAACTCGGACCCCCATGGAGCCAAGTTATCTTCTGCCGGCGGTGCTTACCGGTAACAGCAAGCACGGCGAAGTAAGCCAACAGGACAACAGGTTAAGGATTTCAAGAACTAAGGGTGCCAATTGAACTTCAAATACTAAACCACTGTCAATACTTAGACCTTTTTGAAATACCTAAACTAATCAGGAACCTGCAAACATGGTTTAGCCATTAGTCATCCAGTACTGGAGTACCCAGTGTCATTTTGAGTGTGCCACCTTGGATTTTCTACTCTCAGTTATCAACAAAAGTATTTATCTTTAGCTCATTATGAAATTATGCCCTTGTTATTGGCATACTGCTTGCATGATTTCCTTCATGACTTCCTTACCACTAATTGAGATAGTTATCGGTACTGCTCATGATTTATACTACCATCGAGACATCCAGCCATGATAGATTCATACTTATCACACATTATTTGATGAAGTGTTGGTTGTAGCTCTCTCTTCCTACTTGCCACACTGTATATATATCAGTAAATCCTTTACACACATTTGCAGTGTATGTGTCTGATGTGTCCATTTGGTTGGTTGTCAGGCCACACCTTATGCAACTTAACCATGTCCTGTTGGCGATTTGAGATCTTGGAGAAAACCAAAACAAGATGATGGTGTGAAGTACCATGGTTTATTATGTTTCATTTTACCTTACTTCATTTCCAAAATAACATTTTCATTTTAGTACCATGTCTCCTGTTGGAGGTTGTACTAATTATGCCTGTTGGAGGTTGTATTAAGGCTTTGTTCGCTAGCCTGGCTTCCCAACCAGCACAAGCACAATGCGCGCGTAAAACGGAGCAGTCCATTAACACGTGATTAATTAAGTATTAGCTATTTTTTTCAAAAATGGATCAATATTATTTTTTTAAGCAACTTTCGTATAGAAATTTTTTGCAAAAAGACACACCGTTTAGCAGTTTGAAAAGCGTGCACGCGGAAAAATAGAGCGAGCTGGGAAAACTTGGGAAAGAACAAAGCCTAAGTATAGCTGGTGTTGTAGATTGTACTAAGGTTGTGTTCTTCACCTACCTTTCCCAACTCACCTCCCTCGTATTCCGCGCGCACGCTTTTCAAACTGTTAAACGGTGCCTTTTTTGCAAAAGGTTTTTATACGAAAGTTGCTTTAAAAAACCATATTAATCTATTTTAAAAAAATAATAATAAATAATTAATTAACCCTAAGAAAATATGTCGCTCTATTTTGCGTGCGCGGGAGGTAAGTTTCTAACCTCACCTCCCGAACACAGCCTAAGTGGTTGCATTGATTGTATTCTTTGTATCAAAAGTATATTGTATGGGAAATTTTATTGTGCTCCCAAACCCATTTATTCAATCTTACTGTTTGTTAGTATCTCAAATAAAAGTTTGAGGTGTATAAAAAAATATTGTCGCAAAATTTGCTTATAATATGATATTGTTACCTCACTCAAAATGATGGTATGTATTTATATATGGGTTCTTGTTCCAGGTATATGAATTGAATTGTACTCCAATAACTTACTGGCAATAAGTAGTTCTCTACTCTATATCATGATAGCGCTTTCCATGCATTTTGAGCTTGGCAAAATATATTCACACTTTTAGCACTTTTATATGCAATTATGACTTATTAAGCATGTTCACTACGCAATAAAATAATGGGATCAAGAAGAATAACATAAACATGAGACTATTGTCATTGCTCCTTATGATCCGCCGCCGCCGGCGAGCCGTGATTGCCGGGCTCGTCTTACCATGACGCATGGCCACCGGAGGAGGTTACGGACGGCAAAGAGCTGTCGACAGTTGAATTTTCAGATGTATTTGCAGTCATTCATCGACAGTTGAATTTTCAGATGAATGACTGTTTTGGAGTAAAATTGACAGCGGAATCAGCACACCCCCTTTTTTTTTGGGAGGAACATGAAAGAGCGAACCACCTTTTGGATCATTCAGCTATTTTCCTCGACAAGTTTCATACACACTGGAACAAACCATAAACTAGCTCTACCCATTTCGCATGGCCATTAGTGAGCAGACTGCAGCAAAGGAGTACGCTGAGGTTTTTTTTTTTTATCTTCGGGAGAACGCTAAGTTGACGGACCAGTAGTCCTGGGAAAATACAGAGATCCGAGGGGATGGCCGCACTGAGTGAGGAGAACTGCAGATCAAAGCGAGCCGGAGATTACTCTTTGACATCTCTCATGTTCTTGTTACGTTTGCAGTTAAAAACGCACAGCATCTACGTATGGGTCGTAGATTAAAACGATGATATCTTTTGATATGTTCATTTTCCAATACCATATGCCTGTGAAATAAAGTCCCCTAAAAAAGGTATGTTGAATAAAGAAGGAAAAAACGATGCAAGGGGTTTCTTCGTGCTTTTTATACCGATATAGTCTAAGAACATCCAGCATGATAGATGCATACTTACGTGCGTTATTTGTGTGAATATGTTCTTTTCACTCTGTTCTTAATTGCCACGTATATATAGACACTTTGTGTGATTGTAAGGAAAAAAAACGATTGCAAGGGGTTCGGAGACTAAAACTCTGACCCCCATCGGTTGGTGATGTGAAGCATGACGGCAATGTGTGCTCATAGAAGAAGAACGAAATGCAAGTTTTGTACCTGAAACTCTGAACTTGTGGAAGTGCTCGGGTGTCATGAGACGACCAATGCTCATCGCCAAAGCAAAGCCCCAAGAAACCTTTCAGGCCTTTATGCTTCATCTCCCAGCATAGGGCTGGGATTTCAGCCCATCCAAACAAATGAAACAACGCTTGGTGATGGAACAAATTCTGACGAGGATTTTCTGTTGATGTACGTGCTCATGTAGTTCGATGAGATTTTCTGTTTGACCAAATGCGCGCATTGTAAGGCACATATATAAAATGGTTCGACTCGCGGTTTCAGAACGAATTCTGAACAAGTTAAGTGATGCGATGCGTGAAGCTTGAGAGGAGAAAAGAATCCATATTGATGCTGATTGAAGACGAACAAATGAAAGTAGGCAATCATCATCTGACATTACTAAAACTGAAAGATTTACCTGCTCTGAACTTTTGCTTCTCCCCCGGGGAATATCTGAACTTCTGAAGGTGCTCGAGGTTGCAGTCCACCCAAACAAGACCTCAATCCTCATGTTATGTTTGCAATTCTCTCAGTACCGATCTCGATAAACGCACAATATTCTATGAGTCGTAGATTAAAACGACGATATCATTTTGATATACTCATTTCCAATACCAAGTCCATTAGATAAAGAAGAAAAAACGACTAAGGGGGTTCGAAGATTAAAACTCTAACCCCATTGATTGGGCCTTGAAGCTTAAGCGGGCCGTTCCTTATCCACACAGCCTGCTAAAATCAACCAGCCGCAGTGTTATTCCTGCACGCTTGTAGATGACGTCGGCGGCAATTTTGCTGCAACTCCAACGCCAATAATGAAAACGGCAACCATCTAAAAAAAAAGAAGGCAACAGAGAGATATATAGCATAGGTGGTGAACACAAGAACCTCAACCAGGTTTGTCAAGAACTCAAGATTACTTGGAATAGTGTTTTCGATCGTTACATGAAAAATACTCAAAAAAAAAAATCGAGAAAATGACCGAGCCACGTGGGCCTTCTGAGGCCCAATCATAAATCAGGCCGTTCCTTCTATAGGGTGCCGCCGAGTTCATAAGTCCACTTTAGGTCCTAACTATATTTTTTTTAATTCTAATACCATATAAACGTCACGTCAATCTCAGATGGAATCGTCGGCACCTCCAGATGCTTGGAGGCGACGGCTTGCTGTATCTCTGGCTCCATCCAATCTCGTTCGCGGATTATCACTATCAGGAGTACTAGGCTATACGTAGCTTCTTTGCTGCTACGATAGAGCTACAGTTTGGAAATCACGATGGATATCAGATCAAGATCAGGGGCGTTGAGTTGACGGTCTCGACAATTCCATTAGAAGTAAATAAAAAACAGAATTACTATTTGTTGCACCATAAATCTTACATATGTAATTGCACCCCACTAGTATGTAATTTTAGGATTTACATATGTAATTTTAGGACTTACATATCTAATTTTAGAACTTATATATATAATTTTGGGACTTATATTGTAAATATATTAAAATTACATATGTAATTTAGAGACTTACGATGTAAATACATACCGATTATTTTTTGATAAAAAATATGATCTATAAGTATAGTTCTCAGTAATAGATGATGCAAGGAGGGTCGAAGATTAAAACTCCGAACCCCATGGATCGGTATGAGCTCGTCGTCCGAGCCGCGGTGAGCTTTCTTGTTTTTTCAGAGCCTCTGCGGAAGCTGAGGAAAGAGCCGTCCGACCAAAGCTCAGCACGATTCAGCGCTCGATGGCCTGAAAATCTTCGAGATAGTCGCTTTGCAGTAAAATCGACAACAGAACCAGCAGTTGAGCACACGCCTTCTCTTTTTTCTGCAAGATAGCAAGCCAACTTTTCGATCCTCTTTATTTATGTTTCCTTTTTTTAATTTTTATGGATTTACATGATGGTTAACTAGATTGGGGCTGGATGTAGAGCCCCCAGGCCTAGGGGCTGTGGGTGGGAAATTTGAGAGCCTTCCTACTTTAGGGTCTTTAGTAGGGGTCCTGTTGGACTTTATTTTTTTGGGCTTAACCCCTCAAAGTTGTTTAGGGTCTGTATTTAGGAGCTTTGCGGGAGATGCTTTTAGTATTAGCTTATATCCAACACTAATAGATATGGAAAGGCTCCCGTGTGCGTGCTAGTCAATGTACATCGCGTGAGTTTCTTTACGCCTTCCCTACCGTTAGTCAAAGTTAGTACTTTCTCCATCCTAGAATATAATAATTTTTAATACTTAAGATTTACCTTAAAATATAATAATTTTTTCACCAATATTTTCTTATCAATCAATCATAACCCTTCACCATTCACTTTTCCCACCTGCTACCACTTCTAAACCAATCATAACATCTCCCTATTTAATTTTACCTATTTTCTTATTAATCGTGTTCAGATCTAAAATTTTTTATATTCTTGGAGACGGAGTGAGTTGTTGTTAGTTCCGCTCATGATACAATGATACTAGTATATACTACCATCCAGTCAAGATCCATACTAATGTATTCATATCTAACACACGTTATTTGCATGAACTTTTTGTGTTTTATTGCTCTCTTCCTCTGCTCAGCATGCTATATATATTAGTAGACCCTTTGGACAACTACTACTACTGTAGCACCTGACTTTTTGGGAAAAACAAAACAAAATAAATGCGAGATACTATAGCGCATTCTTTTCTTTATCATATCAATTAATTTATTATTATAGGTCAATCTTTTCCTTATCACGTCAATTAATTTATTACTATAGGTCAATTCATATCTAGACGTGGATATTGCGCTACCTTTTTTATTGATTGTATTGAAGTTTGAAAAGATTACGATTTTTCTCCTAGCTAATCGCTTCATTTCTTGTGTTTCCAATTTGTTTGATCAATTTTGTAGTCTTTCTAGTATGTTCAGTAATTTATCTGTTTCTAGCTATTTGTTTGAAGGGTGTAGTTAGCACTGTCTCTATGCACTTAATTTAACATGTTTACGTATTACCGATGAACTTAGTTTCAACATGTATACGTGTTACCGACGCCGACGGTGAATCTGTATTTGTTGTTTTATGTCTTTATATTAAAGAGTAGTGTTGAATTTCTAAAGGCGCGCGGAAAAAAAGTTCCATTTTGATCATGGCACACCTCCATGGTTATGCGTGAAGTATAGAAGGGTAATCCTGTCACAATTAATCTATAGTCTCCATGTCACCGTGGACCGAAGTAAGAAATTAAGTACCATATATATACCACTTTCATATTTAGATGAGAGCACTGTATGGCAATGCCGATCGGGTGTTAGCCTCCATCCCGAAGCAAGAACATTCCAACCTCACACACTCAATCTGAAGAAACGCATAGTGCATAATCTGAAATATCTTGGCAGGGGAGCTACGTAATTCCATTTTTATATTAGTGACTAAGAACCGTGTGAAGGGGTCGGAGAATTCAGCATCAACGAACCACGTGATCTTCCCCTAGAGATGGAGTGCCTCTACAACGGGGTGGCCGCACTGAGTGAGGAGAAGTGCAGATCAAGGCTACGTTTGCAATTCTCTCTGTAGTGATCCCGATAAATGCACAACATCTACGATGATATCTTTTGATATATGCTCATTGTTCATCACCAAGTCTGTCAAATAAAGGATCGATTAGCCCTTGTCCACGCTAAAATCGGCCCGCCGCTGTGCTGTAGCTGTACGCTTTTTGATGACGGCGGCGACCTGCTGGCTGCTGCCACTAAAACGCCACCTTCTTCGACTTCTGGACGATCCACCATGGTCTCGGGCCAAAATTGAAAACGGCAACAGAGCTATATACTAGTATAGCACGGGAGGAGAACACAAGCACCTCGAGGGACCGGGCTTGTCCGTATTACTCGGAATAGTGCGATTCTCCCATACTCTTTTTTAATATTTTAGTACAAGTAATATTAAAGATAAATTAGTAATTTACTAATACAATAATTACAAGTAACTTTATCATTTATATTTTCTTCCAGCTAGATTGATACGTGGTTATCCATTATGTTGGCATTGCTCATATTCCATTAAAAAACCAAAAAAAGAAGGAAAAATATTTAGTCGCTGGTAAATGGTAATTATACTTCTATTTTTTAGATAATAAAGTTCATCCACATTTTTACTACCGCTAACTAGGGTGGTAGTAGAAAGCAATCTAAACCCCTTCGATCAAATAAAATCAACTGTTCAGATTATTTTCTACTAACAGTAGAAAGCATTGGAGTGAGGCTCTTCGGAATATTACGTATTTTTTCGATCGTTACATGAAAGAGAGAAAAATGTCGATCCAAGGGGTTCGGAGACTATGAAACTGTTTTTCTCGTGGTTTCAGTATGAATTCCTAAACAAGTTCAGTGATGTGATGCGTGAAGCCAACGTTTGCTGATAGAAGAACGAATGCAAGTTTTACCTGAAACTCTGAACTTGTGGAAGTGCACGGGCGTCATGAGACAACTTCTGCTCATCGGCAAAGCCCCAAGAAACCGTTGAGGCCTTGATGTTTCATCTCCAACACAGGGCTGGGATTTCAGCCCATCCAAACAAATGAAACAAGTCCTGGTCTACACACAAGATTGTCCTTTGTTGCTATGGCATTTAGAACAAACTGTGCCGGTTGAAACATCAAATGCTAAACCACTGTCAATACTTAGACCTTTAGAAATACTGAACCCAATTCAGAACCTGCAAACAGCTCACTTAGCAATCAGCCATCAAGCAACCAACATCATTTTGAGTGTGGTACCTTACTTTTGCAACTTTCAGTTATCAACTGAAGTATCTCTCTGCAGCTCATTGTGAAATTCTGAAGTTGTTACTGGCATACTGCTTGCATGAGTATTTCCTTATATCCATCAGCTTAAGCAGTAGGAATATCATGTGAGTTTTGTTCATGCATGCCTTCCTTACTGTTAGTGGAGCTAGTTGGTACTGGTGCTTCTCATGTTTTACTCCACCAGCATGATAGGTTCATACTTAGGACATGTTATATTCACAGTTTTTGCTCTCCTTTCCCGTTCGGCAACGCTATATATATCATGAGATCATTTGCATAACGCACCATATGTCTGTTTGTGTTCTTGATGTTTGTTACCATATCCAAAGCTACTACCACGCATGAAATCTTATCTTGGGTAAGATTTTGGAGAAAACTGAAACAAACTTTAGAAAAAAAATTCATTTCACCGACAACATTAGTCCAATTTCTCGGCAAATCACCGACAACACTAGTCCAATTCATGTTTGTATCGTTGTGCATCCTGTACTATATATTTATCCGCCTTTTACCGAGTTGAGATTTTGGAGGAATCATTTTAGGAATACGCATAGGACTTGTGTATCTTTGTATTAAGAGAAGGAAGGTGTTTGAGTACATCCCACATGATCATATTTATAAACAAGAATGAATTTCACAAATACCAGGTTTTGGAACATCCATAACGTAAAACACAGGTTTTGTAATTTGTTTCATGAAATCCAATGTTTTGGGGCAAAACGTTTCGTAAAATCCTAAGTATAAGTTTATGTCGTCAATTTGGTTGATATATTTATCCATAATAATTGTAACGTAAATGTATTGAGATTTTTTTTAAGTATACATACATGCTAGCTGCTTCTTAACAATAGTTTAACAAGCGGACGTGTACACTGAATTGGGAGACTTTAGATGTGCAAAGAGTACAACAGGGCACTTTGGATCGCCCATTCACAGAGGGTGAAATATGGAATGCAGTTAAGCACTCACCGGTGGAGAGGGCACCTAGGCCTGATGGCTTCACAGGAGCATTTTACAAGGGATGTTGGGAAATCATAAAACATGACTTAATACAAGTTTTTGACTGCCTCCATGGGCTGGCAGGTGGGAACTTTGGATGCATCAACAGGACCATGCTAGCATTGATTCTAAAGAAAGATTCACCACAAATTGTCTAGGATTTCAGACCAATAAGCTTGATACACTCAGTGGCAAAGCTCATATAGAAAGTGCTCGCTCTAAGATTGGCGACACAATTGGATGGTCTGGTCTCGCATGCACAAAGTGCCTTCATAAAAAAACGATGCATACAAGATAACTTCTTATATGTGTGCAACCTGTTCAGATCAATGCACATGAGGAGGAAGCTTGCACTATTCTCCAAGCTAGACATAGCAAAGGCTTTTGACTCGGTATCATGGGAATACTTACTAGAAATGTTGCAATGGAGAGGATTCAGTACAAGATGGAGAGATTGGATCACCTTGTTACTGTCAAGTACCACATCAAAGATAATGCTAAATGGAACAGCAGGAGAGGCAATTGCACACAGAAGGGGGTTGTACTAGGGGGACACTCTCACCGTATCTCTTTATTTTAGCAATTGACCCATTTCAACGACTTCTCAACATGGCATCTGAGTAGAGTATCCTATCACCAATAGCAAATAGAGTGGTAAAGTTACGGATATCTCTTTATGTTGATGATGCGGCGATCTTCCTGAACCCACGTCGGGAAGATGTAGGCAACCTAACTGCTATATTACATGACTTTGGACAAGCCACAGGCCTAAGAGTAAACTTGAACAAAAGCTCGGTAGTGTCTATAAGATGCGGAAACATAGACCTTCAGGAAGTGCTGAATAACTTCAACGACAAACGGACTGGATTCCCCATCACTTACCTAGGACTACCATTGACAACAGGGCGCATCAAGAGAGTGCACCTCCAACCCATCATGGATAAACTCCGATCTCGACTTGCAGGTTGGAAAGGAAAGTTGTTGCAGCAGGCGGGAAGGAAAACCCTAGTCACTGTGGTGTTAAGCTCAATACCAACATACTTCCTCACAGCGTTAAAGCCACCCAAAAATTTCCTACATGACATGGACAAAATAAGAAATTAGTGAGGGCAAATGCAAAGTAAATTGGCCAACGGTTTGCTCTCCCACTAAATTTGGAGGAATGGGAGTGCTCGATTGGTACAAATTAATTTGCGAGAGTACTGATAATGCAATGGCTATGGTTCAGCTGGGAGAGCCCAAACAAGCCTTGGGCAGGGACACCCCCACCTTGTGATGAGCTGGACATGAAACTATTCGGATCAATGACTAAGGTGTCAATAGGAGACGGATGCAAAGCGAGATTTTGGGAATCAAACTGGATTGGTGGACAACCACTCAAGGAATTGGCTCCAACTCTATACAAGTATGCCAAAAGAAAAGGAAGGTCAGTACAGGAAGGACTAACTAATGACCAATGGATAAAGGATATCAGGCACAACCTCATAGCTCAACTAGTCAAGGAGTACTTTGAGGTATTCTACCAAGTATGAAGCAGCGACATCACCCTCACGGAAGGTATTGAGATACCATAACTTGGAGATGGATGAGCAATGGAAAATACAGTGCGAGGTCTGCCTATATAGCACAATTCAACGGAAGGATAAGTTCAGCTGCAGCAAAACTAATCTGGAAACAGTGGGCACCCTCCAAATGCAAACACTTTGCCTGAGTATTGCTGCAAAATAGGATTTGGACAACGGATCGGCTACAGATCAGACAATGGCCAAACAACTATTTGTCAACTATGTTACAGGAATCTAGAAACAGCTCAACATCTCTTCAAAGATTGTCCTTTTGTGCGATAGATTTGGGAGAGGGCCCTAAGTAGGCTGAACTGCGATGAAATTGACCTGACACATGATGAGAATGGGCCGCTGTTGGACTGGTGGATTAGGAGAACATCTCAAGGTGAGAAAGACAAAGCCAAAACAAAAAAATCAGTCCACATACTGGTAGCATGGGAAATGTGGTGTGAGCGGAACAGGCGAGTGTTCCAAAATCAAGAAAAAACCCTACTGCAGCTGCTGGACAAGATACAGGATGAAATCAAGCTATGGAGAATATGTGGAGCAAAACACATCGCGAGATTATCGGCCTCAGGCTCATTGATTGATTAGTGGCTTTTTTTTCTTCTTTTCTCCTTTTCTCTGTCTTCCTTTTCTCTCTTTCTCCTTCATCGTTGGTGATCATGTAAATACTTTATTCCCTACTTAATATAACACCAGCTTTGCTGGCCCGGTTTCAAAAAAAAATTATTTGTGTGTATATGTAACCAGTTATCGTGTCATTATTAGTTTGGATTATGGTGAGTTTTTGCAACAGTGTGGTGTGAAAGTGAGGAAAATGATAAACTAGACAAGAGGGACATGTATTTTGAGTTAACTACTGTAAATTGAAAATAGTCATGTATAATAATGATGAAATATGAATGTTTTACATAATTCTGGGGTCAAAATCTAGAGACAAGGATCCTACAAATATTTGTCAACTTCGGGTGGAGATTTACAAACAGACTTGAATAAATGTTGTCTCTATGTTGGGTTGGTGTTATTAGTTATTGTTTCATCATTTCCTGGTTTTTATGTGCTCTTTATTGATTGTACTATGTAATATTGTAATAAGTGATTATAATTTCTTTGAAGTAAAAACTGGGATTGTTTTTCATTATTTAAAAAAAAACATTTGGGCACCCAGGAGTGCTTGGCCTCTCTGGCTAAATTGGATCTTCAGTTTTCTCCGTTCCTTCACAAGGTGACTACAGGATTCACATCAAATTCACAAGCTAAGTTTCTCTTATAAATGCGAAAACAAATCATAAGTAGCTCTAATTCATCTGTCGTATGCTCCTCCTCTAGTTAAGAAGTAGAGGCATTGCCTCAATGGAAGGCCCGGCCATATTAATTGGGATATTTCATCTCTCATTCCAACGCCAATTTCCCTAAGCGAGAAAGATCGGGTGGGAGATTATAACTCCTAACCCAAGGATTGGTATCTTCCTCGATGCGACATTCGACAGTATCTTGGCACTGGTGGTGCATCTGCCGATAGCATGGGCGTGGTTTGAGGCTTGGAGCGCGCGGGCTCCAAAGCAACAGCAAGCGAGAACACTGAACCGACAAACGAGCAAGTTGGGATTATGGATTCAAGGGGGTCGGAGATTAAAACACCGACCCCGTCAGACGTCTTTTTTTTTCTTTTACTTCACGCATCTGAACTCTGATACCGTTAATAACTAAAAATACTTCATTTGACAATAATAACTTAAAAAAATACTTCTAGCCAAAGGGTCAGAGAATTAAACTCCGACCTTCCTTTGGAACGGCAATTCACCAGTACACCGACTGTACCTTTGGAGTCGGCGTTGGTGGTGCCCAACGGTGATAATAAGCACGGGGGTTGTGGTGTGGAGCAGCGGTAGCAGGTGCCCTGGGCCAAGATCCGGACAGTCGCTTTGGACTTTACAGTACATATAATTAACTGGATATTATCGCTATTGCTGTTCAGTGTAGCAACCAACTTTACTACTCTAGTATAAGAGCGGGTACAATAACTGGCTATTACCTGTTAGCCTGTTACATCAGCTTGAACATCAAGCTAGAGGAGAGGTGACTATATTGACGCTAACTCCTCACTCTCGAACACACCTACATTAAATCCAGCGTTAGGACTTAGGAGAGAGAAGATGAACGGGGAGTCGGCATTGTTTGGCTTCTGGTTATGTTTAGAAGCCAAAATTTAATCTAACTTAATTTTGAATACATTTTTTACTTTTGTCGTAGTTTATTTTTACAGTATTTGCTTTTGAGACGCTAAGTACACGTTTATAAAAGTGTTACTCACAAATATTTTTTTTATTTGCTAACAAGTGATTCGGATAGGCATATGAATAAGCAAAACAATAGAGTAAATTTTCTGCTATGCATGCTACCTTTAAACAATAGCTCTAGCTAATGTGGCAGCTGGCTATATTTTTAAGACTTGCTCTAACATTTGAGCACCCAGCATTGTGATAGTGTGATCAGACATGGCGATATGGCTTAAACTGGACCCTTAATTTAGTTCTCTCCGTTCCTTCACAAGATGACTACAAGTTTCACGTCAAATTCACAAGCAAAATTTCTTTCAAAAATACTCAAACATGTAATAAACTAACTTAGTTCATCCGCCGCATTCTCCTCCAATCAAGAAGCTGAGGCATTGCCTCAACGGAAGGCCCGGCCATATTATTGGGATATTTCATCTCTCGTTTTGGGACCAGCTTGATTATCTGTTTTGGGAGGATAGAGCTCCCATAATGCAACCGTAGTATCCGCCGAGCAGGAAGCCAACAGCTTGGAGTCTGATGAGAATGTCACTGCATTACACTGCAAGCCAAAAGGACGCACACAAGTTATATGTTCCGTGAAGCTTTGGCTGAACGATCAATATAAGGTGATATCAGGGATTCCTTCCCTTTTGAGCTGAGGAAAAAATGCATGGTAAATTTTGAAAGAAAATGTTATTAGATGAGAGAAGCTGCATACCGAAGCACTGTGATACTTTAACACTGCTAGAGTATTTCCTTTACTGTAGCTATACACACGAATCCTGCAATGATGTAACAATTGCAAACTTGGATCATAATCATCGACGACTAGAAGACAAGATTGTAGGTCGTAGCGACCGAAATCACAAAGGAGCCATCATTTGTATAACTTGTACTCGTCATTCAGGTTTTACTGCAGGGTTGCAACTTGCACCTACTAGTTTAGATTGTATATATTAAATCATATGTATACTGCACCTACTAACTTGAACAAGTTAATTCAGGATTTAGGAAGGCACTAAAAATAGCTTATGTTAACATCCTGGTCATCGAGGAACGGAATGGGAAAAACAAACCTGTGATCCCAACCAGCGGTCGCTGCAATCTTGTTGTCTGGCCGAATTGCTGTGCCTGCTATACCCGGTCGCTCAAGTTTTATTTCTTTCCTAAGAATAAACGCACCCTGTAATTGGAACAAAACTGCATGCCAGTAAATCAAAGGATGGCTTACTAAGATGTTATAAACCAGCGTTCACTAATGCAATTGCAAACGCGACAACAAAAGAAAAATGCGATGAAAATTTTGTTATGAAATTGCCTATAACGGGAAATAACAACTATGACCCTCCCTGAGCAAAAAAACTACTACCCATCTAGCTAATAAAAAACCATGGTTTGTGTGTGTTTCTTGCTTCAGATATGAAGAGATTCAAATACCACACGTCAGAAGTGGATGACATGCAAGCTGTGCAAATCACTAAATCTATCATATAGAGATGCTTAATTCCCTTTAGAACTCCAAAAAAGTTAGTGCCATACATATCAGAAGGATAACACCGCAGTCTCCAACTCTAGGCCTACTTCTGAGTGTTAAATACTGCTAAACTTAACCTTCAGTATACTACATCATTTAGGAAATTGAAATGCTTATGAACCTTGTCAAGAAGACAATAGCAGATGACGTTGAAGTCAATATTACAGAAAAATAATGAATGCAAAGATCTCCTTAGCAGTTTATTTCTTTATATAATTGAATGACTTGCAGATAATTGGAGATAATTAGTAGCACGCCATCAGAGAAGGCATAAAATGAATGTCAACTTGGGTTAGTTTTGTACTGCATGTACATAACATGTTTTTTTTTTTACTCACAAGGTGCACCTTTCACGACAAGAGTAAAGATTTGTGTAGCAGGAAACAGGAAATCAGAAAATTTGGTGCACACCTTTTGATGATCAAGGCCAAACATGACTATTTTATCATCAGCACCTCCTGAGATCCCCCCATTGCATAGCCCATCAATGGCAATGGATAAAGCTGCACACCGGACTCTTATTAGATCATACATTATTTCCAAATACCAAAGATAGATAAACATAGCTACTACCGAAAAAAGGATAGGTTAAATAACTTAAACAGTAATTTTCAGAATGGAGAGCAACCTGATTCTGAGTGATATTTCACTGAGGATACAGGTAGACCAGGATTTCGTACATCCCACAAAAGTGTGCTTCCATCTTCGTAACTGATCACCATAAAAGCAAAGGTTTACTAAAATGACCCATCCCCTGAATTGAAAATGTTGATGCACTTTTGAGATTACGAGAACAATCCAAAAGATGTTAAGCAAAGGATCATCGTTTTTCTTTATGCAAGGGAAAAACACACTGTTAAACAACAACGACTGGGATATAAGGCTTTCTGCCGTGGCAAAACAGGAGCCTAGGTAATGGTTGTTAATAAAGGTGCTTGGGTTTGCACGCTTAACCTTGACAAAAAATTATCTGGACACAAACCTTGACAAAATATTTACATAAGCTGCACCACAAGGGAAGAAAGCTTGCACAGCCATGCATAGCCCTACAATCAACAGCATGAAGTTTTCAAGGATTACTTAGAGCATGAACACAGGAAAACCGAATGTCATTGGGCAATTTAAATGAATTGTTATAAATGTCCTGCAGTGTGCAAATGCAGAGTGGCATAATAGCACACTAGCTATAATAGATAAATTGATGTGAAGCACAATTTCGTGAACTTAGCAAGCTACTACAGTGAAGAACTGAAGAACATACAAGCAGTCTCATATCATAGAAGATGTATTCATCCTAAACCACATCTATAAACCCTTTGCTTCAGTGACTCCACAAATTCTGGTTACTTGTAAAGCACATATTTCTGGGCTGATGGCAGGATTTGACAATTTCCTGCTAGATGGGACAGCATCATGGGAGGCTACGCTAGCATGAACACACTCGGTATTGTGCAAAAGGAAGTAAAATAGTGACACAGCTCGTAAATAATTCTGTTAAGTCAAATACACAATGATACAGCTATGTTCAGCAAGTATTTATCCTTCAAGGCAATGACAAAGGTAACCTTGTCCTAGTACAATGCCAACAGCCAGTCTATAATCACTAACGCAGCTCCTAATTTATCATCAAGTTCCTGCTTCTTCCGACTATTTCTTGAAAACTAACATTATGTTTTAAAAAATGACACCAAAAGACATGGTGAGGGCTAACCAGAACCTAGGAGTATAAATACTTGAAGGTTCTACCGAGCAAGAGATCAGAGCGGCACCAGATGTACAACCTTATGCTAGCTCAACCTACACTTGGTATGGTTCATAAGACAAAACAAATACAGCAGAAGTTGCGGAGATGAACCTCTTTGCTTGGTCGGGTGATCAGCCAGATTAGCACTGCATGTTTCAGGCAAGCACATTACTTTTATTGCGTTATCAATGTCCCAAAGTTCAACCTGTATTCACTTTGTTATTTAGTGACAACATGAAAAAATTGAAAACAGGGCAAGAAAATATGTAGGCACAAAAAAAGATGAATTAGTTCTGTTCTATTGCATCACGCTATGTTTTACTCAAAGTCAAGATTAAAAACTAACCTGCGATGATTCTTGACCAGCAATTGCCATTATATTTGGTCCTTTACAGCAAGTGCCTAGGAAATCCACCATTAAGACAATCATGAAGAAAGAGTCACCAAGGAGTTATCTGACACCAATTTCTTGTCAAGAGTGATCAAGTTTCTAGTTGCTTTCTTTTGTTTGAGATGCTGAAATCATGCACTACCTAGTTCACGTTCTTCAGTAACTGTGCTTTGTGACTCAATGTCACCAGTTGCAGAGCTCAAGCCAGATTGTGTGCAGCATGTAGAACATGTTGACTTAACCAGTGACATCTTGCAGAAATGGTATGTACTTGTTCTGATTGTATATAGGGCCCTCCTGAAAGAACCCAAGAGATTGGATTTGCATGCCACGGAAACTCAAATAAGAAACACAAATGAAACACAGGTCACACAAAGAAGGTTAACAAGTATGTGTTTTACCATATTCCTTCTCGACCTTACACTTATCATCTTAATTAGGACAAGGTGCTAGTCAACAAATACTGAGGCGGCTCTGACTACTTTGTTTAAGTTTCTTCATCAATTTACCAACTACAGGTACAGATGAAAAGTCCATTGACATAAGAATATGATAGCACTAAGTTGGTACATATATATATTTATATTTAAGTTGGTATATATATTCTTTTATTTAAGAGCTATAAGATCTTCAAGAGGCATATGGGGGCCTGCCCTACAGACTATAATCTGGTAAAAATATACTGTCAAAACATTAATAGCAGAACACTTATGCTCTGGCGGATGCACTTGCAGCAGAATAAGGACAACAGGATGGAGTATCCAATTACCTAAGCAGATGGACTTTGTGGAGCATATGCAATAAATGGTATATAGCAGGTAGGTACAGGATAGATACACTTGGTGGCATCAAACCTAATGAGGCCTACATGTAGGAACAAAAATTATCTTGCAAAGACTTCTCTTGATGGATTGTATATCTTCTAGTATTCAAAATATCTTTTGTCTATATGTATGCCCATGTCCTCTTCTCCTTGCATTTACGTTGGTAAAGCCTACTATTAACCAAGTCCTATGTTGAAGGTAGCATGTTCTAATTTTTCTTTTTAAAAAATATATGTCCAAACAAAGTTCCAATTCTAACTCCTATTACACTTCATGTGCAATGATTCATACCGTGAAAGCCCAGCTTCCTCAATCTCCCAGCATTTGCATGATCCATCCCTACCTTGACTGCCTCGGCATCAGAAACAGATATATCAATCAAAATTCAATCCAAATCATAACAACGTGAGAGACACTCAACTCAAAATATGCTACAAAAGTTATGTCGCTTTTATGTTCCAGTATAGTACAATGCACTGATGCTGTCTAGAATGAATAATCAGAAAGATAATACAGTCGTAAATGATATGAAGAGGTTCAATCCTACTTGCAATGCAATTCCAATCCGAAAAGGCCGTGTACTCAAATCGAAAATATTACACTGATTCAACTCAGTTGTTCTGTAAACAGCTACCACATGTTTTAAGGCATATGAGCTACGGATGCTTCTTATCTAGCCTGTTACAATAGCATTCTAGAATGAGCAAACCTCTTAATATATTACCGACAGCCAGCAACTCCTAAAAAATTCACTTCTGTTCACTCACCTAATGATTTTGTTTCCAAGTCTGCTGCTAGCAGCTATTGAATATACACCAGCCGATCCACCATGAGCCCTGCAAAATCCTATCCCATCGCATCAAAAAAATCCTCAAAACGAACAAACCAACCATAATCATAGACGCAGAAATTACCAAACCGAGGAGACGGTGCGGTGGCTCGCTGTCTCCCAAACCCTGAGTTCACCATCAGCCGCGCTGGACGACGAGCCAAACCCAAAATGCAAAAAAAAAAAAACAAAGAGAGAAATGTCACCGAGAGCGAGATCACATGTGCGAGGGTTCATACACACGCGTTGTTGTGGCGGAGAATAAGGGAGGGGAGCGCGTACCCAGAGAAGATGAGTGGGAGAGAGGGGTGGAAGCAGACATCGTTGATGGCGGCACGGTGGCCTCGGAGCACCGCGATGGGATCCGGCGCAGGTCGGCGGCGGCACGGCGGGTTCTCGGCTTCGGCCAGGGCCATGGCTCGGGCTGCGAGATTGGAACTTTCTGGAAGCTTCGGTGTGAGGTCGAAGGGGACAGTGACCTGATGAGATGAAGGAGGCCTGGAGAGCCGAGTGGGCTGGGCTGGAGGACTGGGCCTGGGAGCTTTACATGAAAAAGGAATTTTAGCAATAATGGATTTTACGATTTGCTCCAGAATTTGTATGTTTTCTCACTAGAAGTATATATAGGATATCAAATTTCACATTTACCCTACATAACCGTAGTTAGATGGAACACAAATCTTCATCAAAATTAGGCATGTTCTTGTCTTAACATAGAGGAAATAATGATGTACTGGAGAAGGGTTCAAAAGCTCTCCCAACAATTAACATAGGGAAGAACACAAACTCATTCACAAGTCAAACTTGTAAAGTTTCATGAATTAGATGTGTGAATTTGGTGGATGTTTGAAGCATATAGGTTTTCATGTGCATTTGTACCTTTGTAAAAAAAAACATGTAGAATTTTTTGTGCCACATGGCAAGCAACTACTGTTTTATCTTTATGTTTTATGTTTTAGGCAGGAGTTATTCAAGGTATGCATGCCTGAAACCTAAAAAAAGCTTCAAGAGGCACCCATGAAAACAGGGCATAAATTATGAAAAAATGTTCATGTTCATGAAATTAAGTATACACTAACTAGCATGCAGGGGCGGGCCAGAGAATATGATCTTCGGTTCACTTATGTCTTGGCTGGTTGGGAGGGGACAACACATGATGTTGTAGTTCTAAGAGATGCTTTGGAACGTGAAAATGGCCTCTGTGTCCCGAAAGGTAATAGATTACTATAGTTTATCAAATTTTCCATGACAAACGTTGATATTTAGGAATGTGACCAATTTTCTATGTATGGATTGATACAAGAATTGATGTATGCTAATTATTTATGATTGTATTATGTGTGGCTTGAATTTTCTATGTATGGATTGATACAAGAATTGATGTATGCTAATTATTTATGATTGTTTTTATTTGAATGGACTATGTGCTATGAATTGTATTTTATTTCGAAATATAATGAGATGAACGGTATTTTATTTTCAAATAGTGTGGTCTTCATCTCTATGTTATTTTTTCAATGACACTAGGGGTAACCTCACCAAGTCATGTGAGTAGGTAACCCTATCCAGGTATCCCACCTACATCCCTCCATCCAAACAAGAGATAGGATCATTCCAACCCATCATATCCCTCAAACCAAATAAAAAAAGGGTTCGTTCTATCCCTGGAACCAAACAAAAAACAAGATCATCCCATTCCAAAAACAGGGATGGATCTAACCCATCCCACCTCGTCCCCAAACCAAACACATCCTAAAATTATTTAAGGAACGAGTCCATTCTTAATCCAAATAGCTCAGCATATGTGTTTTAAGGAGTGAGGTGATGATGGACAAACCTACTTCCGCCTCAAACCAAACAACTCATCAATGACTAATGATGTGTTCCCTTCTAAAAAACACTAATGATGTGTTTATTTGGACAAGTTGGGAACCCTTTCCCTTAATACGTAAAACAAAGCGGTGGATTGACACATGATTAATTAAGTATTAACGGAAAAACTTGGAAAATGGATTAATATAATTTTCCGAAGCAACTTTCCTAAAGATTTTTTTTAAAAAAAGAAGAAAATGCATCGTCTAGTACTTCGGGAAACGTGAGCGTGAAAAAACGAGGGAGTAGAAGTTGAAAGGTTTAGTTCAAATAACTTAGGCTGTATTCTTTAGTCTACTTTCCTAACTTCACATTCCTCGTTTTTTGGGCGCACGCCTCCCAAACTGCTAAACGGTGTAGTTTTTCAAAAATTTTCTATAGAAAAGTTGATTAAAAAAATCACAGTATTCCATTTTTCAATTTTTTTATTTAATACTTAATTAATCATGCGCTAAACCGTCGCTTCGTTTTGCGTGCAATGGGGGAAGTGTTCCCAACTCCAAGTGGCGACCACAGCATTAAGGTGTGTTCTTTACCACCTCTTTCAAACTTAATCTCTTAAGTAGTGAATTCATCCCACAAAACAAAACATGCCACACGCTACTCGATGAAACACATGGTAGAAGGTGAGCATAAAACCAGTAGAGGACCTAGAAAAAATACCATAGGGGTGCACAACGTAATAGGTTAGCAGGGACAGGTCTACAATGATCTAAGGGTATTCAAATTGTATACATAAGACTTTTGTCAAAAGTATTATATATTCTCTGGCCCACCTCTGCATGCTAGTTAGTGTATACTTAATTTCATGAACATGAACATTTTTTCATAATTTATGCCCTGTTTTCATGGGTGCCCATCTAATAAAGATGGGCGACTTTGTCTTTATCTAACCAAAACATATGCACACTGTGAGTACTCATCTAGGGATACAATCCAGTTGAACATTGTAGCAAATATATTAAACAATGGTAGATATTGCATGTGCCGTACTAATATAAATAAATCTAAAATCATGCCTGCATTCTTATGATGCACAAACCTGGCCAAAATCATGCCGTACTAATATAAATAAATCTAAAATGAGTCCAGTAATGACAAGGCATGATTTGGTTCATGGTTATAAACAAGCAACAAGTCAATTGTGCGTTTTATCCCTTTAAAGCGCTTGAAGAAATATATTTATGCATTGGCTCCAAATCCAGCGCACAAGTACTGAGCAAAGAAGCAATGTGAGGATGACCAAAGCCTTGGCTATTCAAATTACTACATGATACTGAAGCTGAATACACTAGTACATGATTTTCCTGATCATAGCCCAGTGCTCAAATACCCTAACCAAATCTTCGGAAACAAAATCTGCAAAGTCTTATACACTCAAGCCGCACATGACGACAGCATTGAAGCTAGCTTTGCCTTATCTCCAGCTGCATCCTACTTTACAGAGGTTGATTCGACCAAAGGTAGATAACTAAGCAGACAAAGCTCATGCTCAGAAGAAAATGTATGGAGCTAACAAGCCAGCACAGCATAGATAATAGCATCCACACTAAACTGACTTTTCAGATAATGGACAAACCAGCCGTTACATCCAAGATGCACAAAGCCACAAACAATTAGTACCATGGTTCCACACCATTTTGGAAAGATAAATACGCAACAAGCTCAACAAGCATTAGAGAGACAGAAAATTTCAACTAGTATATCCACTATGACTAGACTGCCTAAGTTTGACTCTACTACTGCCATGGAAGCAGCACTGATACGATCACCATTCCAGCTCGTATGCTTGAATCACACCACCAAAACGATCGCATCAAACACGAACACTACTACCACTCCACCATCCAGGTACCACCTCACATGCATGTGCATTCAGCGCTCGGAAGCAAAAAAAGAAGTAGCAATTTGGAGCTCCAAATCAAACCTTTTCTCCGCTGGCTTAATTGCAGCAGGAACTCTCCAAACCGATGCAGAGAAAAAACCACATATGCTTACCCCAAATCGGATTCCGCTAAACCCTAGATCACCCACTCACGAGTCACCTAGCAAACACCGCCGCAAAAAAAAAAAAAAAAAACGCGGCGGGAGTGAGAGCTCCCTTATCCAATGCGCAAAACCACCCGAAAAATCTGGGGGGAAATCCACTCCTCTATTTCCGGAGAGAGAGCGAGGGCGCGCGCGCGAGAGAGAGAGAGAGAAAGTTTACCATACAATATCAGCAGCTCCCCCTCCTTCTAGAGGCTTCCATGTTGGGGGTGGGAGGGAGGGGACGGGGCCCGCGCGCCAGAGAGAAAGGAGGACCCGCCGCGCCGCCGGCGAGCGCAGGAACGGAGCGGCGGCGCCGGCGGTGGTGCCACCGGAGGCGAGGTGGGGGTCAAAGCTAGTAGCCGCGACGGCGACCACCACCGCTACTGTTTTTTTTTTTTTCCTTCTGCGGAGGGTTGGGGGAGCAAGAGGAGGGTAGCGGCGACCGCGATTGCGTCGGAGGGAAGGTGGTGGTGGCCCACGGTTCAGTGACACATAGGGCTTGCGGGTAGATAGCAGATGGATTATTGCTGTGGTTCTGTCTCCGGTGGCGCAATGTGTTATTACTTCTGCAAAACTGCTGAAATCCAATGTGGCACAGCTCAATACCGAAATTTGAACCTGTATTCAGAACGATTTGACGGTATATTATAAATTGTGAATTTGAGATTTGCAAATACTACACTGAAAAATGTTGAGCTCAATATCGTGGAATCATTTAGCTTGATATTTTAAATTATGAAGGCAAGTTTAGTACTAAATCTTTGGATTGATCTCAACTTATGAGCATTTCGGTTTATAAAATTCAGAAATTCAACCTAGTTTTATTGGTATGGGGATTTAAATTCCCATTTATCCCTAGTAAACGCACAGCATAAAGAGAAAATGGTGATATGGAATTGGGAAACTATTCTAAACTCTTGAGTAGATATTCCCTCGCTGTTTGCATGGTATCCAAATAGTTATTAAAAAACTAAAAAAAGAATTAACAAGATATATTAATGTGTTAAATCACTCCACAAATCTGTTAAATCAAATTTAACTTATCAAGTTATAATGAAAAAACAAATTTAACTGTTAATATATGTATTAACTAGATATAATTTAATTTTTATTTTTTTAACTTATAAAAATTAAAATTTAACTGATATGTTTATGGAGTGATCTATCATATACTCCCTCCGTTTCATACTATAAGTCGTTTGATTTTTTTCTTAGTCAAAATTGTTTAGAGTTATCAAGTTTATAGAGAAAATTAACAACACCCACGATGCTAAACTAGTTTCACTAAATTTAGCATTGAATATATTTTATTGAAATGTTACTATATTTTGATATAAAGTCGATCAAACTTGAAGAAATTTGTTACATAAAAAATCAAACAACTTATAAAATGGACTTATAAAATGAAATGGGTGGAGTACTACCCTATCTAGTTGATTTAAAAAAAAATCGTAACCATTTGGATGACTTGAAATCCACTGTCGGACAGATGCAGAGCCAAATGGTGATTCCACACAACCTACCAGAAATCAGAAAGAATGTCGTTTTAGAGTGTGTTTGGATCAGTAACTAAATTAAGTACATATTACATCAGATAATAGATGTTTGAACGCTAATTAAGAGTATTAAACATAAACTAATAATAAAACTAATTGCATTAATGAGAGCTAATTCGTGAGATAAATTTTTTAAACCTAATTAATCCATAATTAGTACATGTTTACTGTAGCATCACATAAACTAATCATGGATTAATTAGACTCAATAGATTCGTCTCGCGAATTAGGATCTGTTTAGTACAGCTCCAACTCTTAAATTTAACTCCAGGAGTTGGGTCTGGAGTGAAATTGTGAAACTGCCTAAACCCAGCTTCATCTCTCTAGTTCATTTTATGAGAGAGCTCCATCCAGCTCCACTCCCAGTTTAGGTGGAGCTGAAACTGTTTGGCTGAGCTCCAGCTTCAGGAGAGGTGGAGATGGAGCTGTGCAAACATACCCTTAGTTATGTTTACTTAAACACATTTGAGATGATAGAGACTAAAAAGGAGGAGGATCAGATGCAAACGATCACACCAACCGCGAGTCGGCACACACCGGCCATCCTCATCCAAACTACAGTGCGTGTACACTCTCAGCTCGCGTCTCTGCTTTTCTTTCGCACTTCATCAAGCTTTTGCCCAATGCGATCGAGCCACACTGCCACGCGGCCCCCTACACCTTGACATGGAACAGAATCATTCTCAGCCTCTCGCGAATGATCCAGATGCAGAGGCAACTTTACTCACTCACCCAAAACTGAACGAACGAACTTGATGATCAGAATTCAGAACAGAAATGACACTGCAAAAACAAAAAAAAAAACATATGAACAGTTTGTTGATCACAAGGCAAAGCTGCGAGCGCCAGTTCATCTTATTAAATACATACAGCTTCTTGGCGATATGCTACAGTAGCTTCTTCCTCCCTTGCAAAACCCAAACCTTATCTACAACGCAACACACACACACTCCGGAACAGAGCGCTCGATCGATCGAAGCAGAAGAGAACGACGACGACGACGATGGAGAACTACTACGACTACTACTACTGGTACTAGCAGTGGGTAAGCGACACCTAGGCTATACAGGGATACAGAGCGCCGGCGACCGGCGGCGGCGCGGCGAGACGGCAGCGTGTGTGTATGATGATCAGGCGCTGGCCTTGTTGGCCTTCTTGGAGATGGCGGAGCGGATGGATTTCGGCGGCTGCATCGGCTTCGCGGGGGCGGCCTTCCTCGCCCTCTTGGCGCGGGCGGGGCGGGGTGGGGGAACAGCCTTCTTCGCCTCCTTGCCCGACGCCGCCGACGACGACGCGGGCTTCTTCGCGATGGCGGAGGGGCGTGGGGTCCTCTTCCTCTTGGCTCCGGCGACCTTGGCGGCCGTCTTGGCCTTGGACTTGGCCGCCTTCGCCGCCGTCGCCTTCTTCTCCTCGGCAGCCGACAGCTTGAACGAGGCCTTCACCTTGACGAGCCGGCCCTTGGCGGCGAAGTTGCGGAGCTGCACGGCGAGCACCTTCCGGTAGTTCGCCGGGAGAACCCCCTTGTGCTGCTCCCCCATGTACTTGGCGATCGCGTACGGGCTCGATCCCGCCTTGCCGTTCCCGTCCAGCGCCATGATCGCTTCCTTGATCATCTGCTCAAAACCACACAAATTTCACAAACCCAATTCAACCCAATATATGATCACCGCATCGATTGATTTGTTCCTCACCTCGAAGTAAGGCGGGTGGTGCGGCCCCGCCGACCTGGGCTTCCTCGCCCTTGGCTTCCTCTGCTTCTTCGCCTCCATCTTCTTCTCCTCGCCCTTTTTCTCCTCCACCTTCTCCTCCTCACCCTTCGGCGCCTCCTCCGGCTTCGGTGCCTCCACCGCCTTCTTCACCTCCTCCTTCGCCACCACCAGCGGCGGCGCCTCGCCGGCGGCAACCTCTTCGGTCGCAGTCGCCATGGGGGAACAGAGTGCTAGTGCTTACTGCTTAGTGGAAAGAGCTCAACTGCTGTGTGCGTGACGAGGAGTGGATTCGAGGCGCGCGGTTTATACCGGAGAGCGGAGTGACGCGATTGGCTGGGAGAAGCCTCACACGGATCGGGATCCGGGGGAAATAAATCCTGGACGTACACGTGGCGCGCCGATCCGGGCATGCCGCTTCTGGGAGCTTCTGGACCTTTTCGCCGCGGGGTTTGGGGCTTGGAGAGATTGGGGAAATGGGGGAGTGTGTGTTTTTCGGGTGTTTTTTTTGGAGGTGTTTCTGAACCCGATTTGGTGGTGCGGGTTTGCGTTTCTGTTTGGGGTTTTTGGTTTGGATTCAAATTGGGAGAGAGGTGGGCGTTGGGTGGTTTGAATTTTGAGAGATGGTTTTGTTTTTGAGGAGAATTTGAGGGTTTTGTGGGGTGGGGTGTGCTTGTGTGCTTCTTTGGGTTGGGTGTTTTTGGCTACGAGTTTTGTAGTTTGTTGGAGGTTGCATGGTCTCATATGGTTAGATGTTTTGGTGACGAGTGACGAGATGTCACGTGTAATTTCTCTCGGTAAAATTTATGAACAAATATAAATATTATGCATGCTGTAACAAATATAAATTACTTTTATGGGTTGGGGAGAAATGCTTGGATAAACTGTAAATGTAAATGTACTGTTGATGATTTTTTTCATATCATTGTGGTAAATACTGCCAAATTACCGATCGTTGGGTTAACTTTGTGCATACAGTTCTCCTGTAAGATGATGAACCATCATTAATATAAAGGTTAATATACTCAGTAAATAACATTTCACAGCGATGCCATTGACTCGTCAAACATCAATCCATAGACATTTGTGGAGTACCACAAAAGGCAGACAGACTGTTTTGAAGGTGATCACTGATCACTGCAGATTTGCTAAAGAAAATAGAGCCAGAGTGACATGTGAACCCCACAAAGCGCAACGGATTGGATATGGTCTGATGGGGGTTCGTGGGCTTATTATTCTGTATTGGGCCTACACCCACAAATATAACAGCCCAACTCACGGCCATTTATGTCGGCTCGGCAACAATTTTTTGTACTCCATACACGCTTTCACTCCATTTCCTTTTACCAATTTATTTATTTACAAGTCTAGTGTACGGGCAGTTGCCATTCAAATTCCAAGGGCGTCACCGTCAAAACCGTGTTTCACGTGCCTCGAGTCGGCCGGATCCAACCGCCCGTCGTCAATTACTTCCATTCAACGGCGCAGACGAAAAGGAAATTCGAGTAGTAGCACGGCACGACTCCTTCCACTTCCAAAACATTTAAAATGCAGGCGAATCACGAACCAAACAGCTGACAACCACAGGCAAACTTGTACGGGGCAAACAGATTACGAACAAATTACTACTACACCAGATGGTAAACGAATATTAATAGTCTTTAACATTGTCTGCTTAATCGCAAAATCCAAAGAACGGCAATAACATTTGATGAGTCTTTTAACCGAACTCCGTTTTTACACTAATCAACCGACCAAACCCTATTACAAAGCTGCTAAGGTAACGAGATCTAAAACGCGGAAAGCGAGAGGGGAATCAACAAGTTGAACACGACACGTCGTCGTCTTTGATCCGCCAGATCGCTTCGGCGCTAAGGAACGCAACCGCGTCGGAGCCGGAGGCGGATTAAGCGCGCTCGCCGCGGATGCGGCGGGCGAGCTGGATGTCCTTGGGCATGATGGTGACGCGCTTGGCATGGATGGCGCAGAGGTTGGTGTCCTCGAAGAGCCCGACGAGGTAGGCCTCGGCGGCCTCCTGGAGGGCAAGCACTGCGTGGCTCTGGAAGCGGAGGTCGGTCTTGAAGTCCTGCGCGATCTCGCGGACGAGACGCTGGAAGGGGAGCTTGCGGATCAGGAGCTCCGTGCTCTTCTGGTACTTGCGGATCTCGCGGAGAGCCACCGTCCCTGGCCTGTAGCGGTGGGGCTTCTTCACGCCGCCGGTGGTCGGAGCAGACTTCCTCGCCGCCTACACGACAACAAAATCACCAAAAACACACCAATCAGCGAAACCCTAAAACCACCAAAATCCCTCGCCGCCGGGAAACACCAGATCGAGACGGAAGAAGACGACGGCGATACGCACCTTGGTGGCGAGCTGCTTCCTCGGGGCCTTGCCGCCGGTGGACTTGCGGGCGGTCTGCTTCGTACGGGCCATCTCCTCCTCTGCGCTTCTCGACGGCGGCGGCGGCGACCTGGCTGTGTGGATTTGGGGGAAAACGAAATCGAGAGCGACCAAACTGGCGTTGAAAGGCGAACAGTGGGAGGGAGGAGGGGAGGTGGAGGGATTTTTATAGGCGCCGGGGTGGAGAGCGTGGGTTGCGGGGGGCAGTGGACGCGTGGACCGAGGCGATTTCTTGTGACCGTTTGAGGAAAGGTTTCGGGATCGGGATCGGATCCGACGGCTGGTGATAGGCCGTAGAAAGCACATGATCCGTGTGCTCGTCGCTGGTTGGTTGGAGAGCCCCGCGCCACGGATCGGTGACGTGGCATAGGCTATATGGGCTGGTAGGCCTGGCCCGCGGCGCTACCTCTACTTGTAATATTTGGTCCGAGTTCCGCGTTTAAGTGTCAGGATCCAAATAAGTTTCAGCCTACATATACGATTTTTTTGTTCTTAGTATTTGTTTTCTTGTGACTAGAAAAATTACCTGTGCGTTGTAACGGGAAGAAAACACGAGAAAATTGAGGAAAAATTAAGAAATATTTACATTATGTAATTAATTAAAATATAAATTTTCCGGAATATTTGAGTATTTTTTAAGTAGGTAGGTGTATAATTCAATTAATTTATAAGTAAAGCAAGTGTGAGAGATAGAATAGTATGGTTGGATTTAATTCTTATTAAATTAACCATATTTAATAACACTCGTTGAAAATTTGTTCGAATTTTCAGAGTTCAAATACTAGTTTTGATAATACAAACATCATTTCAATATTTATTTAAATAAAAATCATCATTTCTCTTTTGCTATTTTCAGCCCAATTTCTTTCTCAACCTGCAACCGAAGTCTAGTTAGGCTCTCGCAACTCCTCTCACTACGTTGTGTTGGATCCGCCGGCCTGCCTGCGGCCCATCAAGCGTGCGTAGCCTATCACTGATGTGATCACGCACTGTAGTTTGGATGAGGATGGCCGGTGTGTGCCGAGTCGCGGTTGGTGTGATCGTTTGCATCTGATCCTCCTTCATCATCCGTGCCACTATGGTCCTGTTTGGATGGGGTTATAAAGTTTTTTTTAGATCCTATTATATCGAATGTTTAAGTATTAAATGTAACTAAAAATAAAACTCATTTTGTAGCCCTGGATTAATTCGCGACGAATCGTCTAATTAATCCATGATTAACCTATGTGATGCTAAGTAAACATGTGCTAATTATGGATTAATTAGGTTTAAAAAATTTATCTCGCGAATTAGCTCTCATTTATACAAGTAGTATTATTATTAATCAATGTTTAATACTCTTAATTAGCGTTTAAACAGGGACTAAATTAAATTTAGTCCCTGTATTCAAGCATACTCTACAACGATATTCTGATTTCTGCTAGGTTGTTTGGAATCACCATTTGGCTCTGCATGTGTCCGAGAGTGGATTTGGCTCTGCATCTGTCCGACAGTGGATTTCAAGTCATCCAAATGGTTACGATTTTTTTTTAAATCAACTAGATAGGGTAGTACTCCACCCATTTCATTTTATAAGTCCATTTTATAAGTTGTTTGATTTTTTATGTAACAAATTTCTTCAAGTTTGATCGACTTTATATCAAAATATAGTAACATTTCAATAAAATATATTCAATGCTAAATTTAGTGAAACTAGTTTAGCATCGTGGGTGTTGTTAATTTTCTCTATAAACTTGATAACTCTAAACAATTTTGACTAAGAAAAAAATCAAACGACTTATAGTATGAAACGGAGGGAGTATATGATAGATCACTCCATAAACATATCAGTTAAATTTTAATTTTTATAAGTTAAAAAAATAAAAATTAAATTATATCTAGTTAATACATATATTAACAGTTAAATTTGTTTTTTCATTATAACTTGATAAGTTAAATTTGATTTAACAGATTTGTGGAGTGATTTAACACATTAATATATCTTGTTAATTCTTTTTTTAGTTTTTTAATAACTATTTGGATACCATGCAAACAGCGAGGGAATATCTACTCAAGAGTTTAGAATAGTTTCCCAATTCCATATCACCATTTTCTCTTTATGCTGTGCGTTTACTAGGGATAAATGGGAATTTAAATCCCCATACCAATAAAACTAGGTTGAATTTCTGAATTTTATAAACCGAAATGCTCATAAGTTGAGATCAATCCAAAGATTTAGTACTAAACTTGCCTTCATAATTTAAAATATCAAGCTAAATGATTCCACGATATTGAGCTCAACATTTTTCAGTGTAGTATTTGCAAATCTCAAATTCACAATTTATAATATACCGTCAAATCGTTCTGAATACAGGTTCAAATTTCGGTATTGAGCTGTGCCACATTGGATTTCAGCAGTTTTGCAGAAGTAATAACACATTGCGCCACCGGAGACAGAACCACAGCAATAATCCATCTGCTATCTACCCGCAAGCCCTCATGTGTCACTGAACCGTGGGCCACCACCACCTTCCCTCCGACGCAATCGCGGTCGCCGCTACCCTCCTCTTGCTCCCCCAACCCTCCGCAGAAGGAAAAAAAAAAAAACAGTAGCGGTGGTGGTCGCCGTCGCGGCTACTAGCTTTGACCCCCACCTCGCCTCCGGTGGCACCACCGCCGGCGCCGCCGCTCCGTTCCTGCGCTCGCCGGCGGCGCGGCGGGTCCTCCTTTCTCTCTGGCGCGCGGGCCCCGTCCCCTCCCTCCCACCCCCAACATGGAAGCCTCTAGAAGGAGGGGGAGCTGCTGATATTGTATGGTAAACTTTCTCTCTCTCTCTCTCGCGCGCGCGCCCTCGCTCTCTCTCCGGAAATAGAGGAGTGGATTTCCCCCCAGATTTTTCGGGTGGTTTTGCGCATTGGATAAGGGAGCTCTCACTCCCGCCGCGTTTTTTTTTTTTTTTTTTGCGGCGGTGTTTGCTAGGTGACTCGTGAGTGGGTGATCTAGGGTTTAGCGGAATCCGATTTGGGGTAAGCATATGTGGTTTTTTCTCTGCATCGGTTTGGAGAGTTCCTGCTGCAATTAAGCCAGCGGAGAAAAGGTTTGATTTGGAGCTCCAAATTGCTACTTCTTTTTTTGCTTCCGAGCGCTGAATGCACATGCATGTGAGGTGGTACCTGGATGGTGGAGTGGTAGTAGTGTTCGTGTTTGATGCGATCGTTTTGGTGGTGTGATTCAAGCATACGCGCTGGAATGGTGATCGTATCAGTGCTGCTGAGTGCTGCTTCCATGGCAGTAGTAGAGTCAAACTTAGGCCGTCTAGTCATAGTGGATATACTAGTTGAAAATTTCTGTCTCTCTAATGCTTGTTGAGCTTGTTGCGTATTTATCTTTCCAAAATGGTGTGGAACCATGGTACTAATTGTTTGTGGCTTTGTGCATCTTGGATGTAACGGCTGGTTTGTCCATTATCTGAAAAGTCAGTTTAGTGTGGATGCTATTATCTATGCTGTGCTGGCTTGTTAGCTCCATACATTTTCTTCTGAGCATGAGCTTTGTCTGTTTAGATATCTACCTTTGGTCGAATCAACCTCTGTAAAGTAGGATGCAGCTGGAGATAAGGCAAAGCTAGCTTCAATGCTGTCGTCATGTGCGGCTTGAGTGTATAAGACTTTGCAGATTTTGTTTCCGAAGATTTGGTTAGGGTATTTGAGCACTGGGCTATGATCAGGAAAATCATGTACTAGTGTATTCAGCTTCAGTATCATGTAGTAACTTGAATAGCCAAGGCTTTGGTGATCCTCACGTTGCTTCTTTGCTCAGTACTTGTGCGCTGGATTTGGAGCCAATGCATAAATCTATTTCTTCAAGCGCTTTAAAGGGATAAAACGCACAATTGACTTGTTGCTTGTTTATAACCATGAACCAAATCATGCCTTGTCATTACTGGACTCATTTTTACCTTAATCCTTCTCCTCTACAATTTTACCGCTACCCTTTTTTCCTCATATACCTGTCAACTTTAAAGTCTTTGCATGGCTATCCTATACCGAACAGTTATAGGCAGATACATCTTGCCTGAGGAAATCATTTATCTTCCTCTTGGGTTCAAAAGTCAATCCTCTCTAGACTCTATCCTATACTGAATTGTCTCTGCCCACTATCCTCTATCACATTTTCTTTAGTTCCCCCTTGAGCCCCAAGCTTGGTCCCGATCTAGCTAGTTTACCATTGGCACATACCTTTCCTGGAGTAACATTTGCGGTACCATTTATCTTTGTTTCTTTTCTTATTTTTCAGGTGATAGAATAGTTGCCCTTTTTCTTGTTACAAGCAAATGTGATAATGGACAACCTTGGCCATAGAGAAAATGGGAGGCAAAGGCCAGACCAATATAAAGGACTTCATACCCAGGTTTGTGCATCATAAGAATGCAGGCATGATTTTAGATTTATTTATATTAGTAAGGCACATGCAATATCTACCATTGTTTAATATATTTGCTACAATGTTCAATTGGATTGTATCCCTAGATGAGTACTCACAGTGTGCATATGTTTTGGTTAGATAAAAGACAAAGTCGCCCATCTTTATTAGACAGCTTAAATTCTGACTGCAAAAGTGCAAATCAAAACATTATCTAAAAAAAGGGTCAAATCAAACAAATTAAAAGATGGGGATATCTGCTGTCCTGCTTTGCTGTACTGCGTGACAAAGGCATATACATGTCAAAGTACAGAACACCCTCTGCTACGGCACTTAGCTAAAACTTATGTGTGATGTCCAGTCAAAAGTTCCACATATGCAAGTTTTTAATGAGTGTATTATGCTCACATTGTTGGTATTTTGGAAAATAACCGAATACTCAAATCTTGGAGATGACAAATTTTGATGGGTGGGAACTGTTTTGGTACAACATATCCAATCAGCCGCAATCATTTATAACTGTTTGTGTATGTTCTATTTTCTGTACTCATTCCTGTATTACAGTGCATGTGGTATTTAACTGCTTTCCATGTTGGAAATTAATTACTGTGGGTCCAATGTAATTATGTCAATCATGATTTTAAGAAAATAGACCTTTTGATGTAGCTTGCATTTAGCATGCATTTGTAGCGCTATTGTTTACATAGGCTTTACCTATCATATTCTTTGTCAATAAGATATCCCACATAAGTGCTCTAGATGGTCCTAGTTCTCTTGCAATTTACAGCATAACTCAGTTCTGTAGAGATTGTAATTTATGCTTTTACAAGTGTGAATGCTGGCTTGCAGGGAAACATGCATTTCTTGCGGAACATTTGTGTCATGTCTGTGTCTGTGTCCTATCTGAGTTTTATGAACTAGCTTCAGGCGTGATGTGTCTTTTTATGTTGCGAGCCTTTTTTGTCCTTTTCTTCTATGTTTTCTGTGCTATGTATTTCCTTGTTATAGCAGGAGGTGGATATTGCAACCTCTAAAAGATCTTTCAGAAATGTGCACTGTTCAGCTTTAAATGTAGGACTTTTCAGCTAGATCACAAACACAAACAAATCACACTATGAACTGGTTTACCAGCATGTATTGATTTCATTTATGAAAGTTCTCTCTTAAGATAGTTGTTATCATTCTCTAAAAGAATGTGCCAACCATGTCAACTAATATATCCACTCAATGTTTTTTCAGTGGATGATGCCCCAGACCCAAAGGCATCTGAAGGACCATCAGAGTATGAGTCTCTTGGCACTGATGAATGATAGAGATAATGCCATCCGAGAAAGGGACCATGCTCTGGCTGAGAAGAAGGCAGCCATAGCTGAGCGGGATATGGCGTTTGCCCAACGGGATACTGCAATGGCTGAACGTAATGCTGCAGTCGTGGAAAGGGACAATGCCCTTGCTGCTCTTGAGTTAGCACGTACAAACGGATTGAACATGAATAACGGGAATGGATTCCCCCAAGGATCTCTCAGCGGATCAAAGAACATCCACCACCACGACCAGCTTTCTCATGCTCAGTCATCGCCGCTGCAACTGGCAGATTCTCCATATGATCATGCCAGAGAAATGCACATATCAGAAGCATACCCTATCTCAACAGCTCCAGGGAGTGCTGGAAAAGCAAAGAGGCCAAAGAAGAATAGTTCCCAGGCCTCTCCATTGAAGAGGCCATCAGGTGTGCTCCGGAAAACCAAGAAACCTTCTGGTGACTGGAAGAATGTCGGGATATCTGGTTGTGGAGATGATTCTGCTCATGCCTCTGTGATGAAGAATGAGTGGAAGGACCAAGACCTTGGTCTGAATCAAGTCGCATTTGATGAGTCCACGATGCCCGCGCCTGCCTGTTCATGCACGGGGAAGCTTCGCCAATGCTATAAGTGGGGAAACGGAGGATGGCAATCATCATGTTGCACCATGAACATTTCCATGTATCCGCTGCCAGTGATGCCGAACAAGCGGCATGCTCGCATGGGGGGACGGAAGATGAGCGGCGGTGCATTCACAAAGCTGCTGAGCCGACTAGCGGCTGAAGGTCATGATCTCTCGACGCCGGTGGACCTCAAGGACCACTGGGCTAAGCATGGTACAAACCGGTACATCACCATCCGGTAGCTTGCTGATGAACGCGGATGCAATTCAAGCTGGAAAGGGGGGAAGATCAGGCAAATCTTGCTTCTCCTGCATTCCCTAAACCCTTGCTAGGGCCAGTCTTTGTAAGGTTGTCATTGGTTTGTAGCGGATGTAGGTAGAATTTTGTGTTTAAGGTTCTGTAGGTTCGTCTCCTTTTCTGAACTCTGAATTTTTCTCGTGGCTCTGGAACGCTGCAGCCCACGAGAATGGAAAATGTAACCGTAGTCTGCAGGTATTCACCGTCGGATCATTGTATAGTTTGACAACCAGATTTAAGTCGTAAGTAGACCAGTAGTGAATGGCATATTTGTCAAATAGGCCATTTGCCTGAATCGTTTGGTAGCAACTCACTGAATGTGAAACTAAACTTTGCCACCAAACGATTCATATCAACGTTTTTTTTGCTCGTTCGGGAGGCTGCTTGCAGAACATCTGTTTTTCAAGGGAATCTGTACATAATAATACTCTGACAAGAGCCCTGCAAGAAACAACAGAGGTGCTCGTCTTTCCCCTATATGGCTTATAAGCCAATATCAAATTTTGAATTTTAAAACTTGATTTTTAATTTTTTTTTCAACATATTTTTTTTACTTTGGCTTTTTAAATCACTAAGAAAACATATACCTATGGTTTTTTCAACGTAATTTACAAGCCAATACCAAAATTTAAATGTTAAAACTTGATTTTGATGTTTTTTTAACGCAATTTCTTTTTCAGCTTTGACTAAACCGCTAAGGGCAACAACAATGTATATAGAAAAAATAGTCAATATAGATGGGATCCACGTATATAAACTTTAACTGTTGTAACCTTCACAATGTATATAGTTCACAATATATATAGATAGCAAATAGTATTTTATTCTCTGTAACATATTTTATTCTCTATAGGTAGTCCATATGTTTATGGGTAGCTTTTGTTATTTTTTTACTATGGACTAGTTCCACAATATTGTTAGATGGCTGAATGAAATATTTTATTACTTATGGACTACTTTAGTACTGCATTATGGAGGCACTAGAAACACATTAACTTTTTATTCACAAATTAACTCTTTAATGCGAATAAGCTATTACGGCTTATAATCAGCCATAAGCAATCGATGAGACCTCTGTTGGAGTACAGGATTCAGTTTGCTACATCTTGTCAAATGTGAATTCCTACTGGATCCAATAGCTAAATAATGCCATTTTGTATCTATCAATATCTATTAGCAGCTTAATTGATGAACTTAGTCACAGATCACACAGCCAGTTGAAACATGAAAAAAAACAATCACAAAGCCCAAGACTGCATATGCATCAATCATCAAGCAAACACTTTTGGGGATGACAGAACCAGTTTCTACGGTGTTCTTGCAAACAAGATTCAGATAGCAGAACACGTCGTAGATAGCTCTCAGATTACAGAAGCAAACCACAATTCCAAGATCAGACACGAATTAGTTGGCGAGAGGGTTGGCGTGGATGGTGACGCGGTTGAGCCTGATCTCGGCGAGGGGGCGGTCGCCGGGCCCCGTCTGCGCCTTCTCCATGAGGTCGAGCACCTCGAATCCATGGATGACCTTGGCGAAGACGGTGTAGTGGCCGTTGAGGTGAGGCTGCTTGGCGTAGGTGATGAAGAACTGGCTCCCGTTGGTGTTTGGCCCGCTATTCGCCATCGACATCACCCCGCGGGCGTTGTGCTTGAGCGACTCCCTGAACTCATCGGCGAACTTCTTGCCCCAGATTGAGGTGCCCCCCTTGCCGGTGCCCGTCGGGTCGCCGCCCTGGATCATGAACCCCTTGATGTTGCGGTGGAAGATGGTGCCGTCGTAGTAGCCGCTCGCGCACAGCGCCAGGAAGTTCTCCGCCGTCCGGGGCGCCTGGTCGCAGAACACCTCGCACTTGATGTCCCCTAGGTTCGTGTGCAGCGTCACCGACTGCGGCGGCGGAGATCAATCGGTCCTCCGGTCAGCACAGGGAAGAAATTTCCGGTGAGGGAGGGTGAGATTCGAGCGGCGAGGCTTACCATGGTGGCGGCGGCGGCGGCGAGGCGACGGGTTGGTTGGTTTCGGCGGCGAGGAGAAGCGTACAGAAGTCTCGAGGCGGTTTGGTGGTTCGGGCTGGGCCGCCACTTTTATGGATCGAGAATTTGCAGGACCAATCGCTGCCAAATTCGAACAGTATATCTTCCAAGTTTTAGCTTCTTAATCATCGTCTACTACCTATTGTTGCTGGGAACTTATGTCAAATTTTAAATGTTAAAAACTAAATTTTAGAATTGATTTTAGGATCTTCTCATCGTCGTTTTGATTTTTTTCTAAGTCAAACTTTTTAAATTTAACCTAGTTTATAGTAAAATATAACAATATTTTCAATATAAAACAAATATATGATCGAAATATATTCAACGACGCATTTAATGAAACTCATTTGGTGCTGTAGATGTTATTGAACTTTTTTATAAATTTAATCAAATCCAAAGAGAAGTTTGACTAGAAAAAAAAAGTTAAAACGACTTATAATATGAAATGGATGGAGTATTTTTTAACATTCGCTTTTAAACTGTTAATAACAGGATACAAAAGTGCACCTATAAGTTATCTTTCTTTTTAATAAAAACTCATATTTTATACATAAATTATTTCTAATTCCTTTTTCTCACAGTTTTTGTCAGCCATAGCTCAAATGATAGGAGCCGTATCACATCAAGAGTTTTGCATTTGAATATTTGTTTCTGGAAATAGGAGACAACGGCCACACAAGAAAAAACCGAACAATCAAATAGAGCTTTTGCAGTACATTTCATCTAAATTCTGTAACCAGCGTGTTCTTCCTATGCATGTTCCATTCTTTGTGAAACTGTTCTAGTGGCAAAAATGAACCCCAATAAATAAATAATTTTGCTGACAACATATGAGTCGCGTCCAAAACCCTGGCATAAGCAGGAACTGATTTACAAACTCACAAAACAAAAACCCAACACTAGCTTATGTCACAATGGACCTACAGAGAGAATGAACTTTATGCTTGGATTTAACCTATCAACAGATGGGCAATTTTCTATCTGAAACCCCTACAATGGAAGCAGCTGGGACCTACAGATCAATAAAAGCAACTCAGCAACAACCTTCAAAAGAGCTGTTATTCTTCAACAGATCAATACAAACATGGTCCTGATTTCTGTCTTTGTTCCAGCAAAGGCGTACGATTGCTCCTACTGGTTGTTAGGAGTAGTTCCCATGGTAAAGAAGGATTATGCCATCTTGTTCCTTTATGCCCCTGGATTCTCTGTGGAGCACCTGGCAAAGCAGTTATTCCATTCCATCAGAAGCTCGAAAGGATAATCCTAGTGTTTCAACGGTTCAATTTATGGCTATCTGTAATCGTCCTGAGCCTTTGCACCAAGACAGGGATATCATGTTCGCTCAATGTCGTGAAGCAACACCTGAACCATCCAGGCTCGATGCAATGGCAAGATGAACCTGGAGTGACATTGACCTTTGCCTCCTCCAATAACTTATCCCAAAGCTTGCGCTCCCCTTTCTCGCTGTAAGACCTGATGAACTTGCTCATGTCTGCCCAGCAGTAGAACCCTCCACTGCTCTTGAAGCACTCAATCCCCACTTGATCCAGAGCATCAACAAACAAATGGTACATCCTGCGCAATCTCTCTCTATTGGTTTTTAGGTAATCTGAAATGAACTTTTGGTCCGAGAGCATGGCAACAAGCAAGCGCTGTGTTGGAGTTGACACAGACGAGAATCTAGCAATCTTAGCAGATGCAGTAACAATGCTTTCATTATAGGAATATATCACTCCAACACGAAATCCAGCAAGAGATAGATCTTTCGAGAGTCCATATATGATGTGCACCCTGCCTTTGTCAAAGTCCTCTAGATCATCAACAACCTCTGCCACACTTACAAATTTTCCAGATCCATATGTTGAGCCAGCAAATACTTCATCAGATATCAAGTGGATGTTCTTCTCTGAAGCAAACTCTAGAAGATCATGCAGTGTTTGCTTGGGCACAAAGCTTCCTGTAGGGTTATTAGGGTTGGATATGAGAACCCCACGAACCTTTATTCCTCGCTTCTTTGCCTGATTGTAGGCTATTTCTAGAGCAGTGATACTAATGTTGAAGTTGTCAGTGCTACGGCAAGGAACAGGTATCAACTCAATGCCAGTGCGCCATTTTATGTCCCTGTCCCACCTGCAGAAATAAGGTGACAGTTAGTACCTTCACTCTCAATACGTTCATACAGGTGAACCTAGAGATTTTGGAGAAGAGACATACCCAGGGTAGTATGGTGATGGAACAAGAAATGCATTTCCTGGATCAGCAAGGCAGAAACTCAGTATTTCCATTGCAGGAGTTGCACCAGATGTTATAACCATCTGAGATGGGTCAAAGGACACTGATCCTTGCATGATTTGCCTCATAAATCCAGCAAGAGCCTGAAAGAGAAAATTTAACATTTCATATTAGAAAATTTGCACACAGAAGCACAAAAATTAATCATGGAGAAAATAGTTCAATGCCAGGTAACAGATTAAAACCACTGTGTGGAAAAAGGGTAAAACTGAGGGATGCTAGCAAAGATAAGCAGATTTTGGACAATGATGAAGCATGAAGCACAAGACATGACGAATGAAAATTATAAGCAATACAAAGTACTGATCTTGCAATGCTCACATTGTCATATGCTATTTAGGACATAACCATGCATTTACATGTTCGGTAATAAAGTCAGTGACTGCACCACAACGAGTTCCTGAGAAGCATATGCTGTACTAGATTGGTGGAACAGTCCAGTTCTAATGAAACATCACAATTGAAAAAAAAGCTTTATAGATTCCTCTAATCATATCAACGGAAAATAGGTCAACCAAAAATTACAGGCTGATACAGAAAATAAGCAAACAGATAAACTAAACCCGCGTGATGTTAGGGATCCAACAGCACACATACAAATTTGCCAGCTTCAGTATGATAGTTGGTGATTATCAGCATGCCACTCAACAATAAACTGCGAAGCGAGACCATTCTAGCAGGTATGATATATTATGAAATCTTATTCAAATTCATGCAGATTTACGGCAGTGGAACACAGAGGAAGCCAAGAATATGGAACTAAAACTCTTGATTTTTTTTAATAGTACAAAAGAGCTGATCAAGACAGTGGATCTTTTCAGTTGAAGTTAGGTTTGACAGATGGCACAATTGCAGCCACCACAGCAAAAAATGACATCCAAGAATAAACGCAAGCGACACCTCTTCGCAGATAACATACATGTGGCTACCAAAAAAACAAGAGCAGAAGGAAACAAAAATGCACAGTACCGTGTCAACAATAATATTCCAATTCATGCTTAATCACTAATAAGGTCAGTTGTAATTGGCATAATTCTTCATCCATCCAATAATGACCATACACTGTTATTGATCGAGCTATGTCGTCCAAAAATTTGTCTCTACGACCACATCCATCTAAACAGAACAGCCGCTTAAAACAATCAATTTTAAGCAAAGCTTTCTTGCAACATGAGAAAACAAAACTATTCTTCTTTTTATGTGTGAGAAACAAAAAGATTGAGGTAGCATCACTGGGTAATAATGGGTTAAGTGCAGTTGCGAAAAGCTTTGGAAGAATCAAAACAGGGAGAGTTGTTGGATCGATGTTTTCATGGATGGGATCAGGGGAGATTCTGCAACATTTTTGTTGCCAGAGACAGAATCTATCTTTCTCATAGGAATGGATGTTTTTTTTTCTCTCCTCCTATGGAATTATGGGGGGAATCGTTTGGCTTACCATCTTCAAGGCAAGTATCCCGTCGTACGGCTGGTACGCGGCGAGGCCTCTGATGGAGAGCTCCCTCTCCTCCTCGTCTTCTCCGCCCGCCATGGACGCCGCCTCCGCCGCGTGCTCCTCCATCCATCTCCCAACCAAATCCAGCGACAGCTGCACGCACCATTCACCACAAACCAACCGCGTCATCACCAATCCCGTCTCCATCGGCGGCTTCGAAATTAACGAGAGCGAGAGCGACGTACGTAGTTCTCGGCGAGGCCGAGCTGGATGATGCCGGAGGGGTTGGAGGCCGGGTGGTAGGGGTCAGCTGCGCATCGGCGGAGGCCGGCGTAGTAGAGTGAGTCGTCGTCGCGGACGGAGGCGCCGCGGGCGGAGAGTGCCGGGAGCGCGGCGCGCGGGGTGAGGAGGCCGCGGGAGAGCGACCGGTGGATCGGCGACACCTCGGCGGCGGCGGCCGTGGGGGATCCGGAGGAGGGCGGCGAGGCGCGGTTGCGCTTGATGTAGAGCTGGAAGAAGTAGAAGAGTGCGCAGGGGATGAGGGAGCCGAGCACGAGTCCCCCCCGGCCCTGCACCACCCCCTGCAGCGGCACCACGATGCGCATCCCGCCGTCCGCCCGTGGCCGCGCCGCCGCCGCCGCCGCTCCCCTGTCGGACGCCGCGCTCCCGCCGCTCCTCCTCTTCTTCTTCTTGCTCGCCGTGCCGCCGTCGCCGCTCCGCCTCATGGGACGCCGACGCCGACGAGCGGTGCCGGTGCGATGACGTCACCCCACCGCCCGGCGCCACGCGCTGCGCCCGTGCATAGGCGGGGGTGTTGGATTGGGTTGGGTTGGGTTGGCGGGGAGGAGAGGGATTTCGCGGGGTTTGGGAGGGAAGCGGAGCGGGTCCAATCTCCAACACCAACTGGCGAGGGCGAGGGAAGAGGAGGAGAGGGCACGCCGGATTTGGCGTCTTGCCTCTTCTTTTCTCTCTTCACGATCGCCGGTAAAAAATTTGAGATTTTCGCCTTGATTCCGCTGGTTTCGGCTGTCGAACGACCGGGGGAATGGTTGGTGATGGTAACCAGCTGTTTGGAGAGGAAACAACCAATTTTCACACCACCATTAGTTATTAGCTTATACTAAAATAACAGTTACCTATAATATTAGCTTTATTTTTTCAATCCCCTCCTGTTTCTCTTACTATGAATTTAATTCATAATGTAATTATGTTAAAGCAAGTGTATAATTAATTTTTACATGAGAATCAACACACATCATTTTCCTTTATCTCTTTTCCACGTAAGTTTATAGCTCACTATTATTATCTTTGTTTGATGAGTCATTAACACATAACTAATTGAGTATTTTTATTTAGACTTTTAAATGTATTAAGTTTATAGCCAACTATTATCTTTGTTTTTAGGAGTCATTAACATATTATGATGAGTCATTAACACATAACTAATTGAGTATTTTTATTTAGACTTTTAAATGGATTAATGTAATTTTCTAAAGCAACCTTTTATAGAAATTTTTTGTAAAGAAAAAATATCGTTTAATAGTTCAAGAAATGTGTACACGGAGAACCAGAATTTTTCACTCAATCAGCTGCAATCGAATAAAGCCTTAGTTGTTTGCTCGTTAGCTTATATAACTAATATTTGAATTTTAAAACTTTTCCATGTTAATTTTAGGGTTTTTCATTGTATTTATTTTTTACATTATCTTTTATACCGCTAAAATCATAAAATGCAATTTTAATCTAAAAATTATTTTTATTGCTTCCTACTTGAGCTACTACCTTTTTCAATCTTTTGAACTTGAAAGTTTTTTTCACGGCTTATTTATTATTAGCCGTACCTGAAAATGACGAGAAAATTAAGCTTCTCTAAAATAGCTTCTGCACGAGCAGAATATGTGCTCAAGGAGTCTCGAAGATCTTGTTTTCAACCCAAAGTTCGACGCTTTGCCTGTCTAGTGATCTCTTCAACGTAACGACGTTGTTGCCACGGCATGCTAAGCGTAGCAAAAGAATGTACACTTCACTCGGGGTTGGTGATCGCTGTGGTTAGGATAGGATTTTCGAGTGGCTCTCGAGGCTTGTTTGTAATTTGCAACCCCGGGGTTCACGATGTGATTGTGTCAAGTGGAGTGACAGAAATGGATTGATTTGTGCGTGTTCTTCCCAACTCTCCTCTTCTTCCTCTTGCTGTTTGGAAGTCCTTGCAAACTCCAGCTTTGTTCATTTCACCAATCAATTTTCTTCTTCAGAGAACCCTTTCCGTTCAGGCCTGAAGGCTGAAGATAAAAACGGACGAGAAATGCATGGAATTCAGTGACAAGAACAATGTATTGGACAGGTGAAACGAGAAGAAAACGCAGCTGTGGTTGTGAACAAACACGCTGCAACTCTTGTTCGTATCTGCTGCAAGAAGCCTAGGACGAAATCTCAAGCTTCTGCCAACTGTTGCAGAGAGCGACTGGTTGGCTGCTTCTGAATTCCCAAGAGCCGTATTGGTTTTTGTATAAGAAAAGGAGCTTCTGAAGCAGCTGGCCTTTGCCTGTTGCCTTCTAATGCAGATTTCCATCGCCTCAGTTGTGCCGCAAGAGACGAGCACTTGAGCAGAAAGTATATAATTACATCCCAAGATTCCTTAAAATAAAAAGGAGCTTTCTTGCATTGGAAGCGTTAAACAATCGGTTGCTGCATCCAGCTGAAAAGGAGTAGTGTAATAGCATGAAGAGTAGTGTATCCAGCTGAAGAAAGATTCCATGGCAGCAGTGGAAGTCAGTTAAGCATGAAGCATTGTTCGATTAAAGACGACAAGGATGAATAACAGTGAGAAGACTAAACTGCAGCCTCGGTGATTTCTCTTTTCTGAAATTGCATCCTCAGTTAAGCTTGCACCAAACCACCGATGCTATGCTAATAATATCTTTTGGACATGTTCAGTGAACCTGCAGTACACTCTTGAAGATCGAGACGACGATCTTTCATGTTGTTGGCGGCAAACGAGTCCAATTTTAGCTATCTACACATACGCATATACTGTCTTGCAGCATTATCGGTTGTCCAAGGAGTGATTGGATCACAACAACTTATTAGCGATAAAAAATAATTTACAAATAATTTTTTATATAAGTGTTTTTATTAAAAAGCCGACACTAAAAAAAAGAAAGTATGTTTAAAATACCCTAGAAACAACTATAAAGTAAGTTCCGGAATTTAAATGTGATGAGAACACCGAACTAATGCATACCGTGTACCGAAATCTAAACTCAATGGTTGTGGAGATATTTACCAACTACGGATAGATATTGATTTATATATAGACTTAGAATAAATGTGTCTCCTTTAGTGTTAGTGTTATTCGTTTTCGCATCGTTATTTCCTGGATTTTATGTGTTTTTTGTTGAGTGAATTATCTAATATAAGTAGCTGCCGCTTTTTAAAGCAAAATTCGGAATTCATTATGTCATCTTTAAAAAAGAATCTGCTCCAATGTAGCAGTTATTTGTCTAGAAAGTGGAAAGGAATGCCTTTCTCTGATGAAACGAAGCTCAGACACCTGTTCAGTTCTCAAAAAAAAAAAGGACCCCTGTTCGCAGAGACATCTGAATTCTGAAGAGGAAGGCAAGAGAAATACTCTGTTGGCAAATACTAGCCCACACTTGGAAATAACCCGAGCAAACTCTCTTGATCTTGTAAGATTCCCCTGAGAGAATCTGGGTCACACAATGGGATTGCACTGTTGGCTGTTTCCTGTGTCCAACCACAAAAATTGTCGTAGACAAGTAGTAGAATACATGCAGCAGCACTGTCCCCGCAGCGGTGGGCGACCCAGGTGACACGCAGTCGTCAGACAGTACAACATCCGTTCCATAATCCTCAATGTATTTAACAAGATTAAGATCAAAAATATATAAATTTAACTATTAATAAATTTATAAGTATTTAGTTTAAATATATTAGAATAATATATATATATTTACCCTACAAATTATTATAATAAAAGTAAAATAATATTTATTTATTATATATATTACAATATAATCAAAATATATTTTGAGATCCGTGTTATTATCAAAAACGTCAATAATTATAAAACCGGAGAAAGTAAAATCACCTAACTATCTTTTCCGTTGAGGTAATGTGAGGATTGAGTCGTGGGGGTACGACACTGCCTAATAAAAGTTAAATTCTTAGTAATTTGTTGTTTAGTTCGTACTGAAATCGGAAGTTGTACTTTCCTTGAAAAAAACCATAATACTAAACATAAAAGTACTCTTGTAGTAGTAACTCCTAAGTTTTAGGCGGTGTTTGAAATTAAGTTGGTGCACGTAAAACGAAAAAATTATTCACAGAAACCGATATAAAATATTAATCTTAATAAGAAAAAGACATGGCCTTACTGTCCAATTTTCAGCAAAATGCTTTTAATCAGTATGATTTAGTATATCATCCCTTCTGAAAAAGATGGTTGTCACCTAGTAAGAATTAGTAAAAGCATCCCCATTTAAAAACAGTGAACCAGATCGGTCGGCACGCATTAGGATTGGACCAAAACCAGACCGTGCAGATTCCACTGTAGCACAGTGCATCACACATCCCATCCCTGCTACAGTGCTACAGATTCCTACCCGGTCCGGTACTCCGGTCCCCAGCAACAGGTGCAACCACGTCAATGCAGGTGCAGCACTTGTCTCCTCCCCGTAGGCTCTCCCAACCGTAAACGTTTACTACCTCTTCTCCATCAACGCCATGGTCCAAAGCTAAGCCTCTGCACAGGAACAAAAGCGGCTGCTGCGATGCGTGTGGCGTCGCTGTCCCCGGAAAGAGAGGGACGGCGAGAGATTGGCGAGTAGCGCGGCGTGCGGATCCGGCTTGTGACCTGTCCGTGGTCTCACGGACGATCACTCGATCGCCCGCGCGTGACTGCCTCTGTGTTTGTGTTTGTTAGCCTTCGCCTTAGGTTTGTTCAGCCAGACGTGCACGTATGAGTGAAAATGATCGGAATCGGTGGTAACTCTTCGGAAACGATGCTCGATCGATCATTAATTGATCATATTTATTATTTAAAATACTTAGTGTCAATAAGAATTTCCGTGACCGTTTCCACCGCTACGTGCACGCAAGCTTATGTCCTCCTCCGGTTTGCTTGCACCCAGGCAGGCTCCAGCGTGATGCCTACCAATGACTTTTCTTTGCAGCGATTTTATTGACTCGTTTTGTAGTACTGTAGTAGTAGAAAATTTCTCCTGGTTGTTGTTGCTCACGGATGAGATGACTCTTCTTACGATCGATTTTTTTCCCTTCTTGAACTGATCTTAGTAAAAGGGAGGCTGAAGAGATCTGGGGCAGGGAAAGCTGGTAAAGGGCGAGAGGTTTGGATAGGAAATTCTTCTTGCTGTCAGTCAGTACGGCAGCATACATATACGTCTTCTTTTCTCTTTCGTTACAAAAGTGAACTGGCCGACGGAGACGAGAAATACTTCAGTACACAAGCATATTGCATGGCTACGCTTCGCCTACTTTACCCTCTTTTCCTCGTGTTCTCAGCTAAAGTCTAACACGGGTTTCTTCCTTTCGGCTCACCCGTCTTGTTTCTTGGAAAAAAAAAAAAGAGAAAGAAGAGGGAGGAGGAAAATCTGCCGGACCAGGTCACATGCTGCTACATGTGGGCTTTAAACAAACAACAAAAATGCGTTGTTCCAATCTAGCCCAGCAATAACTTTCTGGGCCGTGCTTCTGGGCCTTTACTTCTGAGGGCAAATCTCACCACAACAGCAACATCCACCACGCCGAGTCGCCCACGACGCCTTTCGCTGCTCGCGGCGCGGCCGATCTCGGGAAAGAAACCATGGGCAAGCTAGAACCCACGACTTCGCCGTGGGCCATCCGTAATGGGTTTACCAAACCGTTTAAGATGGATTATTATCATCTCACAGTTTAACGGTTACAGTGATAACTACGTAATTACCGTAAAAACCCTATCGTTATAGTAAGGTAAATCGTGGTTTAAAAAGAGATTATCACACATGATAACCGCGTGATAAGGTTTTGTAAACCTATCCGCATCCGCCATCTTCTTCGCCGCCGTCTCGGCCGGGACCTTTCGTTTCGTTTTTCTCTCTGCTGCTGGCTCCTCGTCGTCGTCGCTTGTGTCTGGCTCTCTCTCTGTATAGCGTTAATTAACTGCGTCCGTCGCCTGCAAACTCAATGCACACTTTGGCTGGCAATGGCCACGCGGCGCCAGGCGCCAGCGCCATTGCTATGCTAGGATGCTACTCCTACTCTCCTAGCTAAAAGTACACAAAATCATCATGATCATGCATGCGCAGAAGAGCAACAGCTAGCGAGCACGTCTCATGAATGCCGCGAGGAGTACAGCCACTGTTGCTACGTGTACTCTCCTCTTGTTTTTTTGTTTTACTCCAAGTCCAACAACACAACACTGGAGTAAATGCAAGGCACGTCTCAGGATGATGCTGCGTGTACACTCGCGCGTGTTACTGCAACAACCACGGCTGCCGCCCGGACAGCCATCCGCGCCGCTACAGGACGCAGGTGATGGTCCTGAATTCCTGATAGCTGGAGAGGAGTAGCTAGATGGCCGTACATGGCATCACACTCAACTCATCAACACATGACAAATGATCTTCAGCTTATCAACCGTAGCAAACTTAATTTTAATTAGTTTTGATTCTTTTATCATAATTTATTTTTAGTATGGGCTTTTAAGTCGCTAAAATGACCAACTACAGTTGCTACCGGGGCAGCCATACGCGTTCACTACAGGACGGAGGCTGAGTTTGTTTCTTCAAATTCCCATCCTCCACTCTCTCACTCTCTCGTTTCCCGCAGATCCATTTCCTAACCACTAACAATGTATTTTTTTATAATTCTTTTATAAAAAACTTACTGTAAAAAATATATTAATATATTTTTCAAGTTTTTTAATCTAATACCATCCCCGTCCCATTTTAACGCAACCATCAGTTTCCGTCATCAGTTTCCGTGTCCAGCTTTAATTGACCGTTTTATTTGAAAATGTTTTGAAAAAAGTTAAAATACATAAGTTAGTATTATTCATATTTAATCATCTAATAACAATACAAATACTAAAAAATTTTTAAATATTATAGACGATCAAAGTTAGACAAACTTATGGTTACGCTTAAAATGAGAAAAATAAAGTACTTAATTAATTAATTATGTATTAATAAATAATTCTATTTTTCGTGCACGTAGAAGAGGTTATCAACATACCAAACACAGCCAGAGTAGCTGGATCGCAATGAAGTACAACATGGCATCACAATCAACTGAAATACCACCACCGTTCCAGCCAGCCAGCAGCAAGCAGGGGGCGGAGTCAGCATTTTGAGCTGATGGAGTCATGGTTTTTAATTGTACTAGTATCGTCTTTGAGAGGACTCTAACTCTAAGTATATTTAGCTTAAAATTCTTTTGTAGCTATAGCTGTGAGTAAGTTGGAATTGTTTCATTTTACTAAAAAATATTTAAATTCTATATTCTACAAGAATTTAGGAATTTTTAAAAGGTCCAAAATTTTAAAATTTATAACAATTTAAATCAGGCCTAAAAACAATGTATTCTTTCAAGACATAAAACCAAGTTATGGAAGTTATTTACTATCCCCTCCATCTCAAAATGCAACTACATATGTCCTTCTTCTTCTTTTTTTAAAGATATTGTTTGAGTCCCTAAAAAAAAAGAGAGATTGGTTTAGATTGAGAGGTATGTAGAGAAGTAGTAATATTTTAAATAAATTTAAATCCTAGAGATAGCTATATTTTGTGATGGAGTAAATGGCTTAAAAAAACACAGCTAACATCTGGTATACTACTATTTGATTAGTAGAACTATTGGCCTAATGCAGTGATACACATATACCACATAGCTGAAATAGATCATTAACATACCAAACATGTTAAATTGTGGCATTAGTGGTGCTGTTGTGGGTTGATAATCGCATAACAAGCTAATAAAATATGTTTCCATAGAAATAAGCTACTATATTATTAATGTTTTAGCTTTCATCAGCTCCAGTAGATTAGCGGGCTGGCTGACCGGGGTTATCAAGATTTGTTTACTAGGGTCATTAGCTACAAAGTACCATGCAGTTCATTTGGTTGGTTGAATGCCATCGGGGTCATCTGACCCCGATGATATAACTGTGGCTCCGCCACTGCCAGCAAGCCTCCTGCATGCATTTTGAACGGACAAATTTCAGGCTCTGCATCTGCATCCGCATCCATCAACTACTCCCTGGAAAATGGAAAAGAAAACGTTTTCTGCTCTGAAACTCGTGTGAAGCTTCTGTCTTCCAAGCAAAGTATAAACATAGGAGTAGCATATGCTGCCGCTGAAGCATCAGCGATTCGAATTTTTTTGAACCCAAATTCGGTTCAAATTAAAAAAAGAATCACAGCAATCAAGGAGCAGCACGGATCTCGATGCGCACACTGGACGCCGAGTGAGATACGCTACGCCCTGCGGATGGACGGACGCCTGTAGAATGGAACCCGACAAGAGCTGCTCTCTCTCACAACATCGGATACCCACGCGCGGTTTCCGAGGCACGCGCCAAAGTACGGTTTTGCCCCCGCGATAACTGCACGGGCCTCTGTTTTTTTCCTTACGGAGAGAAGGCTCGAATCGGAAACAGAAAAATATTTGTTGCGTTCCGGCGAAACGAGGCGACGACTCGCCGATTACGTGCGCGCGGGACCCACACAAGAGCTCACAGTGCTCTCGCAACATTTTCATATAACCCCCTGTAAATTCTCCTAATCCCCTCAATGTTCAAGAGAGTGGTGTTTTTACGCTTTTTTAGTACTGGGAGGTGAATATGATCAAGTGTAGGGGGTATTATGTAAATTCTGCCGGGGTCAAATCCGGCACTGGCCGATTTCTTCCGGTCCCGACCCCGCATTTCAAATTTCCTCCTCCTCCTCGTCGTCTCCGGCCACCGTTAAATACCTCGCCGCCGACCACCACCGCCACCACCACGCGGCCCTGAACCCACCGGAGAACCCTAGCCATGGACAGCGACGACGAGGATATGCGCGACGTCTCCTCCACGTCGTCCTCCTCCTGCGGCGCCGGCGGCGGGGGCGGCGGAGGGGAGGACGCGGGGTTCGAGGAGGGGATGGGGGAGGGGGTGATGGTGATGGAGGTGAGGTGGTTCGAGGTGGACCTGGATTACGAGTTCGACGCGCCCAGGTGGTTCGACCTCGCCGTGGAGGAGTCGCCGGTGGAGGCGGCGGCGGCGCAGCTGTGGTTCGCCTCCGCGCCCAGCTACCCGCCCTCTCGTGCGTGCCCATCCATCCCTACACCTTTAAATTTATTGTGATGTTTTTCTGCATGGCCGGGATGATTCGGGAAGGGGGGGAGGGTCGGGTCCTTGGGGATGGGAATTAGTTCGATCGATCGATCGATTTGCGGTTGAAATCGTCGATTTGTTATGTGTTCCATTGGTGGAATTTCTATTATGCAGTGTGTTCCCCCATGCATTATTGATCCGAGAAAGAAAGTTTGGGAGTCCTTAATTTCGAAGTGCTTCTAGGGGCAGCATGCACATGCATTTTCTGAAATAACTGTGTGCATCTCCCAACATTTTCAGACCAGCATGATTCAATATAGTGTGAAATGGGTCAGTGTCATCAATTCGGTTCAGAATTGATCAATTAGATGGATGAGGGATGCATTTATCAGAGATTTTCCTGTTTCTAATGGTGTAATTTGGCCTAGATGTTAAAGTTCGATTGCCAACAGCAATGAGACGCGAGTCCATTTTCCTGATAATAAATGAAGAAGAAAAAGCTATGATGTTCTCAAGGAAAACCGAAGTTCTTGAGATGTTAATGGTAGAGAAGGCACCCACAGGTATTCAGGCCCATAGCAAAAAGGAATGTATGATGTACCAAGGCAATGACCATTGGCCTTTTAGGTTTCTTTCATGAACATCCGCAACTAAGAGACATCTTGGAACATGTGACTGCAACAAACAGACTTTGGTTAGTTGCAACTAATTTGGTGTATTCACCTTGAAACTTTGACAATTAATGCTAGATATAAATTGTACGTTGGGAGAGTTATGTTTGTTAGTATATACTTTCCTGGTATTTCTGGTCTTCTGGAATTGATTAACCATGTGTTACAAACCCAAAAGATATGGGAGGTGAAAGTGAAATATCATCCTTGGTTGTATGCATCAATTTATGGACAAAACTACGTTGAATAGTTCATTGTTTTACTACTCAAGCTTTTTCTATTAATATGTAAGCACCAAATATCTCATTTGGTTATTGCTGTAGTTTTAATGTTTAGCACATGACAAAGATAGAACTATCATATTACGTGATAGGGAAACTTATGGTTACAACACAAGCAAGGTAGCATAAAAAACAGTAACAAGGAGTGGATAAAATATGTACTACTACTATAATGACACGTTTGATTATGGAAACGTTGTAGATGTTATTTTTACTGTTTAATTCGCTATTGAACTGTCATAACATTCATTTATCTTTTTTAACTGTTTATTGCCCTTTGTTGTCAACTTAATATGACCGAAATTTTCTCTGTTATTTCTGCAGCCTTAATCGCCAAGATGTTGGCTGAAGATCTTGGGTTGCAAAGTTTAAGAAGCACTGTGGATATAGATGCGGCGCATTGCTCTAAATCCTCTCATGAATGTTCCAGTGGTGCTGAACAAATGATCCATCGGCCACATGTACCAAATGAAGGTTCCTATAAGCCCCAAGTTTTTCCATTATGTTTTTTCTTATTGCATTTCTTACCATATTTGAGCATTTCATTTAGCTTGTTATGCTTTGATCTTTTACCCAGCTTCTTTCATGTAAAATAGGAAGGATACCCTGCTATCAAGTTCCAGCAAACGAGCGAAAACATAGGTTTCGAACTATTGGAAAAGGAACTATCCCAAAGGGGTCTACACTGATGAAGCCTACAGCTAGTCAATTAGCCAGGCAAAACAGACAAATTGAAGTGAAGAACTCCACACAGTATGTAATGTTATGCTAATTCATATTCTGAAGCTGTCCTGGGGCTGGTACATACAAAATTTGGAGTATTATTCTCTGTCGGATGATTTATAACAATTTTCTGATATTGAAGACATGCATGTACCCTGCCATACATGCAGTTCCATGAACCTGTGTTTCTTGTTGGTCTACTCACCTGCCATTCTTGATGAATTAACCATCCACTAGCATTGATCTTAACCTTTTATGTCAGTATATGCTTGTGTAGCCATCACGTTTTTCTCTTTCGCTTCATTATTTCCTGACTTTCACTACGTTTGCTTTTGTTTTAGATTTGCACCAAGGATTTTTCAATACATTTAAAGCAAATGCAGTCTTCATGTTTCTGAACTTATGTATCAATTTGCTTTACTCTCAGGAGTAAAAAGTCGGTTGGGGTGAGAAGTGATAGAAGTACCATGAGCTCCAATGACTGCACCTACCAAGCTGCTAAAAGGCAGAGACTAGAAAGAGGGCATCTCAACAAGGTATTTTGCTGTTCTTTTTTTCTGGGGGGTATGACTACCCCAAATTTTCCGGTGAAGTTGTTTCTTAACTGTAAAACAGAGTGAAGTTTGCTGGTACAGTTTTAACTTGAAATACTGCATAATTTTGGTAGGGTATTTATCTTTAATTTTTGAGACTGCATACTAGATTATATTTGTCTGGATTAATTGAGAATGCTTATTGACTACAGTCATGGTTCTCATGGCAACTGACAATGGCAGCTAATTTTTGCTGTTAGCATTGCCAAAGTAATAGACACAAAATCATTTATACTGTTTTTTCACTAAAGAGTGCTCAGTGCCTATTTGATATTGCTTTGTTGCATAACTAGTTACTGAAGCCTCTTTACTCATTGTACAGGTTGTTTCAACTAATCAACCTGAGTTGATCCATAAGAATCATGCAAAGGTAAAGACACCTTAAAACTTTTACTTCTTTCTCATTTCCTAGAAATATTTCAGATGTTCTATTTCAATTCTATAGAAAATATTTTTTGGACTTTTTATACTATAGGTTTTCTTAAAGTGCATGACAAACTCCTGCAACTAGCCAATCATAGCTGTTATACTATGCATTAAGAGTCTCTAATATAGAGTATACCTTCCATGGTACAAAACATGCTCATCGTGCAAATTTATACATGAATTCTATGGGGCTGTGCCTCAAATTTTGCTTGACGATGCTTTCTCATGGTTGACACAGAATGTTATGACTAGTAACTCTGATCATGCCATTGTTGTACCAAAATTAAAGATTACAATTCCCAGAGAACCTGAATTGGCAACAAAGCTAAGAGCAGAGAGGTCAAGAATACTCAGAGCAGTGTAAAGTCATTTTCTTTCGTTCTGCTGTTTGCCTGAACGTCAAGTACTTCTAGGCAGCTCATGTCTTTTTCTTGAAATTTCAGGCCAACTAATTCGAAGCAGCTAAACAAACAGACGGCACAATCCACTTCTATGACACAAGCGTCATCAATTAGAAAGGTGGATTACATTACTATTGGGTGTATGAGGTCTAGTTCTTTTAGTGGTTATGAATCTTACTTGCAGCTTGTTCTGGTTGTCTTCACTAACTTTTAAAAAATAAAGTAGGTTGCTCACTCTTGCATACATGAGTGAACCCTGCCAAACAATATGTATGATTCATTCTATGGTTTTCAATTTTTGGAGGATGGCAGTACTCAGTTTGTTTGATTGAGTTCCCTAATCTCAAAGAATTTGAGAAGATGGTGGCACCTGTGAAACCACAGAAATATTCATAGCAGAGATATACATGTCAAGATCTCAAGAGAATGTTGTTTTTTTAATGCATAATAGCACAGCGTCTTGGTGGCTGAAAGTGTAACTGTAACAGTTCAGAAATGGTTTCATTTATGTTTTGTCCAAAGAAACAAATAATTTGTAGAAATATTTAGAAAAAAACATTCAGGTCAATCAGTGCAGTCATACACCATAGCTTTTAAATCATCTTTTCCAATTTATTACTTGCCCTTGTACACTATTCTGGATCTAATTGCATGGTTGAAGCTGTTCTGTTTGCTGCTATTTTCTGCCCTCAAAGTTGAATCATTGGGCTGTGGACAGGCACCTCTACATTTAGATGGAGAACTATTTAATTTGCACTATATTATCTTTATTCTCTGTGAATAGGTTGAAACGACTAATAACATACACACTATCCACGCCTACTAAAAACTTGTTTTCTGGCAGGTTGTGCAACCTTCTGGGCGCAATGATCATCAGCATGCAAGTGTGCCACATCGTGGTATTGGGTCAAATGTGCCAGTGTGTACTGCTATTCGTCCAAGGCATCTTGACAAGTAAGGCTTGTTTTGTATATACCTCTTCACTTCTAGTCCAATTACTATTTACCTAATATCCATCCTATTCGGCAGTACAAAGGAAAGTAAAATATACCACCTACTATTCTCTTGTAAGTATTTCCTGTAATTGGCTAGTTTTGGACAGGACAGGTTTCTTCGTGGAAACAAAGAATGCAATAGGAAAGACTGTTATGCTTTTGATTCTACCCAGTACCTATAATTTTCCCAAGGCAGTGAAACTTCGGAATGATGTGATCTCCTTCTGTAAATAGACCTGAACTTGTGGCTGTTTTCTCTGCTCTGTTAACAGCATTTGCAAAAAGCCGGATGAGTGCAGAGATGACCTGTTTAAATTTAAAGCTCGCCCAGTGGATAAAAAGGTTGGTGCTGTGGATGAATCTTCTATGCTTGCTTTGAATCTTTTAGTTCATACTGCCCTGGACCTGTTTATCTTTGAAGTTTAAATCCTAGTTTCCAATGGCCTGGATAGCGCCTAATTGCGTTGATATACCTGTTGTAATTTCATGTTCTGGGTGTCAGTGGCCCTACTTTTGTAATACAGATAGGAATTAATTATTGGAATATGCAGTTGCTTAAGAAACAACCCTATAGACAGACTAGGAAGGTTCTAGTTTCACATATTTGATTGACTGCCATTGAATCTTACATTTTGTTCCCCTTGGAACAGCTATTAGGAAGCAAAGGAGATATTGGTGTATTTCAAAATCCCAAAAGGAGCACAACAGTTCCTAAGGTTCTCTCTCTCTCTCTCTCTCTCTGCGCGCGTGTGTGTGGTTCATTATAAATTCCTCACTCATATTTCTCGCTTGAAAATCCTAGGAATTCAAGTTGTCAACTAGTAGGAAGGGCAAGCAGGCTCCATTATCTGAGCTCTTCAACAAGGTATCTGCTGATAGAACAGAAACTGATTGTCCTTACTCCTTAGATTATTTGCTCTGATGTTTACTCATATTATTTTTTGCAGCTCACTTTAACTACTGAAGCACGACGTGCTTTAGACCACCGGCCCGCTGATCTTCCCAACTATATTACCACCAAGGTTCTTTCCTTGTTTCAATTTAGCTTGTTTATACTCCCTTGCGCCTTTAAACAAAGTAACTAAAAGATTACTCCTATCTATTGCAAGGATTGCAAAGAGAACGTGATTGGTAACATGCAATGATAGCTATGGTAGGTAAGTAATACCTCACTGCCGTATGAGGCTTTTATCAAGTTGCTTCTCAAGTTTTAAACAAGTTGATCACTCCCTTCCACCATTTTACCATTTTTCAGACCCAGTCAGTCAAGACATACAAAACATAGGAATTCTTCTCTTTGACTATCCTGGTTCAGGTTCCATTTCTCCACCTGAACAAAGGTAAACGTTAACTCTGAATATCTGATGCATGCCATGATTCGCAATTTCGCAGACTGCATCCTGTCATTTCACACCCTGGCAACTTTGCATTATTTTCAGTAATATATTTGGGTATTTTCGCGACACTAATACTTGGGGTGAACTACTGCATTGACATAGTTCTCTACTACCATGTAGGCTAAGCGTCTGTTTTGGACAGTAGGACCTCGACTTCATTTGAGTTTTGACAAAGATGGAGCGATACATTATTTTGACTTCAAGGCACCGACCATGGTGCATTGGTGCGTGCCTGTCCCGGCCATCCCCGGCAACCTCCCGTCTCCGCTGCCGTGCAGCTGAACATAATTCCGTACCTGCTTGCGGCCATGCCGGAGATCGATTTGTACAGAGAAACTAACCCTGACGCCGGTGTGTACTCCAGATCTGTAACTCGTTGCCAATCATCATCTAGCAAAGTTGCTTGGCTTGCTTCTCTCTCCTTGCATGGCTCTTGCCTTAATCGTTCAAATTACTGGGAAAACAATGTTAGCCAGGGACCATGGAGATAGGGATGCTAACTCCATGAGACCCGTAGCTCTGAATTCTGATGCTGGTCGGGCAAGACGGGTACACTGGCTTGTCCAACCTGAAAAATACTGTGGCATGGTCAGTGTGAGCACCTGATGGCTGATGACCTGACCACTGGTTACACATAGTAGGAGTAGTAGATGCCATGCCAGTGGTGTCACGATGTACGTGTGAGCCACAAACTTTACATGTCAAACATGTGTGTTGCCATCATACTGGAGTAGCATGGGATCAGAACGGCTCAGGCATCTCATCTCAACCAAAGTTAGCTGCAGCTGCTGTTGTTGCTGTGGCTGCGTGTTGGCACGTCGCGTCGACCGGGGCCAGGCTGGCTAAAGCATGGAAGGGACATTTGCTCGCAGATCTGCCATTGACTAGCAGACGATGATGCACGGAATGGTCAGGACGGCCTGGCCGTGGACACTAGGACGGTTTGCGTTTTGACGCCCCAATAGTAGTTCACAGTTCAGACCAATTTCTGCTCGAACCTGTGAGAGATTCAACACCACGCATCGAATGGAAGTTGCCTTTATCTGTCCTGATCATGGTCTAAGTTTTCGACGAAAACCATGGAATTTCGAGGTTCTAACATGGGACGAAAGTAGATTCCGAGTGAAATATCGAATGGTTTTTGAGAATTCAAATTTGAAATAGTAGAATTCAAATGAAATTTAATCAAAATTTACCCAAAAATGCCATCCCGTTGGGGATTGGGATCCAGCACTCAATCCAAAAGGTGAACCCTAGTCCAAGCCGAGAAGATTGCTAGTCATGCTAGGAAGGGTTAGCGTCTCGATGAATTTCTAACATCTTGAGCTGGCTTGAAATGTGCATCAGCGCATATCGAATGGTTTCGTTTTTGAAATTCATTCAAAATTAATGGAAAACTGATGTCTTGAAGGGACTCGGAATTCGCTAGCCAAAATCAAGATCATAAACCCTTAGCCTAGGATACAAGTAAAAGGAGAAGGAATTGGATTACTGATCTTTCAATGCAAAAGTTAACAGTGACATGCCTAGGAGTGGATACAGGCAGCAGCTATGAATGATTGAATAACATTCAACAGTAAGAGCAGCCAGCCAGCTCCACTCCATGTCTGATGAACAGGCAGGGCAACGAGCCAACGAAGCAGGACATAAATACTAGGCATGGAGATTCAGAGTTTCAGAGGCAGCAGCAGCAGCAAACAGACGTACAGCACAGCAAGAGTGAGGCAGAGCAACTCATAAATACCGTCAAAAAAGGGCATTTACATTAGCACAATCCTGTCGATGCAGGAATGCATGGTTCCAATTCAATGCGGCGTCGTCACACACCCCAGGATCCAAGAACTGATGGCCTCTTCTGCCTCTCTGATCAAAATATATTACATCATAAAGACGGCGACTTCATGGCGCTCACGAGACATCTCTGAACCTGACACTGGTCTACTCACCCTCTTGAATACCATGAACAACACTAGTATGTCACTGCAAATTCCTAGGGACAATCTTTGGGCAATCCTAGATCAACACCAAGAAGAAGAAGAAAGAGTCAAGAACAATGGCATTAACATCATCATCATCATGGTCATCTAACTTCAGTTCCTACACCTAGCTATTTCCTGCACTGTGCTACTATCCTTTTAGCTTCTTGGGGAGGAGAAAAATTTTGGAGGTTTGGAGAAGATCACATCGTGTGCTTGGATATGACCTCGCCGAACCTGACGAACCACTGCTCGTCGGAGGAGCTGTTGTCGCCGATGTCGGTCACGTCGTGCCCTCTCATGTCGGCCGCTGTCGTCGTCGACGCCAGCAACCGGGAGTAGTCCACCGTCTTCGGCGTCGTCATGGCGGAGGCCGGCAGCAGGGAGAGAAGCACCCTTGCAACCTCGTGCATGGTCGGCCGATCGGAAGGGTGCCTCTTGGTGCACAGAAGGGCGAGCTGGAAGGCCTTCCTGACCAGTCCCATGTCCGTGCACGTCACTGACACCTCCGAGTCCACTGCCTCCATGACTGTGTTGTCATCAGCTTTGGAGAGTATCTGAACATTGACACAAACCATCCATTAGATCATGCTAGAAAAGTTCTAGAATTGGTGATAATTTTGCACAATGTAGTGAGAGGATGGAGTGGAAGTGGGGTGGCTTACCAATTGATGCAAGTTCGATTCGTTGTCGACGGCCTTCTTCCCTGTGAGCAATTCTAGAAGGACGATGCCGAAGCTGTACACATCAGATTTCTCATTGAGCCTGGAAGTCCTGGCATACTCTGGATCAATGTAGCCGATGGTTCCTAGCACATAAGTGGAGGCATGGGACTTGGCAGAGGGGACACATTTGGCTATGCCGAAATCCGAGAGGTGCGCTTCGAAGTTCTCATCGAGCAGGATGTTGGAGGACTTGACGTCTCTGTGGATTATGCGAGGGTTGCAGTCATGGTGGAGATAGGCCAGCCCTTGTGCAGCTCCGACCGCGATCCTCAGTCGTGTGTCCCAGTTGAGCTTCACTTTCTTTGATGGACCTGAAAAGGATCATATAAGGGAGATGCATAATGACAACAAATTATCCGTGAACCAAAGGTTTTAAGTCCTAACCGTGGAGAAGATCCCACAAGGAACCATTTCCCATGTAATCATAGAAGAGCAAGTTTCCATGTGGAGATAGCGAGAAGCCATGGAGGCTGACAAGATTCCTGTGCCGTATGCTGCCAATTGTCTCTAGTTCTGTTTCAAACTCTCGGAGGCCATGGTTATACTGACTGTAAAGCCGCTTGACAGCAATGGCCTTGCCGCTCTTTAGTTCACATTTGTAGACGGTGCTTGAGGCGCCATAGCCAATGATATATTTCTCGCTCAAATTCTCTGTCAGCCTCATGATGTCCTCGTAGGTATGGATAGCCATGTCCATTTGGAGAACAACTAGCTTTGGAGGTCCTGAACATGATCAATAAAAGGTTGAGATGACTGCCACTATACCAGGATACTTGCTGTTAATTTCATCGACGACAACTGGAGGGATGAGATATAGCACACTCACCTTGCACTGGCTTGTCGGATCCTTTGACAAGTGGCTGTGGTTGATTTGTTTTATATATAGCCAACAGCAGAACGCAGAGCAATATGATAAAGCCTAAGATAATGCAAGCAATTGCTGTCTTTGAAATATTAACTGAAATACAAATTAAGCAAAAATATGTTTAGCAGAAAAGCAAATGGTGTGAAAAGCTACAAGGGGTTAGCTTATGTATTGTCTGATACCTCTTTGTCCATGAGAGTGTCCACAGCTGGAATCTTGGCAGAAAACATGCAGCAATGGATTACCCAAGAAGCTGCATTTATGTACTGGTTACTATCAGAAATTATAAGATACTAATGGAAGGATAACAAAGATTGTGCATGGTGCCATCTAATACCTTTCCACTGGGAATTTTGAGAAGTTCTTTGCCAACGGGACATGTCCAGATAAATTGTTGTATGATAAATTCCTGAAATGCACTTAAGGATAAATAATCCTGCCCAAGTTATCACCAATATACAATGCTACAGATCAGAGCTTGCACACAAAACTTACAGGGTATTTAAGCTGAAGCAGCTGGCCAATTGAGCAGGGATCTCCCCAACCAAATTGTTGTTGTTAAGAATCCTGCATGACAACGCCATAGCTCAGTAAAATATTTAGGTGGTTTTCAAGCTCACGTGCATAATATCAATTTATGATGAAATACAACTCACAGGCTATCAAGGTTCTGAAGTTGTCCAAGTTCCTCGGGCAGACTACCAGATAAGTTGTTGTTGGACATATCACTGAGAGTTTAAATTTTGGTTCAGCTGAATCATGATGATAAGATGGCTTCCAAGAGATAATAGTTAGTTACATGTGTCTCAAGGGAACAAACTTACATTACTTGGACGCTTCTCAAGTTTCCAAACTCAGCAGGAACTGACCCATCAAGATGGTTTTTACTCAAATTCCTGCAGTCAAAGCAAAGGCATTTAGGCATCAAGTAATAATGGCCATATGAAATAAGTTGTGGTTTTTCATTAAAAACAATATGGTTTCTAGGAGGTTGGTCCGCAACATACAGTTCAAGAAGGTGCTCTAGATCACCAATAGTAGCAGGAACTGGTCCAGAGAATTCATTGTAGGAAAGATCCCTGTTCAAAATCATAAAGGAACATCATTTAGTACAGGTCTTGTAGCACTAGGTAAATAATTATAGTTAAAGTGTCTACTTACAGTGTGTCCAAGTTGATGATGTGACCAAGCTCAGAAGGAATATTGCCTTTGAAATTGTTTGAGGACAGGTTCCTGTATTGAAATACAATAATTTCCCGAGTGAATTAAACAATAACTGTAAGCATAATGCAATGGATACAATTACTCACAAGTAAGTCAGACTCTCCAACTTCTGGAAACCAGCAGGAATAGAACCATTTAGCTTATTGCCATAAACATTGCTGAGAGGCAAAAGAAACATGATTAATCACGGGGAGTAAAAATTGCTCTAAGTTATAAGTTGACTTAGTACTGGCTAACTTACAATTTGTTTAGAGCAGTGCAAGAACTGATGTTGGCAGGAATAGGACCTTGAAGATTGTTGTTGGCAAGATTTCTGTATGCAAAATTTGGTCAACAATTGCACAGAATAAAATAAAGCATACTACGTAATTCGTAGCCATGATAAAATTTCTTACAGTTCAAAAAGCTCTTCAAGTTTGCCAAGATCAGCTGGAATTGTGCCCACTAATTCATTATCATTCAGTTGTCTGCATGGAAAAATTTCTGAACATCTTATAGTGTTCCACACCAACTGAGCACAACAATATCTGCATAACATATAATCACTTACAGGTAGCTAAGTTTACTCATGTTCCCAAGCTCTGGCGGTATGACTCCAGTAAGTTTGTTCCCATGTAAATATCTGAAGAAAAAAGTTTCAGTTCTTGTTAGAGAACAGAAGAAAGCAATATCAGTGAAAAAAGCAAGTCTGTCTGATGATACTAACAGTTTGCCAGTGTAGGATAGATTGCCCAGTATAGAAGGAATGGGCCCTACCAGCTCGTTCTCACTCAGGTCTCTGAGAATAAAAATTTGAACATAAGAATTCATTATCCAATATTACAGAAACTACTAAAACCTATGGATTGAAATGTTGTGCTCTACTCACAGAACAGCAAGAGCTTGCATGAGGCCAATCACGTCTGGAATTTTCCCAGTCAGTCTATTTCCTTGAAGTGAACTATGAACATAGAAATGGTTCAACATAAAGGCTATAAGTAAAGCATCTATATGCGTAAGAGTGAAACAACAGATTATATGTCAGAGGATTTGCAATAACTCAGGAACACTTACAGTGTGGCTACTTGAAGAAAGCCTATGTTGTAAGGTATTTCTCCAGAGATTTGGTTATACGAAATGTCCCTGCAATACATATAAGTTCGCGTCACAGTGTCTGAATGTCATGAACACTGAAATATCACTGAAATCTTAGCAAGAACATACAGAATCTCAAAGCTAGTGCAGTTCCCTATGCTCTCTGGAATGGTCCCTGTGAGATTGTTTCCCCTTACATCACTGCAGATTTGGAACAATAACCACTATCAACAAGGCTAAGTTGCACAATATGCAGCAACATCTCCAAAGGGAGAGCAGAAGACTTACAAGTACCACAGGCCAGTCAGTTGGCACATGTCAGGTGACAAAGTTCCAGTCAGTGAGTTACCCCTTAAACCTCTGAAGATTAAGATAAGCAAAGTGTTAATACCTGGAAAATACCTTCTTTTGCTACCAGCTAAAACAGTTAGAAAATTTTCTTTTGTAGGATTCTTACAAGTATTGCAGAACTTCATTCCAGTAGATGAGCCTCGGGATGTCGCCTGTAAGCTGGTTCTGTGCCAGGTCCCTATTCCAAGATTATTAAGTAAGGATTTAATCAGTAACTAAGAACTAGTACTTAAGATGAAAAAAATGACACAGCAAGTCATGTTTCCCGTGGTATGCACATTATAACACAAACAGTTAAAACAAGTAGAAGTCAGATCACCCAGTTTGTCCAAGAACCCCAAAGAAGTAAATAGTCACGGATAGAGTAAGGTACTAAGAGGCTCACAATGTCTTGAGATTTGGAATTTGGGACAATGTGGAAGGGATGGGTCCCGTGAGTTGGTTGTTCTTCAAAATCCTGCATCAATAAATGAGAGGAAAAAAAATGTTACTACAACCCAGGCATCCCAAAACCATGAAGAAAAACTACTAGGTTAACCATAAACCACCAAAGAATAAACTCAAGAATAGTTTAACTGCACTTTTCAGTATCATAATCTGGAACATAAAAACAAGATGTTCCAAAACTTAATGTAAATCAATTAGTCTCTGATGTCTCAGTATTAGCCTGAACTGTCCAAAGAAGGGAGAGGAAGTGCCCATATCATAACAGCTATAGGCTATAGCTCTTGCTAAAGAAAAGGTAGGAAAAGATTAAAAAAAACAGAGCTTAGTGCTTACAGCTCCTCAAGCTGCTTGAGCTTGGAGATGGAGAAGGGGATGTCTCCATACAGCAAGTTGCCAGACAAATCCCTGCATGGCAAGAATCAAAAGAGCCCAATTAAAAAATTAGCTAGAACATCCTGTTACCAAAAGTAACAGAATAAAAGAAGATTTAGATTAGGTGAAGTACAAATATTTTAAGGAGATGCAGTCCCCAATCTCATCTGGGATTTGGCCAGTGAGCTTGTTCCCCTTGAGATCACTGCAGAGAAGCAAATCATTAGAACAAAAATAAACTAATCAGCGAGCAAATCCACAGGCTTAAAGTAAAATACTAAAGAACTGTGTCACATCATGACATGAGGGGTCAAATCAGGTGAAGTGTGCAGGATTATAAAAAGAAAATACAGGCTAGTCAAATGCACAAAAACTCAGGTAGATGCAAACAAGGGGAAATAGTACTCTCTACTCATTCCGTACTCACACGAACTGTAGATTCTTGAGCTCTCCGATGGCCGGCGAGATCTCACCTCCGAGGTTTAGATTTGACAAGTTCCTGTTTTTCACACAGAGAAACACTCTCATCACAAGAATCTTTTTTAGCATAACAACAAGATGGACTCAATAATATCCAAAGACTATACAAGATAACAAGAAAAACCCGTTTCTTTTCTAGATATATACGATAACAACAAGATTGTCAAGAACACAAATAGACCAACCAAGAAAAGGTTTTTATTCATGAAAAAAAAGAGAGAAAAAGGCAAGAATAGAACAGAACAGAACAGTTGAACTATTTGCTCGTACTGATCAGAATGCCAGAGCGAGGACGGCAAGAGAGAAAAATCACATGAAGCACAGAATGCCGCAGTAAAAAAAAAACACAGACACCACAAGAGAAGATTGCAAGAACGCAACCGCCGCGGCCGCCGCCATGTCAACTAGGAAAGAAGCCATGGCAACAACCGAGCTCGGAGACGAGAGAAGAGGAGGAGGACGTACAGGGCGAGGACGGCGAAGGAGGCGTTGTCGCAGGTGACCCCACGCCATGCGCAGTGGTCGGCGCCGCCGTCCCAGTCGACGAGCGCGTTCGCCGCGTTCCCGAACCCGGCCTTGACGCCCATCAGCGCCTTCCCCTCCCCATCTCCCCCTCCTCCTCCTCCTCCTCCCGCCTCCGCCACCACCACCACCACCACCACCACCACCGCCCACCACCACAACCACGGCGCCCTCGCCGCCGCCATTAATCCAAGAATCACTACACCCCCAAGCCACCACCTTATTTCCTCTCAAGCTCCTCCCTTTCAGGCACCCGCACTTCTTGTTACTAGCTAGTTCATCGACCCGGGCCGAGTTACCACCATGGCTCTCCCTCTCCCTCTCCCTCTCTCTCTCTCCCAGCTCTGATCGATCGATGCGCGAATGGTGTTTTGTGGCGGGTGGTGCCGATAGCGACGTGACTGTTGTTGCTTTCGGGGGGCAGCCGCTGCACTGCACCGCAGCACGCAGCAGCCAAGATGAGAGAGAAGAGGAGAGAGAGAGTGTGTCACTGTGTGTGTGTGTGTGTGTCTGAGCTGAGAGCTGAGCTGGTGGGGAGGTGGTGCCATGGTGGTGGCAGGAGAGAGAAAGTAGGAGAGAGAGAGGATGAGAAGGCTGACAACGTGGGCCCACCTTGTCAGGTAGTGGGCCCGGTGGGTAGGGGTACGTGTAGGCGTAGGGGCCCGTGGGCTTCCAGTTTTTTAAAATCTCTCTATGATGGTTGGCTGCTTGATACAGACTGCCTGCGAAGCCAATGACATCTGGGCCCGGGTCGTCATGGGTTACCACCTATCAGTGGGTGTGAGTCGTAGTAGCGATGTGTGGCGTCGGAAGCGTTGGGCCCACATGTGAGCGTTCGGTGGCCCGAGGGGTTTTCAGCTAGGTGGGTTTAGAGGGAGCTAGGCGCGCGAAAAATTAAACGCGATTTGCTTGGTTAATTAACGGGAGCTACGGGATCCCCTGCGGCCGAAACTCTGTGAGTGGCTGACACGTGGGCCCCTCGGAGCCATCTTGTACAATTTATTTTTAATTAATTAATCTTGTAGTACAAGACGGAACGAGCGAGTTGTGTGTGGCACAGTTGGTGATGACTGATGAACCATGACCAGCCGTGCACCGTACGGCCTGTCGTCTACCATCGTCAAGATCTCAAGAGATGAAGAGCACAAGAGAGAAAAAGGTAATTAAAGCAATGGGAGTGTAGATGATAACATGGATGGATGTTTTGTACTGTTTATTTGCCAATTAATTTCTGGCTAAACCAATCAATAGTATGAACCCTGGTAGGTGGCGATCTTGGTAGACCAGATGTCCCTGGGGTAGGGTTTGCTCAATTGTACACATGCATGCATCTCACATGAGCTAGCTGAATGTAATGGGGATGTGTGTATGCACCTTTGAGATTGTTCCTATTAATTTGTGAAGATGGAGGTGAGATATAAATATGGATAAACTAAAACAATATACCTACAAATTAACTCGGCTATTGCAGGTGTCTTTAAACTTTCATATAGCGCGTACCATGTATATATGATTTGTTTTTCTTACGTAAGTGTGCATTGGGGTTGTCTACCTATCTATTGTTTGAGAGATTGAAAAATTTTGTTTTTGACTATTGGATCAAGTAGGGTCGTCTTCATGACCCCATCAAACTAACTAACTAATGTATGCGCCACCAAGTCTTCTCTCGCCCCCCTAAGTCCAATGGAGCTGGCTCCTACCAAATTCCTTACTTCAACTCCAAACGTGTCCACTACTTGACCTAATTTTCCACCACTAGACACCAAATCGGTAGGGGTAAACCAGTTCCTTGTTGTCCTTTGACATCTACCTTCATTTCCTTTGTATCACATTGCATCTTCTTGCCTCTAGAGCATTGATGTTGTGCCCCCCTTAAGCTTTAGTGGTTACCATTATCGACATATCCTCTTTGTCCCACCAAATGATACAAATGGCAATGTTTTTCCTCCTCTCCTACACACTCCCTACCAAATCCACACCCCACCGCTTAATCCGAATAAGTTATCACCATATGTGGAGTTTAAGAAGCTTGTTAGGATAGACTGGGAGGTGACTAGTGTGAGGTTTCGCTCTTTTTGGATCATGACTGAGTTATTTATGGCATACTTCCAAAACAACAATTTCTCCAAAAATGTTTACACATCAATATTGCTTAGATAAATTATTATAGGCTATTTATTCAGGTTTATAAATTTTTAATTCATCCCTACATTTGACAATCCTCCATCAACCTTCATCTATAAAGATGAGCCTGAATCTTGTATACATAGAGATAAATTGAAAAGGTGGATAACATTAAAATTACATAACTAAGTCCAATGGCGCCGCTCCCACCTCCTAACCTAGGCTCCACATGTTGCCACTCTTCGGCTTAACCCCTCACCTCTAGACACTAAATTGATAGGGTAAACCGGTTCCCATGCTCTTGTCACCTCCTTCGGTGTCATGGCCACCCACCTCCGGTTCCTTTGTGCATTGCATTGCATTGCATCTTTTTCATCTCCAATACACTTATGTTGTTTTCTTCTTTTAACTTTAGTGGATATTTTTGTCGAATCCATTATGACCCCCACCAAACGATACAAATGGCCAGAAAACTCACCATTTTCCTCCTTTCCTACCGCTGCTTCCCAAATTCTTGCCCCGCCCCCAAACCCTAACAAGTCATCGCCGTTTGTGAGCCGTTTAAGATGCTCGTTGGGAAGATAGAGTAGAAGGTGATTAGCATGATGCTTCGTCCCTTATAGATTAGGTCCTATTATTCATGCCATACTTCCAAAACTATGATTTCTCTAAAATGTTTCTACATCAGCATTGCTTAGACAAATTGTTCTAAACTATTTTTTAGGTTTATAATATTTAATCCATTCCTATAGTTAAAACAATCACACATCAGCCTTCATCTATCGAGATGACCCTGAATAGGTACAACTATTTAAACTGAAAAGGTAAAACTATTTAAAATAGCCCACCCAACCTACCCCCAAAAAATGGCAAAAAAAAACGCTTAGGGCTTCTTTGGAACAAAAGGAAAATATGAAGGATTTTTAGATGATTTAAATTCTTAGGATAAACTTCCTATGAACTCATTTGGAACGAAGGATAGATGTCTGAAAATTCCTTTGGAAATCCCATGGAATGAGCTAGTTCATAGAAATTTTGGAGAAAAACAAACATGAGGTTGTACATCACAGTTTTCTCTCTTATTGTGTCTATAATTTCTTTGCTTTTTCTGCTTACCGTCTAAACGACTATTTTATAGTATTCGTACATTTCTAATTCCCATAGGAATCCTTAATGTAAGACATTGTAATCCTGTATCTTCTATTCTTATGTTTTCGAAATGAACCCTTAATTAGTTTGATTTAGCTAATTAGCTTCCTCTTAGCCTCCAGAATTTCAACTGTTTCCTGCATGCCAACTGCCGAGTATGCATGCATATGCAGTTGGTGCAGGCAGGCAGCCACATATGCATGCGTACGTACGAAAGAGAAATACCAATTAAGGACATTAACACCTTACACAAACATGTAGCTCTGACCCCCTCTCTTGTGCAGCATCTACTGCATGCAATGCAATTACACATAGTATGTGTTCCTGCATCTTTCTGCATACTATAGGCAACAACATAACTAGCTATGGCCTTCTTCACTTCATCAAGCCTACAGCTAACTACTACTAGTATATAGTATAACTGCTGCTGCTGCTGCATATATATATGTATATGCATATATATGCAGTGTGTGCATTGTCACACTTGCTACATGATCGATCGAGATGCACACAAGGCTATCCAGCAAATAATGCAGCCTCTGCATCATGCACACACACATAGGCCGTGTGTATATATGTACTGCATATATCTAGCTAGGTGTGCCCCAGTTTGTGTATATGCCAATGGTTCAGAGTGAGCAGATGCAATTGCAGGCTTGGAATTAATCCTTTCATTGATCAATCCACCAGATCACAGGATCCGAGATAGGAACCACCATATGTGTTGATCTTCTTCTTCTTCTTCTTTTTTGATAACTCCATATGCGTTGATCGAATTACGGGAGTAAAATTTTGAAGTCCTTTGTTGTGAATATTTTACCTGCCTTAGCTTGGTTAATGTTCAGAGTTCAGAGTTCTGTTATAGCTTGCATAATGAGCGCACTTATTCAGATATAGTATCTCTGAAATTTATAGGAGTATTATTGGTTTTCATTGCTGATGTGACCAAGACGTACAGGTGTCTGAAATTAAACATGTCTATACCTTCTTTCAACCTTTGCAAAGCTGACCTATGCATGTTATATGTGTAATGTAGCCTCCTTTGAGCAGCCCAATGCAATGCCTGGCTACTTGTAGGCCAGAGCTGAGACAAAGAAAAAGAGTAGATGTAGTAGAGGAGAGCAATGCTTTGCAAGAGGATAGCAACAACAATCTCAATGGCTCATGCACAAGTCATACCACAAAACAGCTCAGGGCCTCAGGCCAACTAGGACTAGCTTAGCTCAGATTTTATGCTGAAACTTTGCAGCCTTCACCACAACAAGAGCTACTAGCCAGCTAGATCTCCTCTCACTGTGAGCCATGTGTGCCATGCTAAGCCAAGAACCCCAAAGAAAAAACAAGATAAAAAGATGAGCAGATCAGATCAGAGAAAAATAAATTAAACACAAGGGTCAGGGCAGCTCAGCTCAGCCATACAGCAGGCAGCAGATTCATTCATGCACATGACACACCAGAACCAAACAAATATGAACATTCCAAAGCCTCTCTCTTTCTCATTCTTTCTCTCTCTAAGTTGTGTTTTGCAATTGCCAACAGGATGCATCAAATCTTTGCCTTCAATGAATCCATGACATTGCTGATGAATCTCTTTCCTTTGCTTTGGGTGAAAGTTTTTTGCCAGAAGTATGCAAAGGAGCTGCACCTTTGTAACTGTTGTGTAGTAACAAACAGAGCATGGAGACACATCACATACATGCATGCCATGCCCAGTGTGTAATAAGCAATTGCAGCAGCAGCAGCAATAGCATCATCCAGCCAGGAGACATGGGAGGACAAGAGCTGCGTGCCTTATTCTGGACTAGTCAAAAGGTTGCTGCTGCCATTGTGGAGATCGATTGCAATGCCATCCATGGAACACCATTGCTGCAATGCAATGCTGTTCTTGTTTGGTTCTCATTTTCTTGCTGCCAAGAACACCATGGAGATGATCAGATCAGCCAGCCCATTTGCATTGCTGATTGCTCTGAATGGATCTGAACTGAACTGGTACGATTACATGGCACCGGTTTTTGGCAATGTGAAGAGCTGCTGCAACAGGAGAGAGGCATGTGGTAGGGGACCAGCTGCTGGAACAGTAGAGAGAAAATTTTACCATCTTCTCTGGGTCTCATGGCAATTCTTTGGAAGGTTTCAGGCTCCCCTGCAATGTTCTGAATCCCTGCACGGTGGTTTTTTCACTGCTTCAGAAGGATCAGGTAAAAAGAGCATGCATACTATGTGAGAGATCCACCAAATTAATCCAAATCCATGATTAGTTTCTTTAGAGATTCATAATATACTCTGATCAATCAGATGTGCCATGATTGCTTACCTTGTAGATTTTCTTTTGGGTGCATGTTCAGAGATACACCCGTATTTGTATGTATGTATATGTGTGTGTAATATATATATATATATATATATATATATATATATATATATATATATATATATATATATATATATATATATATATATATATATATATATATATATATATATATATATATATATATATATATATATTCAGACAGGATGAGTACTACAGTGCAATGTGTACGTTGAGGAATGCTGTTGCCCTGCAACAGCTGTATGCAGATGCATCCAGGACCCTTATTTGTGCAAGATCACAGGTCCCATCAATCAGCAACAGGCCAAACTATGGGAACTCAATAGATATTGGCCGAGTATATACTATTGATCTCCTTTTAACCATACCTAGGGTTCTCAGTACCATAATAGTTATCAGTGCGGTTATATTAACTTGATGTAATTGGTTGAGTTCAAAAATAAATTTTATACATCTAAGAATAAATATTGTTCTCTTTCAGAATTTTATTTCTTTTCATTTCTTCCCCCTTCTTCCATTGTGCATTGAATTAATAATGAAGGTGCACTCTACAATGGATAATGCAGGTGAACAGAAGAGTCCTCTCTTCTCTCACAGTTCCACTCAACTTGTTTGCATTTCATATCAATTACTTGTGTGTACTCCTATGTATCATACTACTACTAGTACATATACTAGCTAGCTAGGACCATGCAGTGAGGATGGATTGATTGAACCCATCATAGAATCCGTGATGGTAGCCCTCCTTTACTCCTCTCCTAATGAAGAAGACATGATGGAAGAAACATATAGCATCCAAAAAGAAATGAAAATGGGTAGTAGTAGAAGTAGTAGTAGTGTAGTACATGTGTGTGTCTGCATGAGAGAGGCTGTGTTGGCATACACATGTTTGCTTCGCATGCAAATGTGTGTCTTGCTTCCACACATGTCCCACTCTTTAGAGCTGAATATTGATGGGCTTGAAGAACATCCATAAGCAAATAATCTTTCCGTCCTAAAATATAAGAGATTTTTGATGGATGAGACGTATGCTAGTACTACAAATCTGAACATACTCTCTCCAGATCCGTAGTACTAGAATATGAATGAATACAGTCTAGAAGCTTGAACCCATATCTCCTTTTAGGGCTCCTTTGGAACAAAGGAATTTTGGAGGACTTTTGAACGATTGAATTCCTATGGAAATAATTCAAATATGGTCCTTTGTAAAATAGGAATGACTCTCCTTTATTCCTTTTAAAGTCCTTAGGATTGTCTCAAATTATAGGAATTTTCGAGGAATTTCAATATAAACTTCAATCTCTTAGAAAAATTCCTTTGTATCTATATATGTCTTCTTATTCGTGGTTTTTCATGTGCTCCATCCAAACAGTCATTTTTCTACGTGTTTTTCCATCCATATGATTTGAGGTGCCAATACACTCTAAATCCTAGTTTTGGCTATCCCTGTGTTTCGAAAATCGGGCGTTCCGGAGGGCTACAGTTTTTGCAAATAGAGTATGACATAAACCTTTTCTTTTGCAGCTTCATATTATCCATGGAGAATAACTAAAGCATTTGTACAACAAAGAGAATGAGAAACACCATGGACCACAGCTAAGAGCAGGTGCCAGCCTAGCTATTCTGCAGACAATGCAAACCTACTCCATGTCTAGCCAAAGGAAAAGAAAGAAGGCCTGCACTGCATCTCTATGCAGTGAAGGCCTGAAATGAAGGGAGGGAAGGAGGGGTAAAAGTTGGTGTGGTTAAGAAGTTGAGGGGTGTGTTTGCAAAAGGGGAGGCCAAAAGAGGGGCACAGTGGCTGTGTGGCAGAGGTACTGATGCCCCATTACTGGGTCCAGTGGACATATTATTGTTGGGCACAGGCCATGTGAAGGCAGAGCAAAGCATGATGATGGCACCCCAGAAATGAGGATAGATAAGATAACAAAAGTTCTGGTATTTGTTGGTCTGGTGACAAGAGGTAAGGACAGCAAGGTGAAAACTATACTTACTTAAGCCTATAGCTAATCTGATCAGGGTGTGCCAAACAGTTGCACTATGATGATACATTTCAGTTGTGGAAAGCTGATGTTGATTTGTACAACATGAGTTTCTTGTGTTCTCTATATGTAGTATATTGTAATTTGCAACAAGCTAAAAAATGTACTACTACTAATTACTAATCTTCCCTTTTTAAAATATAAACATTTATGACAGTAATACATAGTAGAAATATTTATATTTTAGAACAGAAGTATGTTACATACATGAGGACCAAAACTTTTGTCCCTCATTGAAATGAAATAACTCCACTACAACTCTGGATGCCTGATAGTAATGGCATCGGGCATCCCATTAGTTGATCTATTCCCATGACAAGTGACCTCTAGTGACCTCCTTTTAGGCAGGTTCTTGTGAGATGTAGTACTAGTAGGAGTGTGAGGGGGCACGGCACTCACTCAGTTGCATGGCCCTGAAGAGGGGAGCAGGGGAGGTTTCTTTCAATTTCATTTCAATTGGTACAAGGAAAAGAGAAAAGAGTGATGGGATAGGAGTCCTCATACATCTCGGCACTCACAATGGCACCCCCATCCATCTGTTCATCCATCAATGCCTCCTGAACTGAAGCATTTTCTTTGAAACACCATTTCTAGATCCATCATGGAATAGAGATAGCCTCCCTTGTGTAGTTGAGTAGCTGTACTGTAGTACTGTAGTTAAGGATGTGAGGTTTCTTGTAGGTGTGAAAAGTGGCTGCCATGTGGGGCCATGGTCGGTCATGGTCGAACAATCAAAACAAAAGCTGGTGCTATCATCTTAGGGGGATGGGAACCTGCGGTGCATAGTACTCGTATATGTATGGTGGTAGAGTGTGGAGTGTATGCTAGGAAAACTTTATTTATACTACTCCCAACCAAAGGTCCTAATAGCCTACTATCACCTTCCTATAGGAGTACTGCATTTTGGAGTATGTGTGTGTCCATGCTCCATAAATTTCAAGATTCACAAAATGTTGCATTTTGGATGGATATCTGAACTTTATACTCTATCCAGTCCTCTTTGTTGGGAGTATATGATTTATGAAGCATTATTACTCTATGTCTAATGGGTTTTTGTGTGATAGCATGCAGTTGCTTAGAGTAGGTGCCAGAAGAGCATGGGTTCTTGTTACCACTAAACTTCATTTGTCTATGCAAAACAGTAACTAGTAGTAGTAAATAGACTAGACTAATGACTGTACTTACTGAATGAAAAGCTGCAATATATATATACACCTTGAAATCCGAGCATTGGGATAAGGTGTCAAGATTGATACCATAAACCTGCTATTGGTGCTGAAACTGCTGAAACTGAGATCCACATCACCAGCCAGGGTATGTAGGAGAAGAGGAACATTCTGATCCACGTAACCTGGCCCACCCACCAGTGGAGCACAGACACCTGGGCCCTCACCACAGGCCCCACACATCAGCACAAAACTGGATCATCAGAGCCATTCACCATTGCCACTGCAATTCCCCAGGATTAGTAGGCGTTTGCAGGCCAAAGCCACACAGTGACACATATTCCCTCTCTGAATATCTTGCACAGATGCTGCTGCTGTAGAGGTGAGAGGAAAAGATATGGCTTTTCAGTTACAGCAACAACTTTGCATCTGATCAGATCAGATCACCATGTGTAGAGAGACCAGAGAATGAGATAGTACTAGTAGTAACAATCTTAATTGGCTTAATTACTCTGGTCAAGTGGTGGTCAGCTCACCAAAACAAGAATCCTAAGCCAGGATTGCATTGATGATCCCAGCCTGATCTCCTTCCTTCCTTCCTTCACATGGTCATGAAGAACAAGTCTTTGGCAACACTGTGGATGGACATCACTCCTCCTAACTAACTCGGCCGCCCAACTTAAAATCACTGCTCCCTCTGCCTCTGGCGCCATCACCGACACCATCCAACCCGACAACCAATCTACTTATCAAACCCGTCACGAACTGCTCGCAGCTGCCACTGCAGACTAAATTCTTCAATTTCTTATCTATACAGAGATCAGAAGTATTCTCAGCACGGTTGTATCATCTTAATGTAATTGATCGAGTTCAATAAAGCTTGCCACGTGTCATCGGATGTCGAAGGTTTGTAACCAATGACGGGTGGGCCCTTGCCGGCATGTGAACTTCGTCCAGCTCACATGTCATCTGCAATCCATCGAGTACCGGTGGTGAGGTGATGATTTTTCTTGGTTCCTGGTAAGAAACGGTGAAGTTCGTATGCTCATGATCAGGACGTACAAGGGGAGGAGGGTGGACCAACCATAGGTGGTGTGGTGCTGCCGGCTGCTGCTGCTACGAGATCCAGCTCTGGGCGCCGGCACATGCGTTGCGTCCATCCGCGCCTTTTCTTTTCTCCGTGATGCTGCGAAAAATCGCAAATGGGGGCGCGAAATGGGCCATGCGGATGGGGGTGGCGTTGCAGTGTAAACGTCCACCTGCTGCTGCCATGGCGATCGCGACGCTGGCTTCGTCCGAGATATGATTAGCTCCTCGTCGCCTCACCAATTGGCACCACCAATCATTCTTCCCCAATCATAAGATGGATTATCTGGATTCTGGGCATCAGCTGATAAAATGGTTTACATGATTCTGGATTGGTATAGCTGTTTGGCTAAGTTTGAAACGGATTATTGCTGCGAATTATCTTCTTGATTAAAATGATGAATTAAATATTTTGATAAATAAACTTAACAAATAACCTAAAATAAGTGATCTAAGAAATACATATATAATATAAGAAAGTTTTTTTTATGAGAAAATGCATTTTCAAAGCGTGGAGCAAATGTTTTAACGATCTGATAAATAATAGAAAAAGAACTAAGCCAAAAGTTTTATGGTTCTGCTCGTGTGTTCAGTTTCTGCTGTGATGGCATCTCAAGAATTTGATCTTTTCAGGCTTTCAGATAGGCCTGCAAGAGGGGAAGAAAGAGTTTGGTTTAAGTGACGATAACTGAAATACTATATGCCATGGAATGTTGAAAGTATCTGCACACGATACAAAGAAAGTGAGGGAGGTATATGTAAATTTTTAGCAGTGTTTGTTTACATGACTGTTTTGGTACGGGTTGAAGCTATGGGCGTTTATTTACACCATGAATTCATCTTTAGCTTCCCCTCTCGAATGGCTCATGAAATATAGGGTTTTCTTGTACATGTACATGTTACAGATGGCAAGGGATATCAATGCCTGAATGGGCGCGTGAACATTTGCAAACCAATAGTTATGTTGAGGAAATGGTAATACTGGCCAAACTAAAACTGCTGATGCATAGGGCGCACCATTGTCCAGTGTCAACTTGAACCAAATTCTTCGTTCCATTTCTCTAGCTCGTCCCACTTGCTCTTCTGCAGGCTTGGCCTAATCACAGTCATGGCTTTCTTGAAATCTTCGTATTTCAGGGGCCGCAACTACAATGAAATGAGAAAAGGGGGGATATGATTAGGACACTTCAGAAAGCTCCCACTGTATGAAGATGTAACTCGAAATACCTGATTTGCTTTTATAGTGAGAATATTCTGTGGACCAAGCTCTCTGATTGGCATCATGGCAGCTTCCTCACACAATGCTCTCAGATCACTCCCGGAATATCCTATGAACATATTTATTTCAGCACCAAGGAACACATATGTCATCTTATCAGAACGGCAATATACCAGAAAAATAAAACTACCTTCAGTATCTGCAGCAAGCCTTTCAAGATCATGACCTGCAAGGGGACAGTTCCAGATTTAAAGTGGTGCTACACATACAACAGCCGAAAGACATGCAGACATACAGCATAATCTGGGAAATTCCCCAGTTCCTTCAAACTAGTCTTTCCATAATGCAACTATCTGATCACTAAGTGAGATGTCCATGTTTCAGGCAAGGAATAAAAGGCTGATTTCCAAAGAAGATTTTACTATGAAAATCCAGAGTTGGTGACTTTTGAAGGGGCCATTGCAAATCTAGGTCATTGTGATTTTTGAAAACTATTTAGGGATCATCTACGAAAAATTAAATTGTGATATAGACTCAATCATGTTAGGATTAAAAGAAGAGGCGAAAACATCATTTTTGAATGATCTCCAGTAGTCAAATATTCAAATATATAAACTGTAATCCAGGGCGAACTTTTGTTTCCAAGAATTTTTACTTTTGATTAATGTACTTCTGTGAAGGAATGAACACTTATAAGTGTTGTAGTCCAAAAGGAGCTACCAAGAGAAGGCCTTGAACAACTAGACAGAGCATGTGTGAAACCTAAAACATAATAAAGAAGCAGTTACTTACTCGATAATTTGAATGACTGTCCTTTGAGCTGAGTTTTCAGCAGTAATCTCCGGACATTTGGATCAGGTAGTGGCACATATATTCTCTTTACCTGTTTATAGGAATAAATGTTATGGCATTCACAAAAAAGAGGAGCAAAGCTAGTTCAAATTACTGGCTCCTATACATATTACTACAATATATAAGCACTAGATATTCAGGAGTAAAAGGTTTATATAAACAAACTGCATTACGTACCAAAATATAAATGCTCAGCCTTTTTTCAAGAATATGGATATATGTATTATTTATAAGTAATAACATCCTCAGACTCTTCTTTCTAAAAGAACCTGGCTACCACAACAAGCTGCCTGCTTGTAAACAGTGAAACATTTTCTTTAGTCTAGTTCCTAACTAAGTTCCTAACTAATTGCTTGTACCACAATACCCAGGGGCAAAGGTGGAACTTGTACCAGGCATTAAGCAGCAGAAACTATTGCATATAATTTTTGAAGACCTAGATGCAATGCAGGAAACATGAAGTCAAAATAGCAGCAGTAGTCCCAAATATATATCAATCTTACCAGTCTACGGAGAACAGCATCATCCAGCTCTTGTGGCTTATTGGTAGCCCCTAAACAAATAATTTCCATTAATAGATGACGCAAGTAATAAAAGAAGACACTTGATATAAAAAAAATATTGGCAACAAAGAATTTTTGTTTTTCGTTTTACTTGTAACATACACTTAGTGAGAAAACGACCTGCATACATGCACTAAATTCAGGAAAGCTATATCACTCAAGATCACAAACTTTTGCCAATAATGTTGGAAACTATTTAGAAGTATCCTAGTATACAAAAAATAATACCAAAACATTGAGTTTGGAGCTATTTAACAACACCCGAACACACTTTTATATAAAAGAATTGAATCAGGATGTTAATCGGCAGCATGTCATAAATACTATCCCTATTTCAGAAATGCTTTTAACATGGACACTCAGTAATATATGACCATGAAAAATAGTTGTACGACAGTACATAAATATTTTCTCCATAACCAATCATAACACAAGCTAACTTCAATTAAGTAACTAGAGAAAGATAGTGATGCTAACCTATAACAATAACAAGATCATCCGGGTTTGAAGTGACCCCATCGAACTGGATAAGAAATTCGGATTTCAACCGCCTGCTGGCGTCATTCTCATTAGCTAACCTTGCTGACATGATACTATCAATCTGTAAAAGGCAGTCAGCATGGGCAATAAGCAAAAAATAAAAATAAAAATAAAGTAACTAAACACATTAAGATCCTAGACCGACTAAGCTAGCACAGAAAGCCAGATATGCAGATAACATCTTTGCATTCATCTCTATTTCTTGATAGATTTCAATGGAAAGGAATGCTTTAGAACCAAATGTTAACGTTCTGGTAGAATTTGTCTACAACAATAACAACAAAAAAATTTATCGATGTATTAAATAAATGACCTCAGCAGGCAAGCATCACAAAAGTTCAAAATAATAATAAGGGGTAACATGAAACCATAGAAGCCTTAATGACAACATCAGTGCATAACAGCATAAGCCTAATAGCAGAATGCTATAACGAGCACATTCTGGTATTCTATGCAAAGTTTACACATAACACATGTGATGCATATTTACATGTTCAATAATCACATGGTTTAAATGGATATAAGTTATCAGAAGCAAACTATTTAGGGAAACATCCTGTTTTTTTCAGTCCAAAAAGATGATAGACATGGTTCCAAATCATGTTGATGGGCTACACTAAAAACACTCCTAAGGAAAAAATGGAGTTGAGAAAACATTTTGTATTGACATCAATTTATACTTCATAAATTTAACTAAAAGTGCACTACAAGAAGGGTTTATAGTGAGGACCTCATCCATAAAAATTACAGATGGTTGTCTATCGACAGCGACCATGAAGAGTGTCCGTACAAGCTTTTCAGCCTCTCCTACCTGTTTTGCAATGAAAGAATAAACTTGATTCAGAGTGGGGAATATATAAGATGTGTAAGCATGTAACATATGGAGGGATGACCACATACCCACTTTGATGTCAGTGAAGAAGCTGAAACGTTAAAAAATGTTGCTTCAGATTCTGATGCAACAGCTTTGGCAAGCATCGTTTTTCCATTTCCCGGGGGACCAAAGAGAAGAAGCCCTAAGGTATATCGTGATTTACACAAGATGGCTATTATTACAAAACAATGTGTAGAATGGAAATTATCGATGTTTACCTCTAGCAGGCCTCCGAAGACCAGTAAACAAATCCCTTCGTTTGGTAGGTAAAATGACCATTTCCATGAGTGCTTGCTTTGCCTTGTCAAGGCCAGCTGCAGATCAAACCGGAAGATAAGAACACTATAATGAACATTAGGTTTTGTTTGCCATAGCATGAAAAGCAAACTATAAGCTGCCTACCAACATCTTCCCATTTAACAGCAGGACTTCTATCCACAATGGTCGTATTTATCATTTCAACAAGCTTATCATCATTGTTTGCACCAGCTCTTTGCGCAGGTTTGGCACCTCCACTGCTACTCTTCTGATGAGAAGATGCTTGACCACCTCTATTAAAGGTAGGGCTAGGCTGTGAATTAGGCCTATGGAAGCTAGTTGATGCAGCTCTGTCATTCCTATTAACAGGATTGTTTGTAACAACCTGCAAAATATAATACACAGCTATTGAAAAAACACATAATCGATTCGCTTGCCACAAGTAACTCGTTAAGAAAATACAGTGTTCAGAACCTCAACAAATAACTTTGCAATCAATCTTACTTAATTTTCTTAGATTGGACATTTTGCTGAACACGTCATTAAAGCAGCAAACAGTCAAAGCCAAATAAGTAGAGACCTAATTACATTTGAAGTTTCATAAGTTATTTCAATTTTCAAATGTTGTATTATTGAAAATTACAAATACTCATAAGAAAAGGCTACATTGATAGCAATCACACTTGAATGGCTAAGTCAGCAGTGAAGTGTAGAAAGTAAACAGCTGAGTAAACAATTATTGAACAAAAGGAAAAAAACCAACAGCAATGCTCGGTCCACCTAGAAAACATGCCATCTTATTTAAAAGTAAGAGAGTTGACCATACTGCATATTCAGTTTCGCATGCAGCAGTCATGTTAATTGCAACAAACAAACATCAATGCACTAAGATTCACAGCCTGGAAAACAATTAAAGCTAAATTTGACATAATTACAGCGTTTATAACTACAGTTCAATGAAATCCATACCTTCTTTGGCACTGGTGCAGCCGCTCCTGCAAAATCAGATGACATACATAGTTAACTCCCAGTGAACTACAATACAAAACCAAAGCAAGCAAAAGTTTATGTACGTAAACAAAACAAAAGACAAAAAAAACTCAAGCGTCCATGTATTATGTTGGTAAGAACTATCTTAGAAACTGAAAAGCAGAACATTAAGACTTGTAACTGAAAAACACACCCCGCTTGCTTGTTGTTTAATCGAAGCATACAAGCAGTGGACGTTCTAAGCTTCTATCTGTATCATATAAGTAAATTCCTAAATTAACACAAACACGCAATGGTTCACGAGTAAACTATGGAGTGCAAGTCAATGTCCCTAAACGAATAAGTGGAAGACATGGCTGGGAAACCACATTTCATGAGCTCGGTGGTAGTTGCATATATCAAAGACGGAGGTAAACTGATGGGGGGAAAACCGGAAAAGAAGTGGATCGACTCACCACTCCTCTGGCCGAGCACCCGGAGCCGCTCCTCCACCTGAGTCTGCCACTTGACGATCTTCTCCTGGTAGACCCTGACCTGCCCCCTCTCGCTGCAATCAAAACGCACTCCCGCCAATCAGCAATCGCAAACCCTAACCGCGCGGTGAGGAAGGAAGGGCGCACGCACGCACGGACCTGGAGGAGACGGCATCCGGGACGCGGGCGGCCTTGGCCTCGAGCATGACGCGGAGCGCGTTGCGGTAGTGCGCGGCGGCGTCGTCGGGGAGCCCCCACTCCTCGGCGCGGACGGCCTTGTCGATCTCCTCCTTGGCCAGCTCGAAGTAGCCCTTGAGCTTCACCGCCACGCGCTCCCCCACCACCGCGGCCGGCGACGGCGCCGCCGCGGCGCCGTCCATGTCTCCCCACTTCGCCGCCGCCCCTCCCGCCACCGAGTACAGCAGCGACGATAGGGAGTCCGTGAGCGCGCGGAGGAAGCTCATGCGCCGACGACGAGCGCGGCGGCGGCGGCGGCGGCCGGAAGCATCCGGATTCCGCGCTTGTTCGGGGGAAAAATTTTCTCGATCAAGTTGGGGGTTGGTCTTGGAGAGGATCGCGTACGCCTAGGCTTGGCAACTAGTCCCCGAGAGAAGCAACGCGGAGGAGGGGAACGAACGCTATTAGGCGCTGCTTGCCTTTGGGCTCGGGGCTACGTTGGATGGTATCTCTGGTTGGATTAATGGGCCTGGCCCAATACTGACTACTTATTCTCTCTTTTTTTCTTAAGGAATAAGTTCAATTTAGATTCCTTAATTTGTCGTCGATTTCAAAATTCATCCCAGGACCACAAAAATGATACAACGCATCTCTCAACTTATAAAACCGTACAAACAAGATTCCTCAGTAGTATTGTCCCTGATTTTGACTGACGTGACGCCTACATGGTTTCTTTGACTAGGTCTTCGTTCCATGTGGCTTTGACGTGTGTTTACGTTGCAATTCAATCTGGAAAAATAATAAAACCCCACATGTCAGTTACACATACAAATAATAAAAAATGGTGGACCCATGTGGGCCCACATGTCGGGACATTTAATTATTTACCACTCTTAAGATGTGATGATAACAGATTTGCCACTCGCTGTCTATGACATGTGGGTCTAGTGACAAATCTATTATCATCACTCGTAAGAGTGGTAAATATTTAATTATTCCCCACATGTCAGTCTCACTACTCATTTCTTCTCTCTATCCTCACACTCCCCTGCATGTGGCCAGAGAGGGCGACGGGCGGGGCGGAGCAGCCGACCGGGGGAGCGAGGCAGCCGGAGTAGGCCGGTTGGAGCGGAGCGGGCGATGTCTGGAGTAGGCCGTTCAGAGCGGAACGGGCGATGGAACGGCGCGGTGGGGCAGCGGTGGGCCATGGGCGGAGCGATTGGACATAGCAGAGGGGTAGGTGGAGCAAAGGAGATAACAGCTTTCCTGCCCACCCACTCGACTCCTCACCCGCCAGCCCGCCCGACGTGCCGCCCCCGTCCCTCCTCTCCGCCACGTCCGTCTCCCCACGAAGCGGACAAGCCGTGTGGAGATCCCCCACAGCAAACCGCCTTCCCGTCCGAGGAGCACGAGTTGCCTCGCCACTTCATGCCTCCTCATCCTCTGGCGGCGACACAGCAAAGGTGACGAGCTCCACCTCCTCGAGAAGTTGTTCCCTTCCTCCTCTACCGATGAGATTGAGGTTGAGGTTGAGGCTGAGGTTGAGACGGAGCCCGCTCCGGCACTATCCCTGGAGGAGGCGCTCGCGCCGTTCCTAAAGTTCTTCCAAGTGAAGAGCACCGAACCCGACGAGGACGCGGCAGCAGATAGCGCGACTATGTGGAGGAAGATGCCGAGGATTGGGAGAGGAGCGCCAGAGTCCGCCTCCTCCGAGCCACAACAACCTCGCCGCTCTATCTCCGCCTTTGACCCAGTCCGCGTCGCATTCGCATGCGGCGACGTGGGTAGCGGAGTCTTGTTCCCCTCCTCCAAACGCCACTTCTTCGGTGCCCACATCCCCCCTCGAGTTCGCCACGGCCACCTCCGCGCCCTACCCGTCGCCCATCCTCCGCTACCTCCCCACACGGTCCTCGCCGTGGAGCTGCGCCACCGTTGCTTCCACCCTTATTTGGTCGTTCACCACCAGCAGCACCCCTACCTTTTCGTGGCCTACCTCGCCGCGCTCCTCCTCGGCCTCCACTTTGTGATCCAGGACCAAAACGCCGGCCCGCCCCCCTCCCCCTCCACCTGCCTCTTGGCTCGCTCGCCGCATCTTCCTAGGCTTCGACGCCCCCATCCGCCTCCTCCCCAAGTCAGCCGAGTAGCAACAACATCAGTCACCATCGCCCCGTGGAGATAGAAATGAGGGGTGGGACCCACTGACATGTAGGATGAGTACTAGGTCAACCCAACCGATAGGCACCACGTCAGCCGAAACAGTCATCCAAAACACTTTGGGACCTTACGTGCACTGGTTTGGAGAGTTGGGAGATGCGTTATATCTGATTTAAGATTTAATGACAAATTGAGAGACCTAAAGTGAACTTATTCCTTTTTAAGGGGTTACATAGGTTCTCTAGATGCAAAGTGGGCTAACCCACAAACCCACTTATAAGCAAAATTAGTGGGTAACCGATGGATTGACTCGTGGGTTATACCTATAAGTGTGTTAACGGGTTGACCCACTTACATCACTAGATGCAGCTAACCGGGTCAGGATCCCGAGTTATCTACTTATCTACCCTATAATCCACCAACTGGTGTCTTACATCCTCATTCCTCATTGATCGGTCAGGATCGACTCAATCAAATCCAACGACCCACGTTACTCCCACCTCCCCCCATACTCTCTCTCCCGCAAACTCCGCCCCGTACAGATCTGATTGCGCTCCTCCCGTCGGCATCACCATCGCTCTCTCTCTTTGCGCCATCGCTGGCGCTAGCCGTCGCCTCAACTCGCCGCCACCGACGATCGAACATCGCCATCGCTCCCTCTCTCCCGGAACGCAGCCTTCGCTCCCTCACTCCCATCGCTAGCGCCACCATCGCCTCAACTCGCCGCCGATCGATCATTGCCGGTGACCAATGGTACACCGGGGTCGTCGTCCTCGCCTCGCCTCCCTCACCGGTCTGCTCCTCCCACGCCGGTCTCTCCCGTCGGTGATCTGCTCCGCCGGTGCCGATCTCTCCCGTCCGCATCGCCACCGACGGCCGTTTTTGCCGATCTCCTCCACGCCCCTGCCGGAACACACACGCGGCCACGCCCAAGGTGTCATAGCCGATTCCAAACAGGTACAATATCCATCCAATAAATTTGTGCTCACAAAAATTTGACCAGGTTAAGATCTGAATTCCTGCTTTTTTGAGTTCTGAATTTGGTAATGCAGACAGAATAGTGTTACAGATAATTTGGTAATGCAGACAAAATGGTGTTACATAGCCTTCTTGTACAACTGGACCCCCTCCAGCCCTTTGTGTCATCTAATGGGTTGTGTATACTACAAAATCTGGGAATCAATTGAGTTCCATTGTACTATTGCAACTGGTAATAGGATTTTATTACTGTACTCCATTTTACTACAAGTTGCAAAACAGGACGGTGATACAGGAAATCAAATTGATTTGAGTGTCTTTTAGCCACTGTCATGAGATAGGTAGTGCTACTGCTGCAAATTATTCCCATTTAGCAACAACCCTGATATCTGGATTCACTACTTATATTTGTATATAAGTAGAAATCGGGGTGGGTAGAAAAATATGATTCTGATGAACTTCAAACATACGAACTTTTTTATCTCATCATATATAACTATGTATGGAAAAAAACGGGTGCTCTACATTAGGGCCTTTGATTCTGTTGTTATCTTTATTTTCACTTAACCCTATTTCTTCAAGTGAATGATTTGTAGGTGGATGCAATTTATTTAATGCATATGTGCATGTGGATGTAATATTCTGAAATATGCCTGTGATTTTCACTTCTACATATGTTTGATTTCTATCCTGACTCAATTAGTTTTTCTCATATACAAGGGATATGTTTGATTTCTGTCCTGACTCGATTAGTTTTTCTCATATACAAGGGATAGGAGGATCAGGTAGCTGAAACTGTATCACCTTCTGCTCGATCGGATAGCCGGGGTCATCGCGTGATACCTCGGCTCCATCGAGGTGTGGCCCGTTCTGACATCGCTGCCGTCGCCATCATCACCGTCACCGACCTCTCCTCTCAGGTGGTTTATCTCTGTTAATTTGTCTCACTGACACTAGAAATGTGTTTATAAATATTACTTTTTAGCCATTGTTTCAGTCTGCTAAAATGCGAGGGTTCAATCAATATGGAGAGTTGTGATTTAAATTTGATAGGGTAGAATTCGTGACTTTCAACCCAGTAGAAGATCGCAGGAGGAGTCCTCGCCACTCGGCAGCGCCCCGATCTCTTCCGCATCCATTCGATGTGCATAGACACAGTGGTGTACAGCTAGGCTGCGTAACAGAGGTTTGAGCCCAATCCCCAGCCTGCTCCACTTATTTGATTGGTTTTTATTTGATAAAAATGATGAACTGAAGTTGAATGGGACATGTGAATTTGATAAACAATGATTCAGATTTGTTTGTACGTATCTTTATCTGAGAATTAAATCATGTATCCCTCCAGTAAAATCTAAATCTAAATCTAAATTCATATTCCATATGATTCAGATTTGTTTGTACCTGTATGCATACATGTCAGATTTAGATTTTACTGGAAGGGATACATGATTTAATTCTCAGATAGAGATAGAGATATAGAGATGGATATATTTTGGATTATATTTATGGGAGAAATTCAAGTACTCATATGTTTGTAGTTCCATTCTTGATTTCTGATGGTAATTCATTTTATCAAAATCAAAAGATGGTTGAACGATATGGAATTCTATGCATGGTATGTCTGAAACATTGTTGATTACAGTAAGTGATAATTAGAAATATATGCATACTTAAATCAACAAAAGCTGGTGGAATCTTATTTTTCTGGTGCTCGCCTCACAGCTGCCTCCGTCAGCGCAGCGACGCCACTGATCTGCCCCGCACGAGCCACTCATCGGTCTCCTTTGTGGCCTGGGAGCAGTACCAACGGCGGGTTCGGGGTCAGCACCGGCTTGATCGAGGCGTGGCCCGTGCTGACCAACGGCGTCGCCACCGCCGCTATCATCACCGGCACCGACCTCATCGAGAGGTGGGGTTCTCTCCCTCTCTTCTCTCCTGTGTCAGTATGTCTCTTTTTGTCTCTGTTTTCTCTTTTTTCCTCCTATACTAAAATCCTAATGATTTGTTCTCTAGAGTACAAATATTTGCAGAGATGTTGTGTGTGATTAGCAAAAACTTAGGCCATCATGCAATAAGTGTTTATTCTGAACGATGTATTTTAAAAAGATACGGTCAATTTGTTTCCTGACAATACTGCACTAATAGGATTTTTTACATCACTAGAATATAAAATCTTATTGATCTTGGACTTGATATTTGGATTACTCCATAATATACTCCTATTATCTTCGGTTTATGGTAATATGGGCAATCCAAAATAAATTTATACAAAATAGCATTATACACCGTGTAATAAATTTATACAACTTATACTTTCCACAGGATGGAATATTTCAAAAAATAGAAACAAACTCCCATAATAATTTCAGTTTTACTTATGCTTTTGATCCAAACTTACACCGGCCATTTATGCTGCTTGAGAGCTGATGGTGCTCCAGAATAGAATCAACATTTTTATAATTGTATCCAGGTAATTGCGCTTGAAACTAATTGGCTTCACCGGTTAGTATGTTTTCTACCTACACATAGTGGCACACAGTTGCTTGCTGCCAGGTAAGGACCAATAGGTGATTTTCAATTGAACAATTGATCCAGAAATATTGGAGGATTCTCACTGAAACACTGCTAATTATAACAGTAGTGCTCTGAGTGTTATTGGCTCTTTTCATTCAGTGGTTATGGCTGCTTATTGTAATCTAAGTGAATTTTTTGTAGATGATGTATCCCCATTTCCTGCAGTTATAATTAATACGTCTGATGCAGTATGCAGCTATAATCAAGAACTTAATGGTGTCCTTTCCAGCATAAGTAAAAGGCTTACATTTATACTCTGCAAAAATGTAAGTCTTTTATTCTAGCAAGCATGGTTTGTGAATTAAGGTTAGGAAAGAGCTGGAAAATATCGTATGCAGCTAGCTGATTTGTTATTGTCAAGTGTCACCTGTATTTGGGAAACAAATTAGTAATTTGTTTTTCGACTCGTGAATTGCAACATGGCATACAATGCTAATTTCTTCAAGAACAATTATGAATATTTCACGTTGGGATATATTTCTTTATAGCATAAGTAAGTGGAAGCAAATAATTTATGGCATCAGAGTTGAGGTAGATCTCAGGTTCTCTGATTAATTTTATCACGATGCTCTTTCAAATACTATTCATAAACCAATAGTATATTTTTACTAGATTTAGACCAAAGCGATGATCCCCTTCATTTATGTTGCCTCTTTTCCAATTAAAGGAGTTAACTAAGTTCTGAATTTTCATGAAGACTAATTTACATTTATGGATGATAATATAATTTTGATAGCTTATTTCTCATGTTTAACCTTGAACCATTCGTACTTAAAAAAGTTCTCTCTGTTCATTAATAGTCCCGGCGCTGATCTTCCGTCAACGTCGTGACGTTCAACCCTGAAGCCGATCACAGGAGGCCTCACCACTAGGTAGCACCCCGAGCTGTTCCGCGTGCGCTGACGGGGTGAACGATTGAGTATTTGAAAATATATTAACCAAAAGAAATATAGTTCGTTATCACTGAGAGTTGATTGAGTATTTGATAATATATTAGCCTAAAGAAATATAGTTCGTTATCACCTTTGCCACCTGAGTGCTTCTGACGGAGTCAAACATCTTGATGCCTGCAATGTTTCTGGCTTTTGACATTACTTGCATGCTAGACACTCATCCCAGTCAGATTATAAGGTGGCTTCTCTGAATTTTGTGATGATGAAAATCACCATGTTGTAGATGTTCACTGCTAGCATTGTGTGGTTTGTATTAATGCTACAAAATACCCTGCTGCTCACGATATTTCTGGATCAATTGCCTCTCAATGTTCTATCTGAAATTCTGAGCATGTTAATTTGTGTCTCCCTGTAAGTTTAGATGGACATAATTTCTACTGGTTAAATATCCTAAAAGAGTTCTTAAAAACTGATATTTGACCAAAAATTTTAGCGAATTTATCGTGCATATTAATTCCTGTAGGAATATAAAAAGTATTTATCTATATGAATTTTCTGTCCAGCTTCTTCTCATACAGTTACCAAATCTGCTTTTTTCGGTGGATCAATAAATCAAGTAAATAATGATGCGATGAGCTCTTCTGATGGATAAGCAATAGAAAATTTAGTTGATAACTATATTGTTTGGACGTATTTTCTGGCCAATAATCTTGTCCCCTTCTTAGATCAGTTCTGAGCCCACTGTAAACTTGTCCACATTGCAGTGAATAAAATTACTGAGTGCCTAACACACATTCCATGAGAAATTATTAGAAATGTCTTCATAAAAATGATGGGCTGAAGTTGAATGGGACATGTGTGCATATACATTATATAGCAGTGCATGAAATTTTGATTATGTCGAGATACGCGCTACCGGCGGATGAAAGTTTGATGGTTATTATATTTCATATTTGGTTCCTTCCAGTTATTTTGAATTTAGAACACTTATGTCTAACATATAATCTTGATCCCATCTTCTTGCAGGCTACAGCCATCCTGGGCCATCTTATTACCTCTCTATATATATACTTTCTAGGTATATTATTACCTCTCTCTCTCTATATATATTGTGGTAAATGAAATCTGGACGAAGATCTGAGCAACTAAAACAACACATCAGCACGAGCATGTTCAACACAGTTTTGATTGAGATTTGATTCAGTAAATATCTCCTATATCTTTTCACTGTCATCATTTGTTTGATGCCTATGAGCCATGAATATGTCGGTGACCAGTATAACCTATGCGCCGTAAAGGGCATGGTCAACACCACCCAGTGGTCTGTCAGTAGTATTGCTCTAAAGTGTGGTCGCATATCTGGAATGACTTGATTCACATTAAAATGTGTGGATTTCAGATGTTCACGATAACAATAATTTACATAAATGAAATATTTCTATAATCAATGCCTTTGGATGATCAAAGTGGATTTTGTGCCATTTTTCATATCCATACCATCCTCGAGGGTTGTTGTTCAGTACTTATCCTTAAATTCATACTATCATATCGCAACACTGTGATTTGGATTCAACTAACGACTGTTTATATTTTGTTTGTTAGATATGGATCGAAATGCTTCTGTTAACGGGGGGCGCTGTGCCTTCAGAGATATAACTAATGTTTCTTCAGGTGTTGTGAATGTGTATTAGTTTCTACTTTGACTCATTTCTGTGTCCTCGTTGTGCATGTATTAACTGTATCCATTTCTCTTGCAATATATCACAGCTGCACCGACACAAAAGACACCAAGTCCCCCGGTGCAATCTAAAAGTGGAGATGCTAGCGCAAAACAAGTACATCAGCATGCGAATAGGACCGCAGGGACTGACGCTATTATCTCGGCTTTCGCATTTAGCACCCCAAAATTGACACAGAGTGAACTTTTAGCCAAGGAGAAACGGGAAGAAAAGAACAAAAAGCAACGTGAATGGCGTGCAAGGAATGCGGAGAAGAGGGCTACAACTGACATTATTGAGCAGAGTTTGTCGCACGCTGAATTGTTGGCCAAAGGAAGGAGAGATGAGAAAAACAGAAAGCAACGTGAATGGCGCGCAAAGAGGAAGACTGAGTCACACTCTGCTAAAGATAGTTTAGCAATTGAAACTGAAATACAAGTATCTACCTCTTGCAATTCGCAATTGACTGAAAATCAAGAGGACGGATCACCTAGATTGTCGATCATACAAAATAAGCGAGAACAGAGGAACAAATATATGCGTGAATATCGCGCACGAAAGAAGGCTATGTTAAGCAACGTTGACGGATGGACTACTACACCAAGCACCCCTACTATTGGTAACGATAAATGCCTTTCACTACTATAGCACCGCACTTTATTAGTTCCTTTCATATTGGTTTGTCATGTAGGCGCTTCCTCCGCCATCAATGAAGGGTCGATGTATGGAACGACGTGTTCTACCATTCTACGAGATCCGAACGGATGTAACATGGAAGATGTTTATTCGGATAGTACAGATGATTGGCTACATAGGAATGATACTTACAGACCTCGATTCAATGCAAAAAAAATAATAAGCCTTCATCAGTCAGGAGACGGATCAGTACTTGGTCAGAACATTCTATCTACTTCTATGCATTACTCTATGTCTGGGGTGTTGACAATATTAGTCACAAACACATACATTGTAATTAATAATTAAACCCTTGTAACTAGATGGAGTTACGCAATGTCAAACTATGCAACTATCAAATGTTCGTGAGGTCATTCCAAATACTGACTACGTCGAATTCAATAGTGCACTATTCGAGCCTGCAAATGAAGGTGGAGTCGGCGACGGTAAGTTCTCGTAAATCATTTGTCATTTATTTAATAAATTATCATCTCATACATAATCAATCATCATTCTATAGGTCATCTTGAGGATGCAGAAGGTGCGGATAATGATTTTGATGAGGAAAATCAAGTTCTGGAGGACAATGGATATGAGTCATATCATGTTCATGTTAGTGGTATTAATGGGATTGTTACCGATGATCCACACGACCGTGTGTACCATAAACTTCCAAAGACACACCATGTTTTAAAAAAAGTGCCAGACTGCAAACACTGCACGCGATAAGGTTTCAATTCGAGTATCCTGGGTTCTGTTGTAGGGAGGGAAAAATAAATGTTAAGATTCCAACTGTGCCTGCCGAGTTAATACGATTGTTTACCAGCCAGGTGCATAATGATGCAAAGTATTTTAGAAATCATATACGGTACTTCAACTCTCATTTCTCATTCACAAGCCTTGGAGTGATCCTTGACCGTCGAGTCAGCATTGCAGCGGGTACTGGTGTGTATACATTTCGTGTGCATGGGGCGTTGTACCATCGCCTGGACAATTTGGTTCCACGTTCTCAAGGGCCTCGCCATATGCAGCTTTACTTTTATGATACAGAAGATGCTGATGCACTGGCACATAGGGTTCGGGGGTCTCTTGACCTTGATATCAACCTTGTCCGGGTCATTCTAGGTATTTTGGCCCAGAATCCGTATGTACAGACCTTTAATAGAGTCGGATCCATGCCTAACCTAGATGACTACTTGATTGAGCTCAACACTAATGTAACGCCTGACCAACGAAGATATAATGCACCCACCGCTTCGCAGGTTGCTGCTATCTGGTTAGAAGGGGATGATCCAATGAGAACTTTCGATAGGCATATCTTGGTACATGTCAAAGGTGATAAACCCTGCTATATCAAAGCATACCATGATTGTTATGATCCTTTGGCGTATCATTTATTTAACCCTAACGTGGAGACTGGGTGGAACCTGAAAATGCCGTACGAGGATCCCAACAGGGATCCTTGTGATGTGGAAATGGATCAAACATGTGAGGCGTCGACTTTTGTTCATGTACATACCAACGATGAAAGCACTTTTGATGATCTTCCGGGTACGTACACTCGTGATTTTTATCGAATAATATCTAAAGTCTATGCTCTTATGCATTGTTTATGTATATTAACATGTAAGTTTGGACACAGAGAACGAGGTTGTTGATAATTATCTAGACAATGAAGATGATAATGGCGACAATAGCATACCTGGCAAAGGAAAAAGGGATAGGTTTGTCACAGCGAGGGAGTACTATTGCTTCAGGCTGCAGGTTAGAAGGGGACTTCTAAACATCATTTTGTTCGGAGGACGACTTTTCCAGCAATGGGCCGTTGACATGTACATCAAAATCGAGTCTATGAGACTCGATTGGTACTCAAACCCTGAGAACTAAAAAAAGATACGAGTTGAGCTATACCAGGTAAATCATATAACATATTTCCATGATCATTGACACTGTCGACCGTCTAGGATTGAACAGATAAGTTATTGATCCTTTTGTTATTAAATGATTGCAGGGTGTGGTTGACGTGCTTTCTTCTGGAGAGACAAGTGGTTCGGCGGTTGGTAAGAGGGTTGTGCTACCTCGCTCTTTTCCTAGAGGTGATCGCGACATGCAACGAAGGTTTCTCAATGCGATGGCTCTTGTTCAGCATTTTGGGAGGCCAGATTACTTCATCACAATGACGTGCAACCCATACTGGGATGAGATAACGGAAAATCTTGAACCTGGCCAGTTACCACAAGATCGACCAAACCTTGTCGCAAGAGTTTTTAGGGCTAAGCTGCGTGACATGCTGGATCTATTTGTGAAGAAAAAATATTTTGGGAAGTTCAAGCTTATGCGCACGTCACTAAGTTTCAGAAGAGGGGATTTCCACATGAACATATCCTGTTGATCATGAAGTCAGGTAGTAAATTGACAAACCCAGATGAGTACGATAAAGTGATTTGCGCGGAGATACCAGACATGGACCTTGCGGCGCACTAAATAAGAATTGTGCTTGTATGGTGGATGGAGAGTGTCGCTTCGACTTTCCTCGACAGTTCAACCAGGCAACACAACAAGGGAAGGACTCATACCCTTTGTATAGGAGGAGAGATGACGGATGGCGTGTCAAGATTAGGGGTGCAGAGTTAGACAACAGGTGGGTTGTCCCATATAATCCAGGACTGCTTATGCGGTATAACTGTCACATCAATGTTGAAGCTTGTGCAAGCATCAAATCTGTAAAGTACCTATATAAATATGTGTATAAAGGACACGACTGTGCATCTTTCTCGGTTGATCCATCTGGGGAAATAAATGAGATACAACAGTACAGAAATGCCAGATACGTGACACCACAAGAGGCTATGTATAGGATGCTTGGTTTCCCACTGTTAGGTATCTATCCAGCTGTTTTGCAGCTCCAACTTCATCTTCCTAACATGCAGTATGTCACGTATGATGAGGATGGTAATCTCGAGGATGTTGTCAATTGTCCATCTTCTTCTAGGACAACACTTACAGAGCATTTCAAAATGAATCAAGTAGACCCGGAAGTAAGGAAGTTGTTATACAAGGAGTTCCCCGAACACTACCGTTGGATAACCGGACAAAATGTGTGGCAGAAAAGGAAAACAAAGAGAGGTCAGGTTGGACGGGTAGTGTACGCTCACCCTGCAGAGGGGGAGAGATACTACTTGAGAGTTCTTCTCAATCACGTGCGAGGTGCAACCTCGTTTGAAGATTTGAGGACCGTGTCAGGTATAATGTACTCTACTTTTAGAGAGGCATGCGAGAAGAGAGGGCTTGTGGAGACGGACAAGTCACATGACGATTGTTTGAATGAGGCATCCACTTTCCAAATGTCAGCTGCTCTGCGTCGATTATTTGCAACCATACTGGTATTTTGCGAAGTCACCAATGTCTGTGCACTGTGGGACAATCACAAGGCTTCAATGTTTGAAGATTACAACCGACAGAACACTAACCCTGCAACAGTAGAGCAGATGGTGTTACGAGACATACGTGATTTGTTTCATTCCATGGGAAAGGATATCACGGATTATGGTCTTCCCGAGATCAATGATATAGGTATTTCTTGTTATACTGCCACATTTTTTTCTTCTAAATTTATACTCGAACAACCACCCATAGTTTCATGATGCATATATTTATTTTCACTAATCAGGCGAACGATGCAACGATGTAATGGCAGATTATAGAGGAACTTAACGTGCCAGTGGACCAAGATCATTTAGACATATACATATCCCTTAATGATGAGCAGCGTGTAGGATTTGATGAGATAATCGATCATGTAACTAAAAAGAAGAGCCAGGTATTTTTCATCGATGGTCCAGGTGGCACTGGCAAAACATTTCTATACAAGGCGCTTCTTGCTAGAGTGCGGTCCGAGAGATTAATAGCCATTGCAACTGCGACATCCGGTATAGCAGCGTCGATTTTGCTCGGAGGACGTACCGCACACTCAAGATTCAAAATACCCATTAAAATTGCTCACAACAGTATGTGCAACTTCACAAAGCAAAGTGGCACTGCGGAATTGCTTCGCATGGCGTCCTTAATTATTTGGGATGAAGCTGTAATGACGAAACGTCAATCTGTTGAGACACTTGATAGGTCTCTTCAAGACATTATGGATTGTTCATTGCCATTTGGCAGAAAAGTGATTGTCTTTGGCGGTGATTTCAGATAGGTTCTTCCTGTGGTTACGCGTGGGACAAGGGCCCAGATAACTGATGCAACATTGCAGAAATCGTATTTATGGGAAAATATAAGGAAGATACGATTGTCACGTAACATGAGGGCTCAATCTGATCCATGGTTTTCGGAATATCTCCTTAGAATTGGAAATGGCACTGAAAATATTATCAAAGATGATTACGTTCGCTTGCCTGATGAAATCGTGATAGCTTACGGGGATATCGAAGATTCAGTACACGAATTGATTAATCATGTGTTTCCCTCGCTTCATGATGAAAAGAATGCACGCTCTGCAGCATATATGAGCACACGGGCTATTCTATCCACTAAAAATGATTACGTGGACAAGCTGATTGCAAATATGATCGACAGATTTCCAGGGCAGGCCAAAGTTTATCACAGCTTTGACTCTGTTGATGATGACCCTCATAATAGCTATCCTCTGGACTTCCTTAACTCCATCACTCCAAATGGTCTCCCACCACACGAGCTAATAGTAAAAATCAATTGTCTCGTGATTCTTCTTCGCAACCTTGATCCTAATAATGGATTGTGCAACGGAACTAGACTGATGGTAAGAGCATTTCAAGATAATGCAATTGATGCGGAGATTGTTGGTGGACAGTATGCCAGCAAAAGGTGTTTATCTCGCGGATCCCTTTGTCTCCCTCCGACGACATATCTCTTCCATTCAAATTTAAGAGGAAGCAATTTCCAATACATCTCAGTTTTGCAATGACCATTAATAAATCACAAGGACAAACCATCCCAAATGTTGGGATCTATCTTCCAGAGCCCGTGTTTTCACATGGTCAACTATATGTCGCATTATCGAGGGGTGTATCAAGTGAAACAATAAGGATTTTAGCAAAGCCAAAGAAAGAAGTTGATCCCACAGGGAAGAGCATTAGGAATATTGTGTATAAAGACATTCTTGACTGGTGAGCAAAGGTAGGTTCGCATTATCAAAGTATGTTCGAAAACATATTTTAGAAGATAGTAAATTGTTTATCGGACTATTACTCACCATCATCCTCTTGTTTTGTACAGCACACCATCACTTTCCAAGTGGAATATCGTGTGATTATCTTCTACATACCATCTCATACTACATGTGTCAGTTTGCACCGGGCTGATTACCTGACTATTTTAGTAATCTTGAAAGAAGATGTTAATGCGATGACCAACAATGTTATATTGTTATACATTGTGAAACTATTATTTTGATATGTGTATCATATCAAACTGTTATTTGACTTTATATACACGCCCTCATGCTATGTCCTCAATGGGCTACGGCCGGCGTGTGCCTTGAGTGACAAATAGAAAAATCAATATGTTATATTTTATAATACGCGCATGGGATGATTAAATATTTTATATAAAATCCGCTGTGAAGAAATGTTGTGTGTCACAATGAAATAAAAAGTATTTGTATCGTATAAAATATATATGGGACACACCGATAGTTCGTTCCATAAAATAAAATATAGTTGCACGATAATATAAACCGCTGCTTCCGTCGACACCGACTCTGCAATAACTGCCATTACCTTATATAATCCTTGTAAACGTTACGGTGGAAAAATAATATACATACTCATCGTGACAATGGAAAACTAAAACAATATATGTCCCATCATCTCCCAGTTTGAATTTTCTTTTGGCAAATATGTTTTTCTAGGGTTCATCCGTACAATTGAAAAATGTAAAAATCTTTCATGTTTAATTAATTCATGATATAATAGAAAGACAGTGCATATGGACCATGTAAAATATCTTCATATTACTCATCCAATAAATTAAAGTTTGAATGAAAATATATGTTTGTCGTACCAATGGAAAAAAAATTGTGCTGAGCATCACACTGCCAACGTAAAAAAATATTAGTGACATTATCTCCCAGTGTTGTATGTAACATTAAATATATTTGGTGTGCAACATGAATTCAATTAAATTTTAAATATACATATCATAAAAAAATAACTTTTGCTAACATGAAATTTTAAAAATTATTTAAGATAAAAGTAGAATTGCACCGTAGCGTTTAACGCTGGCATATTACTAGTTTTATCTATAAGTGGGTTCGTAGATTAACCCACTTACATCTCTAACATTCTCTTATTAGAACGAGTATAATAACTCGCTAACCTCTACATGCTTCTACGTGAAAAAAAGAGAAAGAGGGAGAAGTGGGCGCCTCCATGAGAGCCGGCCGAGCGTAAGCACCTACGCCAATACCCCAATGTCTTGATGATTTCTGGACTGCTACATGTCAGTCATCACTGTAAAATGGTCCAAAGAGAGCAAACCTGGTGGTCTCCACGCACAAAAAAAGAGAAAGATTCCAAAAAACAAATTGAAGATACTCAAGAAAAAAAAAAAAGAAGAACCACGCACAAATTGATTTAAAAAAATTCAGCTCGTTGGAGTCAACCGTATAGCAATAGAATAAGGATCGTAGAGCCGTATTTTGTTTTTAATAATAGATTTTTAATTATTCAGCCTCTATATCCATAAAAGATATACATAGCAAAAGAGTCATACTTTGTACTTTCCATAAAAAACCAATCTAATACTGATTATGACACATCCTAATACAATAAATCTGGATACCTATTTAGATTTAGTGAACTATTTTTCATGGGACGGAGAGAGTATCTATTTGTCAAACAGTACAACCTCATTTTGACAAGTATTTTTCCACTCCCGAAAGCTTTGGTGATAAGTACTCCCTCCGTTTTAGATTATAAGTTATTTTTACTTTGGTTAAAGTCAAATTACTTCAAGTTTGATTAAGTTTGTGAACATATATAATAATATTTACAATAACAAATTAGTTTCATTAAATCAATAATTGAATATTTTCATAATATATTTAACTTGGGTTAAAAATGTTATTACTTTTTCTATAAAGTTAGTCAAACTTGGAACAGTTTGATTTTAACCAAAATCAAAACGACTTTTAATCTGAAATATAGGGAGTAGTATTGTATCTTCTTATTATCCTATTTTATTTTTATTACCTTCTAGTTCACCAGCTGATTTTTACACCTACAAACCTTATTAGTCAAGATCGAAAGATCGGCTCACATCATCCCACGTAACCCCTCACCCTCACCTCCCCGCATCCGAAAATCTCTCGCCCTCCTCCTTCTGCTTGTCGCTCCAGTATGCCATCCTGTCGCCCACCTCCCTCGCTCCATCATACCAACCACGACACCGTCGACGCCTAGCCATCACGCCCCCCCCCTCCGCACCCACCCCGACTCCAGACCCCTTCTCCCCTCCTCTCTCTCTCTCTCACACCCCCACCCCGCCATCGCACCCTCCCCCGCCAACACCGCGCCATCGCACCTCCACCACTCGTTACCCTCGTGTCCCCTTCTGCGCCACCGTCGATTCCGTACCACTACCACCCCGCGTGGCTGCTCACCCGACGCACCGGCTAGATCCAGATCGGCGACGAGCCCCGGCCACCAACGCCGGATCGTCACCATCGGCACGCCTCGCCGAAAGAAGGGGAGACAGTCGAAGTGATGTTCGTCTGTCTGGATTGCACTCGCTGGTGCCGGTGGTGGCGTTACACATCCTACTGCAGCCGGGTGTCGGCGGTGACAGGGTCCCAGCTGCGTTGCCTGTCGTGTCATCCCATTTCACCACCGCATCGCAACCTTTGCTCCGTTGCCTCGATTAGCACGGGTATATTCCTAGTAATAGTATTACTAGTTCTTTTAGACCAGGGCCAAGAAGGCCAAACCTGTTCCATTTACCTTCTCGCTTGTCATACGGGTAATTGTTATCGATAAACGCCAACAGCTCGTCGATGGATTGTCAAACTAAATACTAACATCTCTCCAGAACGAGTCATTATGTTAGTTAAAAATATCCAAAACGAGTCAGTATGTTTGCTGCCGAATTAATTATATTTCTAATGCAGACTTCAGTGATTCGACTGTTACAGTTTAGCTTATTATCAGAAGCAAAGACGCAAACTAAGTCTCTAAAACTAACCAAATTCAAGGATGAAAGCAAGCTGAAAATTTTCTTTTTCTCCTTGAAATATACTAAGATTGGATTTGTGGTTATGCAAAGATGGAAACCTTGGTTGGATGTCAATGACATTGCAACTGATAGGACACGTACGAGTATACGACTATGGTGATGTTTGAGATAGATTAAAATGAAGATGAAGTCAGCGCATGCAAAACGAGTAAGACATTAGCATTATAAACTTATAAAATAAATTTATTTGATATTTTAAAGTAAATTCCATCTACAAGGTTTTTACCAGAAATATATTGTTTAGTAGTTAAAAAACGTGCTAATGAAAATCGAGATAAAATTTATATCTTAATAAAAAAAAGAGGAGTTCATATGATTGGATGGTTTAGGATTAGCTGCGACGTCACGCATATGGAGTTGTCAGATTGGCCGTTCCAATCAACTGATTTTTTCTCGTTTCTGCATCCCCATCTAGTTAATGAGTGAAGTGGCCATGGCCTTCACCTTCTAGAAGGAAACCAGGAAAGGACACCATAACGTGAATGTCCCCAGCAGCATGAACGGAAAAAAGCTAAACCCAAAGCCGCCCAAACAGGTTGTCATTAAGGACATGTTCAGATTAATGTTAAAATGAACCATTTCAAAATTTGGCAATGCTAAAATTTTGGTAAGTTAGCAGCATTGCCAAATTTTGGTAGAATGAGTTGCCAAAGTTCTTTAGGTATTACAAATATTTGGTAACAAACTAAGTGAATCCATATATTTGTTAATTTTACCAAATAATGGTATATTTGAAAATGATACCAATCTAAACAGACCCTAAGTCTTTATACAAGATGAAAGTTACCTATATATATGCAGACATGAAAATATTTGCCTGCAAAGTCTAACTGAATAGTTAAGATGACAGTTCTGCAATTCACTTCTGCTGAACGGTTCAGAACTGAGATTCCATGTTCTTCCAAAAAAAAGAAGGAAAAAATATTTTAAACGATTAAATTTGACCATTAATAAGTTTTAAATGATCTATCCCTATTTATGATTACCGGATTACCGAAAGTGGTATGGTTGTGTATATGACGCAACACACACTGCTAACATGGAACTAAAGTCAAAAAGTAAAATAGTGACTAGTGACAAGTATTTGAAAGTAGAGGAACTAAGATTTTAAGAGCAATCGAACAAGATACGGTTATCAATATGCCACGGCACATGACGTGACTGCTGAAATAAATACTCATATTACAGTAGACATTGTAGTACTACCTCAGACATAGAACCAATTATTGAAAAAAGATGTGTTCTTCTAGAAGGCAAGGATGCAGACAAAATCAAACCAATCTAGTTGTTGCCTTTAGCCTTGTCAGAGATAAGATTCAGTGAGTATAAGTAGAGAAGTGAGCTTACTCTCAAATCAGCAAGCAGCATCAGCATCAGAATCAGTATAGCAGCTATGGCTACCCAGCTCACCTCCCTAGCTGCATCAGCAGGAGTGTGCTTGGCTTCAGCTCTAGCCATCGCCTTGCTGTCCATCGCCGTCTACATCATCGGAGTGGTCGCCTCTTTCGCCGTCCTCTGCGCCAAGGAGTTCGCCGAGAGAGCCCACGACCGGCCGCCGCTCGTCGGAACAGTTCTCCGGCAGCTCAAGAACTTTGACAGGCTCTTCGATGAACATGTCAGCTATGCAACCACGCATCGCACCAGCAGGATAGTGTATCCCGGTCACTGCGAGCTCTTTACTTCTGATCCGGCCGTCGTTGAGCACGTCCTCAAGAACAGCTTCAGTAAATACAGCAAGGTGATTTTTTTACTTCAATCCTTCTTACCAAAATTTTCAGCCTGTGATTCTGTATGTCAGGCGTTTATTACCTGCAAGATTTGTACAAACGATGATCAAAAGTTTGCATGCTACAATACGGCATATGCTATGATATGTTCTATTATAAAAAAAATATTCCCTCCATCCAAAAAAAAAAAGTATAGTTTTGTATTATTCATGTTTAACGTTGGACCGTTCGTCTTATTTGATTTTTTTTATGATTAGTATTTTTGTTATTATTAGATGATAAAACATGAATAATACTTTATGTGTAACTATTTTTTTATTTTTTCATAAATTTTTCAAATAAGACGGATGATCAAACGTTGGACACGGATACCTACGGCTGCACTTAAAATAGGATGGAGGTAGTATAGTGTGCAATACACTCATTTCTGAAATAAAAGCTAAAATGACTGAGTAACATTACCATATATGGTTCGGTTAAACAAATACACATTTCCATATAAATAATTAACTTAAGAGAACAGTATATTTATATAAAGTTAGTTAGCATGTCCATATTAGTTAAACTCATAAGCAAGACAGTAACTACGGAAAGTATATAAAGTTGAGCCTATGAGATCTTACAGTGTTTGAGCCTGATTCACAGGGGGACTTCATTACTACAGCCATGAAGGATCTCTTTGGAGATGGAATTTTTGCAACAGATGGGGATATGTGGCGTCACCAGAGGAAGCTAGCGAGCTATGAATTCTCAACCAAAGTGTTACGCGACTTCAGCAGTGACGCATTCAGAAGGAATGCTGCAAAACTGGCAGAGAAGATCTCATGTGCAGCAGCTAACAAAATTAGCATAAATATTCAGGTACTTCCATGACTAAGATCAATACAAAAGAAAGCTTCGGTGAATGCTAAGATCAAATTTATATCTGTAATCCATGCACTGTTTTATTTTAGCACCTTTACAGAACTGCAAAAATTAAAACAAAACCTACATATAGACTAAAAAACTTGTAGTTCTAACTATTTCACCCTTTTAATTGCAATGGAAGTTATTGTCATTCAAATTTCCTCAGGATCTTTTGATGAGAGCAACTATGGACTCAATCTTTAAAGTGGGGTTTGGTTTTGAGCTCAACACACTATCTGGATCAGATGAATCTGGCATTCAATTCAGCAAGGCCTTTGATGAAGCAAACTCCCTTGTTTACTACCGATATGTTGACATACTCTGGAAACTGAAAAGGTATCTTAACATCGGATCAGAAGCCAAACTCAAGAGGAACATTCAGATCATCGACAGCTTTGTGATGAAATTGATCCATCAAAAGAGAGAGCAAATGAAGATTGCATGTGACTATGTAAGGGACTCAAAATTCTATCTGTATTATTGTTTTTTTACAGTGTATGATATCATGACTTTCCAAATAGCTCACGTTTTCTGGAGCAACAAGTAGATGCATAAAGTTCAACTTGCTAGTGAAATAACAGCAGCTTCCAAACATTTCATTTTCACACCCTCACATTGATTTTGTGGATTTGTCACACTTTATACTTCATGGCATCAATTTCAAACAGCTTAGATTTTGGAATAATTGTGCCTGACAGTGTGGTTTTAGAATATTTGGAATGCAGTTCTGTAGTCTGATGTGCTCCACAAATCTGGAACGAACTCTGAATTTAGTCACTCAAGTTTTTTAATACGGAAAATATAAGAGAAAGCTAACATACTGCATTGTTTTATTTCTAATTCTTTTCTTATGGCATGCAGAAAACAAAAGAGGACATTTTATCAAGATTTGTACTAGCAAGTGAGCAAGATCCTGGGACAATGGATGACCGTTACTTGCGTGACATAGTCCTCAACTTCCTGATAGCTGGGAAAGACACCACAGGAAATACCCTTACCTGGTTCTTCTACCTGCTATGCAAGAACCCCATAGTGCAGGATAAGATTGCCCTTGAAATCAGGGAGTTTGTTGAATGGAGCAAGGAAGATAACACTATTGAAAGCTTCACCAAACGACTGGACGAAGGTGCAATTAGCAAAATGCACTACCTCCAGGCTACGATTTCCGAGACACTCCGGCTATATCCTGCTGTCCCAGTGGTATGAATAACTTGCACGGCTATTCCTTGTATAGAGTGGAGTTGAACTAAAATAAATCTAGTCATGATCTGGCTCAGTATGGATCTGGTAGTAAGTAGGTCACATGCCAACAATGGATATTAGTATTGGAAGTGTTATGTCAAATTGAAGGGTTCATTCCTCAGCGTGGAAACCTACATGATAACCATGAGATATCTGAAAATAACAGTAAATAATGAGAACAAAGTAAAGAGAATCTTAGTTATCCTTGGGAACTCTTGCCCAAAAGAAGAAAAATATTAAGGAGTATTTTCATTCGTCCACCATCTTTTTGTAAAGTAAGGAAATATTACAGGAAGAGGCTGTAAGGCAAGTGTTGTTCAAAGAGAAGGCTTAGTTATGCAGCATAGCTTTATGCTACTGTTAGGTTTTAGCACAATCTGCCATTATATTCATTAAAGGGAAAATCAATATCACATCAAATGTTGCGCACACACAAAAAAAATATTATGACTATTCATTGCCTTCATAAAAATACTTTTATATTGTTCTTGCAGGATGCTAAGATGGCAGACGAGGATGATGTACTACCAAATGGCTATAGAGTGGTAAAAGGAGATGGAATTAACTACATGATTTATGCCATGGGGAGGATGACATACCTTTGGGGTGAGGATGCACAAGAGTTCAGGCCTGAAAGATGGCTTGTGAATGGAGTGTACCAGCAAGAGAGCCCATTCAAGTTTGTGTCTTTCAATGTAAGTACTACCAGCAATAACCATTTACCTCAACATGTTTAAATCTAGCCATCTGTAGATCAAGAAGAAAAGTCAAGTATACAAAAGTATACAAACAATACCACATTCCAACTGGAGCAGGGAAAAAGAATACCATGCTACATAATTACAAGTAACAATAAATCATCCCATGCATGTTTTTCTTTTCAGAATGAGGTGATAATGTCACCTATATTTTGAGGATGAGTATTGCAACTTGCATAATACGGTTACATGCAGCCTAATAATAACATAATTGCATGTGTTAACACCAGTTCTCAAATTCTAAAAATAACCAAAGATAGTTTCACTTTCCTGTAGACAAGAGTCTCCATTAATAAGTCTATTTTACCATGATCAGGCTGGGCCACGTATCTGCTTGGGGAAAGAATTTGCATACAGGCAGATGAAGATCATGGCTGCTACCCTGATACATTTCTTCAAGTTCAGACTGGAAGATGAATCCAAGGAGCCAATCTATAAAACAATGTTTACTCTCCATATCGACAATGGTCTTCATCTGCTTGCAAATCCTCGAGAAATTTCACCATGAACCCCAAACAAGCTACTGCATCCTTTTGTTAGTTTATTGGAACATATGCATTTCTAACATCTGTCCTATTAGTCAAGTTATAATAATCTGTCCCAAGTAGTCGTATGAAAACAAAAAAGTAGCATGGGACAATTTGCCCTGTAAAAGTAAGGTGCTTGTACAATTTAATATGCTTGTAATAGGGCGCTTAAAGAAAGAGGATGCAGCTATATCATCAAGCGCATATTTAAGCTTCATTTCTTTGGATGCAAGCACCTCTTTCTATGTGCCTGGATAGTTATAGCTTATATTCTCCATAACTAAAGATAGCATAAGAAACTTTTAAGTATCAATCCAGAGCCAGGTAAGCATCCTGCCAATCCTATGAGGCAAGGAAAAGTAGCCTTCATTATGCTAAAAACCTACTGAGAATGAAACCAAACATTTTATCAATCACATAAAACCTATTACCAGTATTAAAAAGATTACTTCAAGAAAATAGACAGAGCAAATGACCCAGAACACAAAAATCAACGTTTGTTACAAAATTGCCTACAAGAGGGTACAAGACCTGTACTATAAGCTACTCTGATTTCAGCAGAGTAAGTTCACTAAGGATACAATGAGAAGATATGAAATAAATGGTCACAGTGATTTATTTTCAGCTAGAGTTAGAAGCTGGAGCCCAGGCCTTGATGTCCAACCCTTGATATTTCTGTAGTTCTCAATCGCCTCTTTTCTTAGCATCTCACGGGTAGCATCTAAAGCACTCTTCACCTTTGAAAGAAGAATACCACATTTAATCCAGAAAATAGATTAATTGAAAGGAGTTTGTATTGAGAGATTAGGAATGTGGAGAAGGGAAGATACCTTAGGGAATGACAACTTTGGTGGAGCCTCAACAACATCGCCAAATTTAACCTTTTCACGTCCAGGGAATTCTGGAAGAGTTTCCATCTTGTCGCCCTTGCGCTTCTTTTTCTTCTCATCCAGATACCTGTGACATTGAGATATGTTATTCATGTCTACATCTTCCAATAGGTGAGAGAGATAGCACAACGATTCCCTTTAGGCAATCATCAGACATGTCCAACGTCCAATAGAGATTATTAGACTAGCATCAATTCATAAGGGAATATCCATGTTCTTGGAAACAAAAGGGCAATCTTCAATTTACATGATGCAACAAAGAATAGATCAAAGTGCAACTCTAGTGTATCAGACATTTAGACAATAAACAACTTACTTCTTCCTTTTCTGCTTCTTTGAAACTGCAACTGCCTCATCTAATTCTTTAAAACGAAGATCCATAGCTTTCCCCCTCTTCCGCTTCCTTTTGCTTTCATCTACTCTCGCATTCTCATCGCCAACCGGTCCATCCTTTCCACTAATCTCTGTGGCTTTGCTATCAGCAGTAGGCTCCAAGTTTTGCTTCTTAGTTTTCTACATGGAACACACAGAATATGACAAGGTACCCACTGCGGAAGTAAATCGGGAACAAGCTAACAAATTGCATTAGTACTAGAGTAGTTGCATTTCCAAAGAGCAAACGATAGAATGTGATGAACAAAAGTATTATTACAGTAACCAGATAAACAGACTAAATGCAACGTAATAGCAGGAAAATGTGCTTAAAGAAACCGTATTTATCCAGGAAATTAACCAGCAATACTTTGTCTTTGCAAGCCTTGTTCTTCGCCGCGTCGCTCTCTCCTTGTTTCCCTGTAGAGGACGTAGAAATGATCAGGCTAAGTTCAGCTGCAGCCGGGGTGAAAGGCGTAAGAGGACCGCACCTGAGGAGTCTCCGGCACCAGCGCCACCGCTGCCCTTCTGCTTCTCCTGGATGGCGATGAGGCGGCGGAGCTTGGACGGGAGAGCGTCGAGCTCCCGCTGCTTCGGCGGCGGGGGCAGCCGCGATTCGCCGCCGTGCGCCGCCCGGTAGTTCTTCTCCCTCCGCCTCTGCCCCTTCCCCGTCATCTCCTCCTCCTCCTCCACCGCCGCCTCTCGCTGCTCCGTTGGTCGCCGCCGCCGCCGCCGCCGTCGCCACTACCCCGTGGTTCGATGAGAGGAGGAAAGCGAGGTTACACAACTACTAATGAGCCAGTGGGCCACATGGGTTCGAGGCCCATTTATCATTTGTCTTTAGGCCCATATGAAGATAACTCTAGGATTACATTGTAATGGACTTTGTGGGCCGGTCCGGCCCACGAAGAATAGCAGATGGTGGACGGGGTGAGTGGAATTTCTCGGCGAGATGGCGGCGGCGGCGCGTCAGTGTCTGCTTGGATTCCGACGAGCGGCGGCGCTGCCTCTCCCCCCGCTGCTCCTGAGCACGCGCGCTCCCGTTCCCGCTCCGTCCCGCCGCCGCGTCGTGCGCATGGCCTCGTCGAGTGACGAAGCGCCGCCGCTCAGCACCACCGTCGCGTTGCCCGGCGCGGGTGCGCCCGTCCGCGTCGTGGCCGCGCCGGGTCTCACCGAGGCGGATTTCACGAGGGCGGTGGAATCCGCGCTGTTCATGAAGTGGCTGAAGAACCTGCAGGAGGAGAAGGGGGTTCTCACCTACGGGAGGCTCAACCTGATGCAAATCCTCATCCAGGTGAGCCACTGCCGTCAGAGTGTGTTGAAATATTGAATCCGCTACATTTCTCGATCAAAATGAGCACGGGATTCATGGATTTCGCTGCACCGAACAATTTCTTTTCGCGAATCTTAATTTGCGTTGCTGCATTGGGCACAGGGGGTTGACATGTTTGGGAAACGCGTGGGCTTTGTCAAGTTCAAGGCTGACATCGTCGACGAGGAGACCAAAGCCAAGGTAAAAGAACTCTTAGATAATCTGCAGCTTACTCTACTAGAAATCTATGAGGAATCTAGAGGGAAGATCCCTGAAAAAAATCTATTACATCTTAGATAGTCTGAAGATTACTCTACTGGAATGAGGATCCTTGAAAATTGGTTGCTACTGAAACTGATATGAAGATCTCAAGTTTTGCTTGTTACAAGTAGATGTTCTTCATCTGAAATATGTTATTTCCCACCATGGTTTGCTGATGCAGAATATCGTATAGCCATAGTCTCCACACGAGTAAGTTTTAGTGGCACCAGGTTTTGCCTTGATCGTGGCACAAAATGGTTATCGTTTCAAATCAATTTTTTTGGACTGTGCCTATGTATATCTTTCCTGAATTCATTGATATTCCTTCTAGCATATTGAATTTGATGTGGTCGACGTATAGGATTCAAAGGAAGCGGATTTTGTTTATTATATTTTGAGTTTTGACAATACATCCAGATTCCAGGAATTGTATTTGCAAGAGGGCCTGCTGTTGCTGTGTTGATTCTTTTGGAGTCTAAAGGGCAAACTTACGCTGTTCTTACAGAACAGGTATGTTATCATCAGTTACTGTGAATGGCTCATATTGTGGTAGCAGAGCCTTGTGTTGAGTATTGACCGCTCTGAAAACTTTAGGTTAGAGTTCCTGTTGGAAAATTTATATTGGAACTGCCTGCTGGGATGCTAGATGATGAAAAAGGAGATTTTGTTGGCACTGCAGTCCGTGAGGTTAGTATTCCTGTTTTCCTTTATCTAGAGGCTATGTATTGTAGTATGTGCTGTTGTAGGAAATTAGTAATGCTAGCACTCATCCGGTTTTTGCCAGTTTGGTTCACAGACCATAGTAAAACTGTATATAACCATTGAGTCATAAGTTCACCATATTCGTAGTATAGTGATAATGGTGCTTTCATTACTGACAGGTTGAAGAAGAAACTGGTATTAAGCTAAATTTAGAGGATATGATTGATCTTACTGCATTGCTGAACCCTGACACTGGATGCAGAATGCTTCCTTCACCGGTAAATGACCAATATTTCCCTTCTCTGCGCAATATCTGGCATAACTTCTCTTCAAGAAATGAAATATCATAGCTGTGTATAGCCGTATAGGTTTATAGTGTTAATTTGGCTCGAGTATTAGGCATCACTGCATCAGGGGGGCATATTATTCTTGCTTGGTCGTCTACTAGTCCTTGCCTGGTCATTCCTTGTGTTTTTGTTGTCGCAAGTCAGATTTAGACAACACATAAAGAAGCTAAAAATGTTTTCTTGCAAGAGGAATTAAAATAATGTCAAGATAACTAGTTCAATTGACATCAGCATTGGGGGCTGGGATCATCCTGTTACGTTGCAGATGCAGAGGGATGGGAAATTACATTTCTGTGCGGAATAATCCCTCCTGCCTATATGTAATTGAGTAGCAAGAGTTACAAGAGATTTCCACCGTTTCTGGGTCTGAAACTCTGGAAGTGCTATAGATCGGTGCTATGTACAGTAACCTACATAAAAGATCACAATTTTTTTGAACTACCACAAGCTGATCTTGACCAATTGTCTCCTTACCCATAGGGTGGCTGCGACGAAGAGATTGGGCTGTTCCTGTACAGAGGCCACGCCGACGAGGACACCATTAGGGCTCTCCAAGGGAAGGAGACTGGGCTGCGCGACCATGGCGAGCTGATCAAGCTGCGGGTGGTGCCGTACAGTCAGCTGTGGCGTGCCACCGCCGACGCCAAGGCGCTCAGCGCCATCGCCCTGTACGAGATGGCCAAGAAAGAAGGCCTCCTGCCGTCGTCTCCGACGACCTCTCGCCGCCGCGCCAGCTCGTCGTCGGCCAACTTGTAAGAACCAGCCAGCTATAGCTAGCTAGCCGTGTGCTTTGTCAGAATAGCTAATAAGCAGCTAGCCAATTACTGTGGAGTGTGTGCCTTGAATACAACAGCAAGATCGACCTGTGTAAATGACTAATTGTTGCATATATGTTGATATAGTATATCAAGAGAAATAAAGCGTGTGTGAACATGACCGTCAGTCACGCGGCAAACAGCTATCTGCATCGTGTCAAAGAAAAAACAGCTATCTGCATGATATACATGACCATCAGTTGCAAGCCATAGTCTGTCACTATTTAACAACAAAATTGTCTTAATTGTCTAAGTTCATGTGATCAAAATCTTACCAGTTACCACCGTTTACCAACAAAAGTTGTCATGATTGCTTAAGGTCATGTGATTAAAATCTTTTCCACACCTTAGCAAGTCCAAAAAAATTCTACCACATTTCTTTAAGTCATTGACGTGTGGGATCTAATTTATTGAAAGAAAATCTTTTCACAACTATAGCTGAAACCAAACAATGTCATAGTTGAGTAATTTTAGACGTGGCAACATGTGACTAACAACCATACAAGCCCAAATACCTGTGCGCGGCCACTATGTCGTATCCACAAACAAACTTCATTTGACACAAAACCAAATCCCTTTGTTACTGAGAGTTCGCTATATGACATCGACCTCCCATACAAACTTGTCCAAAGATTATTACAATACTGAACTTAATTCTACGAGAGTACATTTTCCAAAGATAAAACTACAGTTACCATGCATTTTTACGTCTGACACTCATGGTCAGGGACGGGCAATATAATGCGACATCGACATATATGATGATGATAATCAGATGATGATGTTGTTGTTGTTGTTTAATTATTGATATATCCATATGCATGACGCGATCGATGAATGATATATCTTATTATTCTATTATATATTATCTAGATTACTGCAGAATGGGCGGGTGGCAGTAGGGTCCCCTGAGCCAGCCGCCGGCGATGATCCGGTTGGCCGCCTCCGTCGTGTGGGCGCCGTCCCAGCACACGGCGCTGGACGGGTCGGCGCACGCGGTGGCGCCCTTCATGCCGCACCGGGCGTCGAGCTCCCAGTTGTACTCGCCGCCGCCGGCGCCGCAGCACGCCGTGATGCCGCTCCTGAATCCCGAGCTCGCCGGGTTCTGCATCATCCGGGCGACGCCGGTGTAGTAGTCGGCGTACATGATCCTCACTGCCGCCGGCGGCGGCGACGACGACGACGACGACCTGCAGTGTCTGGCCTGGACGACGGCGAGGCTGGTCTGCAGCAACGAGTTGTGGTGGATGGCCAGCTCGTTGAACGGCTTGAGGCAACCGTACTCGTCGTAGTCGGACTTGTTGCTGCTCTGGAGCACGGACAGGTAGAGCGGGAAGCACCCGAAGGGCATGAGTCCCGGGACGACGATGTCCACTGCGCCCATTGCTATCAGCTTCTGCATATATATATGTGTTATATAAAACCATCACCAATATAGACTTCAGTAGCCAAACGTAAAAAAAGAAAACGTAGAAGATATATCTAAACTTGATGATAACACAAATTAAGCACGCTATTTTCTAATAAGATTCGGTCGAAAGCTACATTTTATTAACACTGATTATCGACCGTTCTTTTTCATGCATGTGCATTGTGTATAGACCGGAGTTAGTTATCTGCCGTGTAATAGCTTGTCGTCAACGTCTCTCCATCAACAACCATAATCCACCTGTGCCTCACTCCGTACTGTTGCGTTTCCACCTCAAACCTGCAAACCCGCTTTAACTTCTGATTGACCACTTGTCGATTTAGCCCATGAGTCGGAACTGACAAATCATCATGCAGTTTCTCAGCGACCAAACAATCTAATCGTCACGTCTTTACATCCCTTATTGGATGCAGCTCATCGAAAGACTCGAGCCACCCGTCCAAAGTATCTAACACCATTGATCAACTCTAAGCGTCACGTCTTACCATGTTCCTGTTATCCTGTAGCCCACTAGAAAGTTTAGGTCACCCGTTCAAAGTGTCTAACAACATTGATTGGATCACCAATTGCTTTAGCTGCTATTAACCTGAATACCACATCTGATCGTGTCCTTTTGCAGCTCATCAAACAAGTATGAACGACCTTCTTTAATTTTTTTAAACGACCCGCACGAAGATAACACGAAGTTTCATATTGATATAGTATAAAAAACTATAAGGTTATAACTATGTAAAGCTATAAACAGGAAAAAAACAAAGCACACCACCACATGTTAGCAGTTCCTAACACACCCCAGGAAAACCACTAGCACCAAGTCGACCGCCGATGTGCGTGGCCGATCACCACTAGTCCTACGAGGGGTATGCAAACGCTTCGCTGAACGCGAGCTCCACCCCGAAGGTCGCCAACAAGCTCTCAGTCATCCTAACGGAGAAGGATTGGGGAGGGGGAGGGCAAGAGAGAATAAGATCCATTCGTCCCTTGCGTCAGCCCAATGACAACTATTGAGAGCACATCGAAGACCAACAGTAGAAAAGCCCACATAGACGACACCTCCAAGGAGGTCACGACGTCAAAGACACCGCCATGGCACATCCAAACATGGACTAGGTTTCACCCGGATAGAATCCTGATAGGGATGTAGAGGGTGGTAGCTCGACAATGCCCCAAAGGTGGAGCATTGTCATTGCCGTCTCTGAGAAATGCTGAGCTAGGATTTCACCCGCTACACCCTCACCCTACCCAGCATCGCCAACCCAATGCTCCACCATCCAAACAACCTCCACTAGCACACGAACTCGTTGCACTGATGCCCCTTCAATTCGCCGATCAGTCACACCTCCTGTTGTCCTCCACATGCCACAGTGCCATGGAAGCTTAGACGTGCACAACCATCAACCATCGTCCCTTTGCTTGTGCTGAGCTACCGAGCTGCAGCCTCCAGCGTCTCGGCACATATGCCACCTCGGTCGATGCCGTCGCCACCACCTCAGGTGCCACCGCCACATCTATGTCATCATCTCCATACGCCACCACACCAAGCCCCCCGTTACCATGCTGAGGACCGCCACCATGGATCCAGACTCTCACACGGGAGAGTCACCAGATCTAGATGATGGTGACGGATATCGAGTCTCCGTGCCCTTTTCACCACAATTTGCCGCTCCCTATCACCACACGTTGTCACCAAGCTTCTGTTGCCACCATAGAGGAAGCCAACACTACCAGCGCCACTGTTGCGGCATCCCTACCAACGTTGGTGCTAGATCCGTTCGAGGGAGGCCGGATCTGTCCATGGGGCGCCGGATCCAACCATCCCCAATAGCCGCTGGTCGTCGTGCCACCTCGGCGCCATTAACCCTTCCGCCTCGATACCCTCAACCCCACCACCACCAACTCCTCCACCACCTCCTCCGCCAGCCTCCCGCCGACAGCCCCGACCATGGAGACACCCAACCTTGGTGCCCCAGCTGTTATGGCATCTTCGGGGGAGAGGAAAAGCATCTCCTCCCTTCCTCCTCCCTCCCCGCTGCGCGTGCTTGCCGACGAGTCACTCAGGCGTCGGCGAGGAGGTAGAGGGAAGGAGGGATGGGAGCAGCGGCATTCATTTCTATGCCTACATACTAATTTGTAATTGACTTTGTACATAAACTTTAATAGGGTGTGTGCATATTGTGTAGATCAATCACCAATCGACTATCAGATCAATCAATCAATCAAGAAGGCTTGAATTAATGTTGATTATATATCGATGATTACGTACCTCCACCCCACTGGCGATGTTGTCCACAATTTTAGGTGTGTACTTCTTCGCTTGATCGACGATGAAGCCGAACAAGACCATGGCGTTGTAGTCGTTTCCGCCTAGCGACCCGAACAAGAACAGCGACTTGGCTAGGTAGGCCCTACAACCTATGAAGGCCAACATTAATTAATTTGGTCAGCAATAAATTAAGAGATAGTCCAAGAAATGCCATTGGTAAGCATCCAAATCCAAAAAATGTCATCGACAAGTGTGAGTTCCAAGAAATGCAATTGTACAAACGACTTTGTCCCAAAAATACCATCGACATTAGGGTTCCATCCATTCCGCGCCGTTAAATACGATGTTCATCCTATAGCACTTAACAGCGCGGAATGGACGGAACCCTAACGGTGATGGTATTTTTAGGACAAAGTCATTTGTACGATGGCATTTCTTAGAACTCACACTTGTCGATAGCATTTCTTGGATTTGGATGCTTGTCAATGGCATTTCTTGGATTATCTCATAAATTAATTGCTACTACGACATGTCGGTAAATTTTAACTTTACGTTTAAAAATATTTGAAAAATATATTATATAAAATTATTTTCTATAACAAATCTATCCATATCTTTTAAAATATTAAATCATAATAATACGTACATCATAATTTAAGGTTTTGATGTTTGACTACATGTATCGTAGGACATTATTAATTTATCTAAGAAATGAGGTACCCTTCCATATGATGTAAGACATTTTGGGTTTGTCATAAATCAAACTTCTTTTGATCAACAATATAGAAAAAAAATATAGCAACATTTTTAATACAAAAGAAATGTACTATAAAAATATATACTCCTTCTGGACTGATAATAATTGTCGTTTTCGACAAGGCCAATATCAAACTTTAAAATATTTGACTATGAATAATTTTTAAAATATTTGTCTTAGAATTATGTAGATCATATGCATAGATTAGTCGCAAAAGGTACTTCAATAAAATCATATCTTTATTGATATTTCTATATGAATTATAATAGAAAATAGTGATCAAAGTTATTTTTTAAATATCGTATCCTTGTCCAAAACGACAAGTATTATCTGTCTGGAGAGAGTTGAACAGTGGATTTAATAAAATAATTTGGTATCATAGACCTATGATTTCGTATAAACTTGGATGAACATAAAAAAGTTTGACTTAAGAGAAACCCAAAATGTACTCCCTCCATACCAAAATATAATCAATTTTAGGTGGATGGGACATATCCTATATCCTAGTACTACGAATTTTGATATGTTTCCTATCCAAATTCATAATATTATGATACATCTCATCGAACCAAAATCCTTTATATCTAGAGAGAGTGAGTATTATAGTATGAAAGAGATGGAGTATTACCTAGCTACTAAAAAATCTCAAGTAGACAAGTAGTATAGGTAGGAAAGGTTAATTTAGCATGCGAGCACATGTGCACCTACTTCTTCGTCCTAAACGTGTATTAAGAAAGTAGGTGAAGAAATTAATTAGAGAATGATTATGATTGGATGAGAGAAGATATATGACAGGTGGAAAAATAAAATTATTTTGAGATAAAACACTAGGATAGAAATAACTATATTTTAGAACGGATAGTATTGTATTAGTGGATACCTCGGAGCTTATTGTGTGATTTTAGAAATCCTTATAGAACACTAAAAAACAACGACCCTGAATTAAAGGGGAGACAACAAAATACTTGATGCGTTTGAAGTTATAATTAATACGGAACGGTTAGCGTATATAATACATTTATGATTGTGATTAAGTTAGAAATTAATGATTCAATTGTTGTTGTGATTAAGAATAGTAGTGATCCAAATAACTACTTTTTTTGTATGATGTAGCTTATATATATAAATACACACACATACATACATACTATACTATACTATATTATATCTGGGGTGTAGTATAATACAGCACACCCCACCCCTACTCCCAACACCCCCTCCCTCAGCCCGTACTTCCCGAAGTGTTAATAACTCATTTACTTATAGTCTGATAGACTCAGTAATCTTATTACTAACGGGTCAATCACGAAAGAAGTGCGAGAGGAAAGAAAAAAGATACGGACTAGTTCTGCAGGATTGATGGTGTGAGGAATATTTTAATAGTAACTTATTTACTTATCGATTTAAAACCACTGATAGTAATTGATTTACTTAACGAAAGAATTTTTTCGGAGAGGGATGGGGGAGTGTTTGTGCGGGATGGATGTGTGTGTGGGGGGTGGGGGTAGGGAGGGGAGGGGAGGGGGTGCTGTGAGGGGAGTAGTTTAGTTATTGCACACCCCAAATGCGGTTTCTTCTTTCGTGATTGACTCATTAGTAATAAGATTATTGAGTCTATCAGACTATAAGTAAATGAGTTACTAACATTCCGGGGAGTGCGGGCTGGGGGAGGGGGGTGTTGGGGGTGGGGGTGGGGTGGGGTGTATTATACTATACCCTAGGTGTAGTATAGTATGTCTATATATATATATATAAATAGTAGATTTCATGCGTGTCGCATGGAGTATTGCAGTATATATGCCACTAATTTTCAGTGCGGTAATTGAGAATCTCAATAGAGCATCCAATAGCTATCTCACGGTCGATGTAGGCTCATATATGTACACGCGCTGTAAAAATCCTCATCCGTGCATGTGTGGATGATGATCGAGTACCCTGTGGTGCAGTGGCGCAGATGGAGGGCAGCAGCTGACGGAACCACTGGAGCTGGAGGTTCATGGCGCCGTTGTTCCAGAAGGAGAAGCCGAGGCCGATGGACTCGAGGAAGTCAAAGTCGAGGGCAGTGGCGCCGGCGATGGCCATGTTGGCTCCTCTGCGGAAGTCGCCGCCGCTCACCTTCGACGGCGGCAGCAGCGGCAGCCCCAGTGCCTGGGCTGCATGCATGCCATATTGCCATGAATTAGTTCTTGTTAATAATTGATCCATCTCTCCGTTCTAAAATAAATCAACTTTTATACACGAATCTAAGCTACGTACCGAGGAAGTCGACGACGAGGCGACCGTCGGAGCAGCGGCAGGTGGGGTGGCCGCCGAAGTAGGTGATGCCGTAGGGCGGTTGCGCCATGGTGAGCACGAGCGGATCGGCCGCGGACTTGTTGGCGCAGATGTTGCCCGTGTCCACCGTCGAGTCCCCGAAGCTGAACATGGCGTTGTACCTCCTGTTGCTAATATTATTATTGCCTCCTCCGACGCCCAACGGCGCCACCGCCGGCAGCTGGACGACGACGAGGAGGAGGACGCAGCAGCAAGCCACCAGAGATACTCTGGTGATCACCACGGCGGCGGCAACTGCTGCACGCCACGCCATCATCGACCGATCACTCAATCCTGCGCTAGCTGCACGTACCAATTAAGCGAAGCCACAGATTGGGAATTACCTAGTGCTACACATATATAAAGCCACTTTGAACGTACTAATGCTGTCTCGACTCGCAGGTGAAAAAGATAAGTTAAGTGGGTTCGTAGACTGATCTACTTACACCTCTAGACTCGCTTGCTTCCTATATACGTCACTTCTCTTTACCATAGAAAAGTACTTCACTACATTTTCGCATCTACTCTATCATTTTTTCACGCATGAACAATACGTTTTTTTCTAAAAAAGATTGCATAGAAAAGTTGTTTTAAAAAGTTATATTAATCCATTTTCACATTTTTTTACTAATACTTAATTAATTTATGTGTTTATTTTTTAATATTTGTACAAAAGTTCTGACTAATACGAATAGTTTTAAAAAATCAACGGTTTCATATGGGTTAGAAATGTTTGTGTTAGTGAACCGAGGGTTCTTGTTTGTCGATACTTTGTTTTTTAGTTTGTTCACCTTCGTTACTGAGGTGGATCTGAACTATTGTATTCAAGATATTAATTTCAGCATGGGGTAGTGCGGTGATATACCGTCCCTGGTGGCGATGCCGTCAACCATAGTGGCGTTCTGGTCACCGTCACAGTACATTAAGGACTTATATTAATGTTAGAATTAGATTCTCTTACATATGAAGGAATGGGACCCGTGGGTGATGGGCCCCATAATTGTTTCTACTCTATCCAGTTTCAATTTATTTTTTCTTTATATTCACAAACTTTAATATAATAATAATTGTTCAAATATGAATATATTTTGAGACAAATAACAGGTGATAAAGTACTGACTAGCTAGTGACATACCGTCTTCAGTTCAATGGCGATTGAGACTAGTGCCAAACTGCCCAAGTCTGGGGGGAGAGAGACAAGATCGAGCACATGCTTCCCTCCCATCATTCATTCATTCAGCTTAATTATTGGATGACCGACCAGGGAGAAAACATATCATCTTTATTTCTCGCTATAGCATCTACTACGATATACTCTTTCATCCTTTCGTCAAAGAGAAATTAAATCCTAGTTATAAATCTAGGTAAGTATTTGATTTTGTTAGACGGAGGATGTATCTATCTATCTATACCACGAGATATCTATACCATGAGTAGTTAGATACTTCGACAAAGCTCCTACTTAAATCCTTGCTAACATAAATATTGATGTTTTGGATAACATTCAGTTAAACTTTTAAATCCTTTGCACATCGATCAATAAACTTATAGTATAATACTTAGTATCAAAACATTAAAATGGTACATATCAATTTGTCTTGAAAGGTATTTTTCGTAATCTCTTAGAATTGTTGTATCTTATAGACTTATTCTTCGAGAAAATCATGATCAAAGTAATGTATAGAAGACAGTGAAAAAAAAGTTGAACATTAATTAACCACTATATATAAATCAGCTCCCTAAATAATAAGTTCTCACGGTAACCATAGAAATATGGCTATTGATTAATTACTTAGGTGGATATCATAGTAATATGATAACCTCCTACCATAACCCTCGACTGTTTAAAATTAAAATATACAATCTTTCATCGTAGGCACTTTTGAAGTCCGACAAGTCCAAGTTATGAGCCAAATTAACTCTCAAATTCCAAGCCGGGCACATATCGATCTTGCGAAATTCTGCGTTGTTCAGTCGCCGACGGTGATATGTGACGCCCGTGTGCTTTACTACGAGTACAGACCAGATATATATTTAGCACACCTGGTGTTTCAATAAAATATCTTAAAAGGAGGATCATATAATTATTTTTGTTTTTTGCATTCTAACAATTAAATCAAGTGAGCACGTACGTACTTTGGAGATTGCTATATATGATCGCTATAACAATTAAATCGATCGAGAAAGTTACTTCAATTGACACCAGCATTGGGACCTAGGGTAATATCCTGCTACGTTGCAGAGGAATGGGAAATTAGGCCATCCTTAATGGGTGTGCTCGTAGCCTTGTTTTCAGCTCGCCGTCACTTTTGGAGCCAGAGCTATCTCCCAGTAGAGGAACACGCTCCCTCGAAGAGGTACACGCCTCTCTGCGCTCCTCGACCTCTTTTCGTGGAGCCACAGAGCTAGGCTCCACGCTAGGCGATATCGCGGCTAGCCTCGCGCTCGTGAACACTGCTCCCACACCAGCAATTTCCCCTTCCACCATCGGTCTCGTTGCTATCAGGAGGTCCACAGCGGTGGGGAGGAGTCGGAGGTGGCGAGGTGGTAGAGGAGCCGTCGGCGATGACCTAGGGACGGCGTGGCCAACCAAATCCAGCCTCTCAACCACCCGCTCATCGTCGGCCACCCCGCACGCCGCTCGCCATGCGGAGGGAGAGAGAGGTGGCGACGGGTGGAGGGAGAGGGACAGCATGGGAGAGGGGATCCGGCTACCAACGTGGTGGACGGTGATGAGTGGCAAGAGATAGGTACGACAAGTGGCGGGCGAAGGGAGAGCGGTAACGAGAAAAGAGGAGGCCGTGCTGGGTGGCCGGCGGGTGGAGAAAACAAGAAAGAGGAGCCCGGGCTGAAATAAAGTAGGGGTAGTGTAAGAAAACGCACCTGTGACTCCGTGGGTTGGGACACACGCATTGTGAGTTAGAGTATCTTCGAACAGTTGCCTCGGATTTTGTAAGGCTCATTTAAGAGTGTCTTCTATTGAGACATATGTATAACATACCAAGAAATTAAAATCCGAGAATCGATTATTTTAAAATCGGTTAAAGAAAAAAATCTGGAGTTGTTCCTCCTTGTAAATTTTGGCAAAGAAAAGAAAATTAACATGTAGGGAAGTAATAAATTAGACACAAACAAATAAAGACAATAGTGCATATGAACACCTATGCTTGAGAATAAAAGACAATAGAAAATAATCTTTTACTAAATGCCTAAAAAAATAACTAAGGTCAAATATGAGGTGTGTTTAACCTATAGAGAATGCCATGACACTTTTAACTATCATCAACAAAACATAAAGAGTTGACATGACTAAGGCTTCGTTCGTTACCTCTGGTTACCAACTCCATTCCCTCGTTTTCCGCGCGCACGTTTTTCAAACTACTAAACGGTATGTTTTTTTAAAAAAAGTTTATATACGAAAGTTACTTAAAAAATCATATTAATTTATTTTTTTAAAAAAAATAGCAAATACCTAATTAATTACGTGCTAATCGCTGTTCCGTTTTCCGTGTCAAGGAGTGAGGGTTCCCAACCCCACTCCCGATCACAGCCTAATTAAATTCTGCACACGCGAGAAATATGGGATAAGAAATAAAAACCAAGCAATGGAACATAGTGCAGCAAATAAATCTCATCAAATGCCTTACAAATATTCGAACCATCTAAGCTGAGGAGCAAGCCATGCGCTAGCATAAAAACCTTGTAGGTGGAAATGTAGGCCGAGTGTTTAAGGTGTAAATTGAGGGAACTAATTAAGTACGTACGAGTGTAGCCTGCCTAGACCTTAGTATCGTGAAATCCAAGCATTCTGAGGTGTTGCATCTTTATTTTTGCTTCTTGTTGACTAAACCCCGCACCCAAGCCATTGGCCGCCGACCCGACCTCCCGCGCCACCGCACGGGTATAGCTGAGCCGCGTCGACCTCGCCGTGGCGGCCAAATCCTTATCTCCGAGCCTTGATGACGCCCCAGCCGTGTTGTCCCATCCGTTCTGCCCGAGGTCGCCAGGACAGGGCGCTGGGCAGAGAATATCACGATGTCCCTGTTCCAACCCATGTCCTAAATATATATCGGAATCGCTAACTGTTTGTCGAGAGAAGATTGATGGTTAAGTCTTACCCTTTCTACACCATTGAATCATTGGATGTGTTCAAGATTTATATTAGTTGTTAGATATACATAAAGATCCGTGTATTGGAAGAGAAAACCATCGTATAGGGAAATTACATCCTATTTATATTATGATTATACTATAATTACATGTTAGTTACATAGATAAATATAGTACTGGACTCAAAATTACATCCTATTTATACTATAGTTACATGTTAGTTACGTATGTAACTAAATATAGTGTGTAATTATTAAAACTACCTGGGTGGCCCGTGCAATTGCGCGGCTAGTGCCCATACAAAACTATTTATTTTTTTATATAATCTTACTTAAAATTTGTTAAATATCTATCTATTTGTCTAGATCGAACTTTATCATCCGCGTGTTTCTAATTTTATAGTTTTTAAAGGTCGTTTCGATCGCACCCCTTACTTATTTGTCATGCATTTATTTGTTTATCAATCTATCGCTATTTCCGTTCATCTTCCATGAAACCTTCAAAAATTAGATCTTTTAGTTTTTAGAGTTTATTGTCTCGTTGGGTTTTGTTTTTATAATTTTTTAAAGTTCCGTTAAACACCGGCACTATACTCCTTTACGGCCCCTCCGTTGCCTCCTCTCCTTATTATTATTGGGATTTTAAAAATCAAATATAATTATTATTTGGATTCATTCTTTACTTTATAGAAGTCCCGCTAAACCGTCAGCGGCTTTGCCACTGTACTTCTCTACACGCGACCCGCTTGCTGCCTTACCTCTTAATTGTCATTGAAATTTTAAAAATTGAACATTATTCTCATTAGGATTTACTTTTTTATTTTCTAGAATCACGTCAACTGCCGCGACCGTGCTGCTTAATGACTTATCCATTGTCTCTCTTCTTAATTGTCATTATCTTTCAATATTTCTTTTTTCTAATTCTAAATTTCAGTTACTTCTAAATTGTATTTCATATATGGACTCTAACCTCTACTTTTAATTTTCTTATTTTTTAATTACGAATTTCCATTAGTTTTACTGTATACCGGTACGGACTCTAGTCATCTCTTCCTATATTTCTTATTTTTAATTCCGAATCTCAGCTATTTTTAAATTGTATTTGACTCTGTTTTCTCTTTTCTCCGATTAATATGAGAATTTCTAGACCATGAGAACGAACGTTGAGGCTTTTTTTCTATTCCTTTAATAAGTTAATATTCTTTTAATAAGTTAATAGATTACATTATAATTATATTGTAGTTACATTTGATAGTTTGTTAGGGTAATTTTCAGTCGAATGTTATACAGATATATATATATAGCTGGCTCACCTTCGACAGCGGCAGCAGCTGCAGCCCAACCCCTCCGCTGCATTAATTATACATAGATCATTTCATGATCATATATATATATACATATACACACACATATATATATAGGATACTTATATGGAGCACCATAGTGCCCGAGCACCATGGTGTGAAATGCACAAGTTTATTCGAATTTTTTAAAATTTTCAAATTGTGAGTATATACCTAGGTATAAGAATTTGATTCATACCTATATCTATCAATAAAACAACTCAAATTCAACTTTATTTGATTATACTTTATTATATACCTAACTAATTATATGTTTGGATGTTATATACCTAGGATCAAAATCTAACCAAAACAAATTTAAATTCAATTCAAACTTGTTTTGAACTAGTTAGTAAAGTAGTTAATGTTAATACCTAAACACTTAAAAAAATTCATACTCATTTGAATTGGGTATATACTCAATTTGAAATATAAAGTCCAGGCACCATGGAGCACCAAACAAATATATATATATATATATATCGATGAAATAATAAGCAGCTTCGATCGTAGTAGTAATCGATCGATCAGCAATGGCGAACTGAACCGCGAGGAAGTCGACGACGAGGCGGCCGTCGGAGCAGCGGCAGGTTTGGGTGGCCGAAGTAGGTGATGCCGTAAGGCGGCTGCGCCATGGTGAGCTCGGTAGGATTTACCGCCGACATGTTCACGCAGATGTTGCCCGTGTCCGTCAGTGAGTCCCCCAAGCTGAACATGGCCTTGTACTGCCTCTTAATTAATATCGTCGCCGCCGCCGCCCAGCACCGACTGATGCTCGCCGGCGACGCCGACGAACAAGCAGCTGCTGCAATAGAGCAGTACGCCGACGACGGTAGCAGCGTGTGCTTGCTGCGCCATATGCTTTCGTTTTCCTGCACTCTCTGCACTTCACTTCTGCTGCCTGCACGAAGCCGGCCGGACAATACTAGCACTCCACAGTCCACACAGTACATATATACACGACACGACCACAAATTAATTTTTATATACGCATAAAGTTGAGGGGAATTTAACTATTTGTCGCTCTACTCTTTATTTGCCACATACAAAATTGGCACTCACTAGAGAGTTATGGTTTCTTTAAAAAAAAAACACTATTCCACTATGGCTGTATGGTATGTCAATGTACGAACGATGAGGAAAGTCTATTTTGCCCCTAGCTATTCCCTTGTGTTCATCCCTTCTCTTCCCCAACGATAAACAACATGGTGCAATTGTTTGGGTTAACGCAGGCAAAATATCTCACCAGCGACAAGACTCCGACTATAGTGACAAGGCTGATATAGCTTCTACCACTACCCGCAGGGAGAACGCCATTTGCCACCATGACCGAGATGCGCAGCTAAATACTGACCCTACGCCCATCACACCTTGGTTCCATCAGGAATGGTTTCTTGGAGTTGGATCTTAACTCTGAAGACCACGACTACGAGGATGTGGATAGGAGGAGGTGGCAGTGGTGGTGGAGGAAGGCCTGGGGCTAGAAAAGGTGACGACAAGTGCGTTCTCGAAGGATGAGCGTCCGCGCCACAGCTATGCTTCCCATGGAAGTGGTGTTCCCAGGGTTTCCCAATTATCGCACGGTAACCGCGGTAACCGTGATAAACCGTACGAAACTGTATAAAATTTATCAAAATTGTAAATTGTTTTTTAAATTTATTTGAATTTAAGAATTTAAGATGGTTACCGTGGTTTTCCTTTTACCGTACCCCGTGGTAACGCGGTAACCGCGGTAATCACGTGGTTACTAGCGGTAATGGAAACCCTGTTCCCTAGTGCCACAACCATGGGACAGAAGCGTCCCAAGGACTAGGGGCAAAGCCATATCCAGCCCAAATGTAAGGTTTGGTTAGACCTACTGATTTTTCATGAGGTTAGTCAACATAGTGAAAACTCTTAATTCTGGGCCAGGTGCTTGTGGTTTAAGTTCGCCCATGACTATGGGCTCAACCATTTAAGTATTTATTTAAATTTATTTTTACAATGGGACTTTTTTAAATAGATGGTTAAATTATCCGATAAATTACCCGATGGAAACCTGAAAAAATCATTTGCCCATAAATCATAATATAAGATACCCATAGTATAAGAGATCCTAGCTCCTTTAAAGAATTACGAGTAAGACAAAAGATATAATGTCCCTCATTAAATGAGTTATATGGTTGGTAGTGGGAGAGTTGTTGGGGGATAATATGTGAAAAAAGAAAAAATGAGTATGGTTGATGGGACAAGAATTCTTTATATTTTAATAACAAAAAAATCTTACTTCCTCAAACTATTTCATCAGAGCACTTAACCCTCTAAGCAATTTTTCGACTCATTTTACACCTGAACTATCAGAAAGTTCACCTTACTTCCTAACTTACTTCCTAACAATATATTTCCCTTTTATTTCTCTCTATATAAAGTCGTATTTTGCACTAACATAGATGCAAACGTTTTCTTAGTGTTCCCTGTAAACATCGAGGTTCTAAAATTTAAGCAAATAGTAATGAAAACATTTTGAAACTTTGATAATGGTGTCATCTATGGGTCTAAAGAATTTTAACTTAAAATACAAGAAACTTGTATAGAGAGAAACGATATTAGGTAAAGTGAACCACTTTTAATAGTCTATGAGTAAAATGAGAAAAAATTATTTTAAGCTGTTATGTCCTCAGGTAAAATAGTTTGAGATAGTAAAATGGATTATTTTTTCTATTTTGAAACAAAATCTATATCCCTGAATCTATTGTATTACGTTATAGAACGGATGAAGTAGTAATTAAGGTTGATCACTCATGTGTAGGAGTACTGATTAGTGATTACTCCTGATTCCTGAATACAGACCATCTTCAATGGCGATTAAGACTTGATACTGCTACCAACTGCCCAGAGAGGGAGAGAGAATCGATCTGAGTACCTTTGCTGAGTGATACCGTACTGACTGGTCAGACCGTCTTCAATGGCGATTGAGAGTTTGAGACATGACTACTTTGAGAGAGTATCAATTGCGCCCAAGGTTGAAGAGAGAGAGCACATACTTCCATTCCATCATTCATTCATTCATTCGGCTTGGAAGACCAATCAGGGAGAGAACACATTATCTTGAATCCTCTTTAGTATCGAGTTGATTTAGATTTTGTGATGAAAATATTGGTGGTTTGCTAATATTAATTTGGAGATTTTGGAGATGGTTGATTTTGTGAAGTGTGCATTTTCGGTTGACCCTGGTGGTCAGACCGGCTGAGTGCTGCCGATCAGACCGCAGGTGTTGCGGCGGTCAGACCGGCAGGCCCGACGGTCTGACCGGCAGGATCCTGATCGATGTCGGTTTCGGGTTGTTTTGTTGGATTTGGATATTTCCTTCGGGGATTTGGTTTCTAGATGGTTTCTATGCGTATGGATACTGTTGTTATACTAATGTGAGTCAAGTTGGAACGAACTTGGGCTCGGAATATGGTTTCTTGGTTGTTGCATGTGCAGGTGTTGCTTGAGGCCTCGGGAGAGTATTGCCAGTGATAGATCGGAGTTGACTTGGGAGAAGTTGATGTCCAGGGATCAAGAGATCATGCGGGATGTTAACGGCTAGAGGACAATGCACGTGGTGATGAAGAAATCCATATGGTATACAAGAGGGATTGTGTACGTATGGAAAGAGGAGTTGAATTTGGAAGGGAGTCCAAATTCGGGAAGTTTGATTGAGATAAGGAAAGAGATAAGTTGTTTACTTGCAAGAGAGGATTTCCTACGTGGGTTAGGAGTCCTAAGTTGTGTTAGATTCGTGGGCTTTGCACAGCCTACTTTATGTATAAATAGAGAGGGAGGGTGAGGCCTCCCGGTATCGATTTTAGAGAGACTAGAGTTGAGAGAAAGTTAGGGTTTCGAATTTAGTTCGAGATTTTGATGAGGAGTGCTGTTGGTGCACTTTATAAACACTAGTTGATGCAATAAAGTCGAAAAGTTTCAATCTACATCTTCGAGTTTGTCATCTACCGGTGTTTCTGGGTCCCGATGGTCTAACCGCAGGTGTGCGCGCGGTCTGACCGGTGGGAGAGCGGCGGTCTGACCGTAAGTGATTGGACGGTCTGACCGGCGAGGCTACGGTGGTCTGACCGGCGGCAGGAGGGCGGTTCGACTGGCGGTGACAGGACTTCGTCGATATCTTCGTTTGAGGGTAATCTTTAATTCCGCAAAAGATTTTTGGGTTTTTGGTTTTACCTACCATTCACCCTCCTCTGGTAGATTTGTTTGGTCTTGTACGATCCTACAGCATCTACTCCTATATATATACCTGTCTATCTATACTAGGGGAAGTTAGATACTTTAACAAAATTCCTATGTTAACAGAAAAAAATTAACCATCGATTAGATGAATTATATGATCGTTGCCATGTAAGCCAATCTTATGTTTAAAATCATGGACCATTTTGCAAAGCTTATGCAACATGGCATGCATAATGCCGCTGTTATGTTGTGGCCCATTTTTAAAGCCCATATAATAATCTACTATGTGATAAATAAAACACATGTCATTGGAAATCCGAGGGCTCTAAGCTATTTAAGTTCAATTAGCAACTCACTATTTTGAAATTGTTAAATTAAGGAAAATACTAAACTAAGGCTCGGACGCGAGAACAAATAAGTAGTGATTAATTCATAATTTTAAAATTTAAATCATGAAAATGCTGGTTCCAAACAAGCACGAGCTATGACAACAGAGCATGCAATAATTAAACATGTTGACAACTACTTCTATTTGATGTTTTGGATGGAATTAAGTCAAGTATTTGATACTTTGTCCATCAATAACTTTATAAGGCTTACTATCAAAACATAAATGTGTTATACGTACATATTGATTTTTCATGAAAGGTATTTTTCATGAAAGGTACTTTTCATAATATCTCTTAAGCTTAATTAATGTATCTTAGTATAAATTTATTCTAATATAAAATTTGATAAGTCATGCATCAAAGATCGTGAAGAAAAAGTTAAACATCATATAAGTTAATGGGATCACATGATAACCAGGTAGGTAGATGTGGTTGTTGAATAATTAATTAGATGGATCGTAGTAATGGTGAATCTTATATCGTAACCACAAACTTTTTAAAAAACTAGATAATACCCTGCACGATTGCTGAAAACATATTCGGATAAGTAAACCACATAAGATTAGCCAGAGTAATGAAAATTGTCGATTTTATTACCATGCTTGGTTGTTCAAATAATCGAAATTTGTACGTGGTACCTTGACATAAACTTTTCCCTAACTATTTTTGTATACAAAGCCATCTGATTTTATATGACCTCATATAGATAAACTACTAATTGAATGTCACAACAACATGAATCATATTTCTGGGGTGTGTTGAATAATTAAGAGGTGTACGAAAATGTTTGGACTGCTAGTGCTGGAAACTGAATCCAATAAAAAACACTTAATAATTAATCAGCAGACAACAGATATCTGCACAATCTATACATAGTCATGGGCAGAGTATTGTAGATGTAATATTCTTAATTGATAAAAACCAATATAAGAAGCCTCATTCTATTATAGAGATCAGAGATAGAGAAAAAGAAAAAGAAACCCTGGATTGCAAGCGGTGCAAGCAATTAATTAAAATGCAGCAAATATTAAGCGATAAGCATGTTTTGTTCCTAGGATAAGGAGCTTACCATGAGTGGTTGTGCCGCCTCGTTTGGTACAATTGAGTGAACATCATCAGTCTATCACGCAGATTAGCAAGTTAGATGAAACTAGACAGACTGATAACTTAAGATTTGCAATATAGGAAGAAATTGTATTCATGCAAGGGAAATAAGGGAACAAAACCAATAAAAATAGGTATGCTATCCTGCACACTGCAATATAGATAATGGATAGTACTAAATCATTCTAGGAAGTGAACCAATGAAGCATTTGCTGAACTGTACGTAGGTAGTGCGATGGATGTTTTGAGCTGTTAAGCAGGAGCCTCAAGCCGAGGTCCGAGTACCAAGCGCTGCAGCGCTGAAGTATGAGTCCCGTGGACTAGCTATTGCTTCTCCACGAGACTCATACCAGGTGCTACGGTGCTGAAGTATGTAACCCATGCTATACTTTCAGGAAAAAGTGTCTTATTGACTGTCCAAAATATACGAGGAATGGAAGGAGGGTTGTGAAGAGATCAGTAAATGAGATTAACCATGCATGGCCTCTAGTCTACCTGGCAGTTTCTAGTTTGAAGTTGCTAGCAATAGTGGCTTTTATGGAATATTATTGTACAAATAATCAAGCCGAATATGATGCTTTATTATTCGGCTTACAAGTGATGGAGATAATTGGAGCTAAACACGTGGAAGCTTTTGGTGATTCGGAATTGGTGGTGCAACAAGTCGCCGGAGTCTACAAATGCTTGGACGGATCACTAAATAGGTATCTTGATTCATGTTTGGACATTATTGCCAATTTTGATAATTTTGCTATTAGACATATTGCTAGGCATGATAATTCTAGAGCAAATGATTTGGCACAACAAGCATCTGGCTATAATGTGAAGAAAGGATTATTTCTGGTATTAGAAGAGCCGGTGCTTGATTTTAAAACTTTGTGCGAAATTGGTAAAACTGGAGACCAGGGGCGGTCTGACCGGCGTTGAGCGGTCGGTCTGACCGGCGACCAGGGGCAGTCTGACCGGCCACATGCCGCTGGTCTGACCGGCGACCCCGGGTGGTCTGACCGGCCCTGTATGGCCGGTCTGACCGGCTCTGGGCAGAGCACTGGGGGGCGCACCACAATTGACTCAAAGGCCGAATTAGCTGTGAATTCGGACGTTTGTGCCCAAGAAACAGAAGAGGATTGGAGGATTCCTTTGATTCGATATTTGAAAGATCCCACACTTAAGGTTGATCGGAAAATTCGGCGGCAAGCGTTCAAATATACATTGCTTGATGAAGATCTATATCGTCGAAATATAGATGGAGTTTTATTGAAGTGCTTAAATGAAGATCAATCTAAAGTGGCTATGGGAGAGGTACATAAGGAATTTGTGGGACTCATCAATCGGCCCACAAGATGAATTGGTTGCTTAGGAGAGCGGAATTCTATTGGCCGAGGATGATTGATGATTGTTTCAAATACTATAGGGGATGTGAAGCTTGTCAACGGTTCGACAATGTTCAATTAGCGCCCGCCGCCGTGTTGAACCCTATCATCAAACCATGGCCGTTCCGAGGTTGGGCTTTGGATTTTATTGGTCAAATTTATCCTTCGTCATCAAAGGGGCATAGGTTCGTGCTAGTTGCTACGGATTACTTCACCAAGTGGGCCGAAGCCGTGCCACCGCTCAAGAATATGACTCATACGGAGGTAATTGACTTTATTTTGAAGCATATTATACATAGATTCGGTATGCCGGAAACATTGACTACGGATCAAGGTGCTTCTTTCATGTCGAAGGAAGTGAAAAGTTTTGCCGAATCTTATGGTATCAAATTGTTGAGTTCTTCTCCTTACTACGCTCAGGCTAATGGACAAGCCGAGTCGAGTAATAAGACGTTATTGAAGCTAGTAAAAAAGAAGATTGAGGAACACCCAAAGAGGTGGCATGAGGTGCTCTCCGAAGCATTGTGGGCGCATAGGATATCCAAACATGGTACCACTAAAGTCACTCCTTTTGAGTTGGTTTATGGTCAAGAAGCCGTTTTACCGATTGAGGTAAATCTTGGTTCTCTTCGTTACATTAAGCAAGATGATTTATCGAGTGAAGATTATAAGACGTTGATGGGAGACAACCTTGATGAAGTCATCGACAAGCGTTTGAAGGCTTTGGAAGAGATAGAGAAAGAGAAGAAAAGGGTGGCCAAGGCGTACAACAAAAGGGTGAAAGCAAAGTTGTTTCAAGTTGGAGACTTGGTTTGGAAGACAATTTTGCCTTTGGGTACTTGATCCAGGGAATTCGGTAAGTGGTCTCCTAGTTGGGAAGGTCCTTATCGAGTATGCGGTATTGTTCAAGGGAATGCATATTTTTTGGAGACACTTCAAGGGGAGCGTTTTCAGCGAGCAATCAACGGGAAATACTTGAAGAAATACTTCCCGAGCGTTTGGCAAGACGCTTAGGAGGTGCTATGGCCGGTAATTGGATTATCGCCCTAAGACCAAAAACATGTTCTATGCTTTTAGATTCACGTTGTTCATCAAAAAGGGCAGAGGGGCATGTGTTTACACCCAAATTTGGCACATAGGGATAAAATAGGAAAAATTGCCAAAGTTTGAAAAGTGACGGGTTATCTTCACAGGGCCGGTCAGACCACAGGTGTGTGGGCGGTCTGACCGGCTAGTAGGGCCGGTCTGACCGTAGGTATGTGGGCGGTCAGACCGTCAGGGTTCGAGTCCGAGTCTGTTTTCGTCGGATCTCGGGTTTCCTTGCTCGGGGAGGCATGTTTCGTGTTTCCTTTGGTTTCTACCCCGAGTTGGACGTGGAGGAGGGCTTGTAGAGGGCAAGACCAACCCCTATATAAGGGACATGGCCGGTTCAATTGTAACTAACCAATCTACAATCAAACAATCGAATCGTTTTTCATATTGCTTTTAGTTTTCTCTTAGCTTGTCCATCTTTGTCGATTTGCGTCGTAAATCGTCCGCCACCGCTGCGAGAGTGCGACACCTCTTTGTAGGTTTGTCCTGAAAACCTTCTGTTTTGCCCACGAGACGGGTAGTTATCTGGAAATCGGCTCCGCTAGCCGGTTTAGTTATCAAAACCCATCTTGGTCTAGTTTTTTCTAGATTGAGGTGGTTGGCGACTCTAGGATCACCGCAAGGCGTAAGGTGCTGCGATCGTGCTTGTCAACTTATCACAAAAAGTTGCCAACAAGCACATCGAATACCAACAGTAGAGAAGCCCACATAGACGACACCTCCAAGGAGGTGACGACGTCAATGACACCGCCATGGCACATCCAAACATGGACTAGGTTTCACCCGGATAGAATCCTGATAGGGATGTAGAGGGTGGTAGCTCGACAATGCCCCAAAGGTGGAGCATCGTCGTTGCCGTCTCTGAGAAATGTCGAGCTAGGATTTCGCCCGCTACACCCTCACCCTACCCAGCATCGCCAACCCAATGCTCCACCATCCAAACAACCTCCACCAGCACACGAACTCGTTGCACTGATGCCCCTTCGCCGATCAGTCACACCTCCTATTGTCCTCCACATGCCACAGTGCCATGGAAGCTTAGACGTGCACAACCATCAACCATCGTCCCTCTGCTTGTGCTGAGCTACCGAGCTGCAGCCTCCAGCGTCTCGGCACTATGCCACCTCGGTCGCTGCTGTCGCCACCACCTCAGGTGCCACCGCCGCATCTATGTCATCATCTCCATGCGCCACCATACCAAGCCCCCCGTTACCATGCTGAGGACCGCCACCATGGATCCAGACTCTCACACGGGAGGGTCACCAGATCTAGATGATGGTGACGGATATCGAGTCTCCGTGCCCTTTCCACCACAGTTTGCCGCTCCCTATCACCACACGATGTCACCAAGCTTCTGTTGCCACCACAGAGGAAGCTGACACTACCAGCGCCACTGTTGCGGCATCCCTACCAACGTTGGTGCAAGATCCGTTCGAGGGAGGCCGGATCTGGCCATGGGGCGCCAAATCCAACCATCCCCATAGCCGCTGGTCGTCGTGCCACCTTGGCGCCCTCAACCCTGCCGCCTCGATACCCTCAACCCCACCACCACCAACTCCTCCACCACCTCCTCCGTTAGCCTCCCGCCGACAACCCCGACCATGGAGACACCCAACCTTGGTGCCCCAGCCGTTATGGCATCTTCGGGGGAGAAGGAAAGCATCTTCGGGGGAGAAGGAAAGCATCTCCTCCCTTCATCCTCCCTCCCCCCTACGCGTGCTTGCCGACGAGTCACTCAGGCGGCGGCGAGGAGGTAGAGGGAAGGAGGGATGGGAGCGGCGGCATTCATTTCTATGCCTACATACTAATTTATAATTAACTTTGTACATAAACTTTAATAGGGTGTGTGCATATTGTGTAGATCAATCACCAATCGACTATCAGATCAATCAATCAATCAAGAAGGCTTGAATCAATGTTGATTATATATCGATGATTGCGTACCGATCAGGGAGAGAACACATTATCTTGAATCCTCTTTAGCATCTACTCCTATATATATACCTGTCTATCTATACTAGGGGAAGTTACATACTTTAACAAAATTCCTATGTTAACAGAAAAAAATTAACCATCGATTAGATGAATTATATGATCGTTGCCATGTAAGCCAATCTTATGTTTAAAATCATGGACCATTTTGCAAAGCTTATGCAACATGGCATGCATAAGGCCGCTGTTATGTTGTGGCCCATTTTTAAAGCCCATATAATAATCTACTATGTGATAAATAAAACACATGTCATTGGAAATCCGAGGGCTCTAAGCTATTTAAGTTCAATTAGCAACTCACTATTTTGAAATTGTTAAATTAAGGAAAATACTAAACTAAGACTCGGACACGAGAACAAATAAGTAGTGATTAATTCATAATTATAAAATTTAAATCATGAAAATGCTAGAATTGAGATTCCAAACAAGCACGAGCTATGACAACAGACCATGCAATAATTAAACGTGTTGACAACTACTTCTATTTGATGTTTTGGATGGAATTAAGTCAGGTATTTGATACTTTGTCCATCAATAACTTTATAAGGCTTACTATCAAAACATAAATATGTTATACGCACATATTGATTTTTCATGAAAGGTACTTTTCATAATATCTCTTAAGCTTAATTAATGTATCTTAGTATAAATTTATTCTAATATAAAGGGCTTGTTTAGATCCTTCAAAATAGCAAAATTTTTGCCATTTTGAAGCATTTTTTGGCAAAATGGATCTAAACAGCATGGTGAAAAAATGACAACTTGTCATTTTGCATTTGGTAGTCTAGAGTAGCAAAATTGGCCAAAAAGTGCATAGAAACACGGACCACCTCTCATGGTGCATGGGAAAATGGCAACTTTTGCATGCCTCTAAACACCAACTTGCAAAAATGCAATGTCAAAACTTTTGCCACCAAAACTTTTTGTCATTTGCCATTTACCATTCCAAATGCCTCTAAACAGGCCCAAAATTTGATAAGTCATGCATCAAAGACCGTGAAGAAAAAGTTAAACATCATATAAATTAATGGGATCACATGACAACCAGGTAGGTAGATGTGGTTGTTGAATAATTAATTAGATGGATCGTGGTAATGGTCAATCTTTATCGTAACCACAAACTTTTTAAAAACTAGATAACACCCTGCACGGTCCTGCGGATTTTATTGGTACTAATTCTCAATGAAAACATATTTGGATGAGTAAACCACATAAGATTAGTCAGAGTAATGAAAATTGTCGATTTTATTACCATGCTTGGTTGTTCAAACAATCGAAATTTGTACGTGGTACCTTGACATAAGCTTTTCCCTAACTATTTTTGTATACAAAGCCATCTGATTTTATATGACCTCATATAGATAAAACTACTAATTGTATGTCACAACAACATGAATCATATTTCTGGGGTGTGTTGAATAATTAAGAGGTGTACGAAAATGTTTGGACTGCTAGTGCTCTGGAAACTGAATCCAATAAAAAACACTTAACAATTAATCAGCAGACAACAGATATCTGCACAATCTATATATAGTCATGGGCAGAGTATTGTACATGTAATATTCTTAATTGATAAAGACCAATATAAGAAGCCTTATTCTATTATAGAGATCAGAGATAGAGAAAAAGAAAAAGAAACCCTGGATTGCAAGCAGTGCAAGCAATTAATTAAAATGCAGTAAATATTAAGCGATAATCATGTTTTGTTCCTAGGATAAGGAGCTTACCATGAGTGGTTGTGCCGCCTCGTTTGGTACAATTGAGTGAACATCATCAGTCTATCACGCAGATTAGCAAGTTAGATGAAACTAGACGGACTGATAACTTAAAATTTGCAATATAGGAAGAAATTGTATTCATGCAAGGGAAATAAGGGAACAAAACCAATAAAAATAGGTATGCTATCCTGCACACTGCAATATAGATAATGGATAGTACTAAATCATTCTAGGAAGTGAACCAATGAAGCATTTGCTGAACTGTACGTAGGTAGTGCGATGGATGTTTTGAGCTGTTAAGCAGGAGCCTCAAGCCGAGGTCCGAGTACCAAGCGCTGCAGCACTGAAGTATGAGTCCCGTGGACTAGCTATTGCTTCTCCACGAGACTCGTACCAGGTGCTACGGTGCTGAAATATGTAACCCATGCTATACTTTCAGAAAAAGTGTTTTATTGACTGTTCAAAGTATACGAGGAATGGAAGGAGGGTTGTGAAGAGATCAGTAAATGAGATTAACCATGCATGGCCTCTAGTCTACCTGGCAGTTTCTAGTTTGAAGTTGCTAGCAATAGTGGCTTTTATGGGAGTGGAAACGGATGCGACACAGGGCGAGCGAGATAGACGGGGCAACGCGAGCGGCACAGCCCCCATCGTGCAAGCGCCTGACGGTGCCGGATAGAGCGAGATAACTTGTGTTTCCTTTTCTTTTTTTCCTTTTGGAATGGGCTAGTTGAGTGGGCCAAACAATATGGGCCAGTTATCTCCCGTACGTTACTACCAGTGATGAAAGCGTTTGAATTCATTTAATCGAACGGTTCTCCACGTGATTAGGTTATAATCCAACGGCTAAATAAATTCTAATGACGTGGCACAACAAAATCACAGCTAGTGGTGATACTTATATAGGATTTATAGATATCTAATCATGCATCCTTTGCACTTTGAAGGAAAAAAAATGTGTGCAAGCTATAAAAGTAGCGAAAATCTAAAAACTACCGTTAAATAAAAAAGATGTTCGAATATTCATTTTTATATCTAACAGTAGTTTTCATGTTTTTACTGCTTAAGTGATTTGAAATATATATATATATTCCTCCTTTTTGAAGTCCAACAAATTCAAGTTATGGGCCAACTCTCAAGTTCCAGTGAAGCTCTGCACAAATTGATATTTGCAGATTGTGCGCTCCGGGCGATCAGGACTCAGAATGCGAGTACTCTTGCACTCGAGAGTCGAGACAGCAACCACGCTGCACGTAGACCTCAGTTGCCACCGGCCATCTAGGATAAAATGGGCGTAGCAGTATGTCCCCGTAACAGTTTATTAGCGAGCACAAATAATTTGTGTGTGAATTTTTTATATATGTATTCTTAGTGATTTATAAGTTAATGTTAGAAAAGAAGCTATGTTAAATTTTATATTTTGAGATGAAATACTAAATTTTATATTTAAGCTGGTCAGGCGACCGCCAGACTCCTTCGCTTGTTTTTTACTGTACTTTTCCTCAGTAACATATGTAAAAAATTATAGATTGCTACTGTATGCTCTTTTATCACTCAGGCTCGACGAAACCGCTAACTCCACAAGCCAGTCATTGGCGATGATCTGCTTCTAGTAGAGACAAGAGAATTAGTACACCTCGTGCTTTAATAACATATCTCCGATATCTTAAAAGAAGGAGCATATACGTATACCTTTTTTTCCCATTCTGACAAATCAAGTGACGACGAACGTACCTTGGACTTGGAGATCGATATGAACCGGCAGGGGCTAAACAAAACACTATCTAAATTACTTCGAGTTAAAAGACAGTCGCAGGGCAACTCTCCTTTGGCAGGCCGTTTCGGTGAATTCAATCGCTATGGCGATCGATCAAAGCTACTAGCAGCTGGTATATACATACATGCACATAACTACCGATATATATATATGATGATCTATCAAAGGCCACCATGTATATACACAATGCAACCACATGGATGATTGCAATGTAGCACTATGGCCGGACTGCATATACAATTGCAATCACCTAGAATGCACCTGCCAGAGGAGAGCTGCCTACTACTGTCTTCAACTAGTTCTTGCACCTCTCTCACATCCAACACTCACACTCACAATCACACTCGCACACCTACGAATGCGTCACGAAGACTTACAAGGCTTGTTTGGTTGGTAACGTGAGTAGCTTGCCTCTTGTCTTAGTAAAAAATAACACACGGATGCGTCAGAAGACTTAAAAGATCTGTTTGGTTGGTGACCTGAGTAGCGTGCCTCTTTGCCTTCCTGCTACCGGAATTCTAGCTCCTCTTATAGCTAGGGCGACAGGAAGAAGAAGAAGCAGCAGCAGCGAAACGGCATATGCCATTGTGGTGGCGAGATGAGACAGTGAGATATATGCATTGTGACTTTTTAGGGAGGGTTTGTACCATGGATATCCTCCCCAGCTATTCCTTCGACCCTGCAACTTTATCCTATTCTCTGTCGATATGGAGAATAATCGATAGCGAAATCGCCCCAATGGTCCACGCTGATCCATTAGATGATGGTATATAGCATCTCTCCTTGTGTGTGTCCGTCTTTCCATGGTCGCTGTATGGGCCAAATTGCCTTCAATTCCCTTGTGAATTCGCCGCTGTGTTTGTGTCAAATACTCGGATGTCCTGGAGAACCGTTCAGAAAAAGACGTCCTGGAGGAAAGGTCCATCCCATTTTGAACCTACCAAACTTTCAAAATCCACTTATGGCAATGTTTAGGTTCATTAACAAGACCACACAAACCCACAAGACTGACATGGCAACAAGTTTCTCAATGAGCAGGTTTGCCGGCCTTCAAAATCTCTACTTCAGATAAAAAGCACGTTTTCTTAACCAAAATCTTCTTCGTCTTCTCGTTGCGTACAACCTGAGAGAACAGAGAGGCATCCATCTAACGAAGTACCCAATGTGATCAGCACATCATAGAGAACATGCATGACAGAATGGAGAGGCATCGATTATAGATCAAAACTGATCAAAATTTTACAGGGCATGCGATGCACGCTTCAGCTGAGATATTACAGCCAAATCGAATCGATTGAGATAACTACATACTGTTGTCCCTTCGGGCAACGACAGTTCTAAAATCATCATGGAAACAGGTTGATGCCATCAGAAGAGGGAGTTGTACGTCAGGAAGGTTGACGCGATCGAAGCAGCGCAGATCACCAGAGACGGCAGCAAGGTTACATTGAGGAGCTTTCCGATTCCCAGGTACCCTGCTGCGGTGATTGTGCAGTCGGCGACCACCCGGGCCAAGGTCCCCGCCTCCGTCGACAGGAGCCCGCCGTTGTATGTGCCACGGGAGAGACGGGACGACATCACGCTCGATAGGAGGGAGAGGTTCACTCCTGCATTTGCAGACACAAGATTTAGACGGTTTATTCAGTGCAGACACAAGATTCGTAGATGAACATTCCAAGAAAGAAAATATGCTTCTCAGATGTCTCACCTTCAAGAACTTCAGCAGACACAAATGTGACAAGTGCTGAGATGACATACTGGACAACCGAGTATGTGCTCGTGATTTTGAAGCTGAAAATAATGCCGACCAGCAGTGTGATTTGAGACACCATCAAGAGTTGCCTGTCAAAAACATCACGCAATTTGGTAAAGAGGTCGACAGTATAAAATATTATTTTCCGATGCAGATCAAGATGCTAAGGTTATCCCTTGGTTATGGACTTGCTGCAAAACAAAACGAACGTGGATCAAGCGATGAAGCACGGAGGCACAAACCTGTCCTCAAACATGTTGCTGATATATGTCCCAACAACAGCATTAACAGGAAGAACTGTTAGGCCAAGAATTGCTAGAAATATCGCCACTGCACTTGTATTCCAATTGAAATAGTGATTGGTAATAACACTTGACTCAGAAAGTAAAATCTCCATCGCGTATTTGAGCATGAAGTATATGAGCAATTGGACCTACACAGGAGAAGCGCAGTAAGTAATAAACAAATTGTGGTCACAGGCTTTGTTTTCAGCAGTATAATTGGCCTACCATTTATGCCATGTAGGGGGTTGGAACCTAAGGCTCTTTAGTGATTTATTCTATCCTGAGATTTGTTTTTTCAGTGAAAAATTCAGTTGTAACACCAGATCGTCTTTATATAAAAGAATGAAGAGTCAACTACAAATCAAAACCCAAATTACATATTGGAGACCATGAGGCTAACTGTGCTACTTGAAGATGCATGATATCAAGTTAATGCTAGATTTCCCCCCTAAAAAAAAGTTAATGCTAGATTTCCTCTATTGAATTGGAATAAATTAGTAAAGAAACAACTTTATGTGGGTAAAAGAAAAAGAAAGTCAGGCAAGTAATGCAAGCAGTGATCAATTTAGCTGCAATGATATGATACCTTTACTGAAGGTGTAAGCAATCTGTATGCTGAACCAATCGAAGTTGCAGGCTTGCGAGAATCATGTGCGCCTTCTTCACTATCATCGACTTCTTCATCATCATCTTCATCTTGTTTGCCTGAATCTCTTAGCAATGGTTGTGCAAGTCCATTTTCTAGTTGCTCGATATCTGCCCTTTGTACTGCCATCATAATGAACATAAAATAAAATCATGAGGATGGATTAGATAATTCTTTGTAGTGCAAGATCCAACCAGTTATGAAGTAATAAAAAGCATTAGAGGTTGTACATACCAGAAGCAGGATTTTGCTGGGTACCATTCACCTCAGTGGCACGATTTGGTTCCTTGAACGAGATCCATAGCCAAACTAAGTACAGTAGCCATGCAACAGCCATCACCCAACCAGGTAGAGTTGATTGGTTGAAAGTAACCATGTAAATCTTAAATTTCCACTGAAGTAAGCCAGCTAATGCAGGCCCACAAGCCATGCCAAGTGCGCTTGCACTGACAAATCCTGCTGAAGCCTGCATGCGTATCCTTGCAGGGACACAATCACTGATGTATCGGCGATTGACAGCTCTTGCAGAACCCATTCTGCATCACAACCACATCAACTAAACATGAAACAATGCTGAAAAGATATTTAACTAGCATGTCCAATATCACTAAAATTTTCTTGTGGCCCACAAAAACTTGGTCACAGGAAATTGTGCTCAGATAGAAACGATATGGCCTTTGTAGTTGTATGTGGATTTTCTAATCGATAAAAACTTGCTTTCCTACTATGGTTGCAACCAACGATGTCACAGGAAAATAACAAATGGGGTGTGTTATATTTATTCAACAGAAACACGCTCTATCCCGCACTAGAATATAGGGATGATAACTGGAAAATGCAAATATAAGACTAATTTTGAAGCAATAAACACACACACACACACACACCCCAAAAAAACAAAAACAAAAAAAAAGCTAAAACAGAAAATGCTCACTTAAACTGTATTTAGGACGCTTACCCACAGAGTAGACGGCCAATAATGAGGACCGTTAGGGACTTCATATCATATGCCATTGCGTAGCAGACATTACCCAAGAAAAGAACAATACTGCTGAAAATAAGTGGTTTGAAATATGACTTGTTGGACCATGCGCTGAAGTAAACTGAGGAAAATATTTGCGCAACAGCCATTGAACCAATAACAACACCACAAACAGTGGAAGCAGCCCCAAGGCTCACTGAGTAGTCATCTGCAGTCGGGACAATGATATATGTGTTGACCATGTAAAGGAATGTGTTCACCAAGTTCAGCATAAGGGAAATGAAATGGTATTTTTTATCTTCTATTTCATCTTCCTCTGCAGTACTAGGAGACTCCTCACCAACAATTAGGGCATGTTGCCCCAAAAATCTAAGAAAATTTGTTGAGCGTGTTAGCTTATCCACTGATGAATTTATCATATCAATGATTGGGTCCTGCAACGAATCAAGAACAACTCAGTAAAAATGAAGTCTCTATAACAAGCTATTCTATCAATTTTCGTACAGGATAGCAGCAAAGAAGATGAACGAACCTTAAGAGCAGTAGATGGTTGATCGTAAATTGACAAGTAACTTCCCTGCCGCTCTTGAAGGTCAGCAAGGTTACGTGACAACGCTCCAACAACAGCTCCAACACCCTGGTTGCATAAAACGTGTAAGATGTACTGGTGTGTGTTTCATGGAATTCAAAAGGCAAGATCACGGATCCATAGATGCAGATAGTACAATACAATGCAAATGAAAAGCAGTATAAAAATTTGATGATACTTTAATCTGGAGTCAGTACATTACCACATGCTTGAAGACCTGCTGTAGCTGAGAATATGGGTGATTCGATCTACTTGTCACATAGTAATCAGTAAATCTGTAGCCGAAACGCTTGTCAAACTTCTTCAAAATTTTCCGAATGCCAGTCGCATTGAGATCAACAAATTTGAGAAGTTTGATAAGATCCAGGCCAACTTCCCTGTAAGCTTCTCGCAACTCAGCAATGGCAGATATATCTGGCTGTTCTGCTAATATTGCCCTTTCCTTTCCTAATTTCTCTATCCTGCTTGCCAACGCTCCTTGTTGCTCCAACAGAAATAGGACAATCTTCTCAATCTGATGCCACGGGAAAACAGAACATCAGTAATGTAGAACACAAATTTTAGTATGGTCAATTAGATAAATTCGTTGCATCAAAATCTCGCACAAGGGATGGAACCAGGTGAAAACAGGGCTCACATGTGAGCACCAGAAAGAAAAAAAAAGAACAGTAAGTCATCAACTAAAAATGTTGGCTTGTAACATTATGATAATATGCTATTACTACTCGGTTTTTACAAGAAAATTGGTGACAAAACTCCGCCACAGTTTGTTCAAAATGCAACTATTGAGTTTCTTTGCTTAGAAAGGCCATGCATGGATAATTTGATATATGAGCATATGTGGGTAAACACTGACATATAGATTACGCATGCTCACCATGTTGATGCTACACTCAGCAAGCTAAATATCCACGGAGAAGCTAAAGTCTGCAATTAAAGCAGATCAGGGAGGATGAAGTAATGGCTAAGCATAGCATCTATCTCTTGGTATTACCTGATCATCAAGCATCTTCGAGAAATCCTTAAGAACCCGGCGACGATCTTTCTCACCCTGTTGAACCTGCTGTCCATACTGTTTTACTTTCTTCTTCATCAACTTGTAGTTTATGTAGTACCTGGAAACATTGATATAAAAAAGGCAAAGCTAAATTTTGATAACTAAGTATCAACTATTTCAATGTATCATCAGACTATCAGGTTTGTTAAGAAAAAAATAATAAGTTTCCATAGAAAAATTTAATGTAAACTACTATCTGGTGAGGGGTGGAAGACTCATGATATTTACAGAACTGGTACGCGTAGAATGGTCCATAAAAACTAAAGTAATAAAAGCCCTGAATCATACCCTTTCCATTCCGGAATTTGATCAGCCATCAATTTCTTCCCAAAGTTAACCATCTTGACTTGGAGATGTTAAACTGCAAAGGAACATATGTATGTCAATACGTGTCAGCAGCACAGCTGGAATTATCAACATATTTAATACAATTGATGAGATGCGTGCCATCAAAATGGAACAGGATTGACAATTTACAAAGTTAGGAAATTAATCTGCTTCTGAACAAATGAGCACTGCTCAATGTATCTCAGTGCCTTTGTGCAGACAAATTGTGCAAGCTGTTTTAAGCGGAACAAAACGACAAACTTAGTAGCGGAGATCAAAATAAGTGCACCAGAAATACACATCATATGACTGGTTTACAATAAGGTCGCTATGTTGTGATGTCATTCAAGTACAAGGTTTACTACGCATAAAACCAAAATGATGTTGTACTTTTGTGCGCGTAACCGAAGCCCTTTCAATACTCTTAATTTTATTTAGGCAGTCACACACAACTCTGTTCTCACTAACCAATGAGACATGCGTGAACTTATAATGACAACGATTTCCCCGTCCTTTTCAGTTGACCTAACATATTGGACCAATGATTAAGAAAAAAAAACATGGATAAACTTGGACAACACAAAAATGATTTCATGGAAAACGAAGACACAAAAAGCAAACTATGCAACTAACTGTAACAGTTAGCACCAGAATCCCATGCAGGCAACTAGAACTGAACCTATAATTCGTAAATACATCCGAGGGAATGGCTACAGACAGCTTTTCCAAGACTGACGAAATTCAGTGTAAAGGTAACTTGTTTTTTCTTTCCAACTGTACCATGCATGTAGATCGCAAAGTGAAGGTATCTAATAACATAAATTCTACAATTCCAGCCTTAAAAATTCCAAGAATAATAAAACAACAAATACGAAAATCATACAACCCTATTCATGTAGAAGCTAAGTAGATCCTAACTTGTGTCAACCTATTCCCAAAACCTGTAACAGATCACAAATCGGAGCGGAGCTCTACTCTGCTCCCAACCCCAACCCCAAGTTAGCAGTTACCACAGGTGCAACACCTACGCCAAAATCGAGCGAACCACCCGCTAACCCTCGCGTAACAAGTAAAATCGAAGCGGGAATTCGCTTGCAGCCTGAGGGGATCGGGCGATCTCGCCATTACCTCTCTCTCTCTCCCTGTCTCCGCACGTGCTCGTGGTGCGCGCCTCGACCTCGACCAGCCCAGCAGCAGATCGGATCCGCCGCCGTTTGGAGGGAAGGCGGAGGCGGAGCGCGGCGCCCGGCGTAGGGGGCGAGGGAGAACGGCGCCGATGGCCGGATTGAGGAGAGGAGGGTGCGAGGAGCACCTCACCGTCTTGTGCGTCTTCCGGCGATGGGTGGCGGCGGCTTCGGATTGGGAGCTCTCGCTCGCCTCTCTTCTCTTCTCTCCTCTCCTCTCCTCTCCTCTCCTCTCCTCGGGCGAAGCCAATTTCGGAAACGGAACACCAGCTTTCCGCTTAAATCGCGATGATATAAATTTTTTTAAAAAAAATCCGGAGTGTCCACGTCACACGCCACGTGGCGTTCGCTTGCTCCGATCATTGCGGCGGCGGTGGGTAGATCGAGGGTACAGTTGTGAAATATTACGAAAGGTTGAGGGGGTTTTTGACGAAATGTTTGCTCTCGGCTTAGCTGGATCGGCGGCCGCCGACCGATGCGCGCGTGGGTGGTTGGGATTTTGCGGCGGCCACACGTTCTCTTGCTCAAGCTGTAGTGGGTTGGGGCCCACCCGAAGTGTGCGGTGAACCAGTGGATCATTTTGCTTCGTCAGGGGAAAAAAAAAATAATCCGATCAAATGTTGGCGCCGGCGGCTCAACAAGTCCGCATCATTGCTAGTTGATGGACAAACATTCCATCCTATACTAATTGTTTGAGCTATGATTGATAAGTAAAAGGATTATTTTTTTATAAGTCAAAATTTCTATGTATGTTTTGTTTGCGGTTTAAAAAATCAACGTTGAAAAATAAAAGATAAACCACGATAAAAAAAACTTTAGAATTAAATTACAAAATTCAAATTTTAGCAATGATTAATAATAAGTTGACAAGCGGGCCACACACGCAACAGAACTGTTGAACACCATTCCGAAAAGAAAAAAAAAATAAAGTTGAACACCACACCATAAACATGCATGCGGCAAAACGCAAACTTAAGAAAGCAATTATTAAAACCCGTCAAAAACGGCCAATCACGCCGAGTCATTAACCCTGACCACACGATCGGCAGCAAGATTACAAAAGCCAAGTTAGTTTGGCTCTTCTCCTCGCCTTCAAGTCTTCAACCGGCTGAGGATTAAGCTCGCGTCCAATCGAGACAAAAAACTTGATTTGGCAGCAAGCTGAAGCCGACATCAAAATATTAATTTGATCCATACCATTACAACTTTACCTATTTAAAAAAATACCACTACTACTCGCGATATCAGCTAGGTACCACTATAATTTTGCAAAATTAAAACCGTGCCATCGCCATCACTTTTTTCATCCCTTCCTTCTTCCATCCCTCACGTGCGCGCCTCGCCTCTCTCACGTCGTGTCTCGCACGGCGGCTGCTCCGGCGGCGGATGAGGAAGGAAGGAGGAGGGGGAAAGTCTCGTTCGGGATGCTGCTGGGGTGGCTATGGAGGAAGTAGAGGCGGCAACGCAACAAGCCCACGGGGACGCCTCCACCGCGGCGACCTCGCCGAGGGGCTTCGTCGACGTGGGGGAACCTCCGCGTACCCGTCCTCCTTCGCCTCACCGTCCTCCATGCTGACTCTGACGTGGTGGGGCGGGGCCTGGCACCGTCACCCCGCGATGATTCAACGTGACCCCGTCGGAGCTAGCACCGGAACGCTCACAGACGGCGGCGGTAGTTGATGCTGATGCTGCACCGGCGGTGGCGGCGGGAAGTCGAGAGCCGCTTGCCACCACTTTTTGTTGTTGGCGGCCATGCACATATCCTCCAACCTGTCTCTGCCTCCTCCTCTTCCACGGTAGTTTCTCCGTCTCCTCTCTTACTGCTCTGGCGCTCTGGTCAGATCTTGAAGGCGATGGCTATAGCAGCAGCTAAGGGATAGAGATGGAGTGTAGAGAGAGAATTGAAGAAAGAGTCAGAGAGAGGGATGGGAGATTGGCTGGTTTTGCTTGCTGCTGCTTTGGTGCGGTTGTTTTGGGTTGCCCTTTTGCTTGCTTGGTGACGTTGCCCACTGTGTCATCGACGCCGACGCCGTAGCAGAACTTGGTGGCGAGCTCGAACATTGCCGTGCCGCTTAGCGTGCCGAGGAGGCCGAGCCGCGCCAGCTTGCTATCCTTGGCCTCCGCCACCAGCGGGAGCAGCTTGCCCACGATTTCACGAAAGAAGAATGAAGAAGACGGAAGGGATGGAAAAAGTGATGACGATGGCACGGTTTCAAATTTGCAAAATCATAGTAGCACTCAGCTGATATCGCGAATAGTAGTGATATTTTTCTAAATCGGTAAAGTTGTAATGGTATGGATTAAATTAACCCTAATAATAATAATGCAACACATTGCCATCCTTATCCTAATTATCATTAATCAACTGAAATATTTACTCCTCTAGTCATACTACTGGGCCGGATTATCATCACGATCTGCCTGTCTATCTATCGAATCAATGAGGAATCCAAACCGATTGAGATGGCCGGAACGAATGGAGCTTTCAGTTTCAGGCCAGACCATGACTTATGGTCGCGAACCAACCTCCCATTATTTTCCATGTGACTTGTCAGCCATAGCTAAAATTTAAAATTTAAAAGTTAATTTTGTAACTAATTTCGATAGATTTTTTTAGAAAATATAAGTACAAATGTAATGCTCACAACACGCACACTCATTTCTATAAACGCACGCATTCACACTTTATCTTTATGAGCATCTACGGAAGAATAAACCAACATATCTTGAGAATAATGAAAAACAAAGATACTCCCTCCGTCCCATAATATAAGATCCCATAATATAAGGAATTTTGGGTGGATGTGACACATGCTAATACTGAATAGATTATTAGTCCAGATTCATTGTACTAGGATATATCATATTCACCCAAAATCTCTTATATTATGGAACGGGAACGGGAGAGATTTATCCGTAAAAGTTTTGTACGACTTGTCAACAGTCGATAGAGCAAACGAGATGAGGCTAGAAGGGAAAAAGAAAAAAAAAAAGGGTCAAATCGTGGTAGGCTCTGCTGATGTGGGCTATACTCACTGCGACCCTATCTTGGACAGTGTAGATCAATCATGCTATGAGATGAGATGAGATATGATCGACGGCGACGAGACGCTGCAAGTGGATATGTGTGCTAGCGTCAATGAACTGCCGGGTGATTATATATGAAGATGATAATTAAATTAAGCAACCTTTTTGGGTAGCATGTTGTCGTCACCTGAATATATGGAAATGATCAGGCCTGTTTGCAAGTATAGAGTTCATAAATTATTTCGTTCCATATAGGAATATATCACAATTAATCATTCTTAGTACGAGGCATAAGGTTAGAATTATGTCTTCTGCATGTGATAGCACGAGAGCGATCGCTAAATTAAACCAGGAGGATTAGTTGACATTAGCTTCTAAATTCTAATTGAGAATTTAGTAGTTGAGACGATGAGCAGTAGCTAGATCTCATCTGCCAGAAAAAAAAAAAGCAAGTACTTCACGTCGAATTAACGGGCAAGAAATCAGAAATTAATATTGGAGTAGTTCTAGACTTCTGTTTTTTTTAATTTCATCATGATAAGGGATCACTCTTGTATTTATTTCAGTACAGAAGTATCCAAGGATGTACACTTGTACACTAGTGCTCTGACGAACAATCTCTCAATGTGCACATGGACACGTACAGATCACGACAGCAGATCAGATCATTATGTATTTTCAGTATTATCCTGCGTTTTGTCTGTTTCTCTTGAGAACAGCTCTGCGGTTCTTCCATGGCGATTGTCAGTGAGCATATGCAGATCTTATACAGTACATGTGTTCAGTTTATATTATGCATTCATGGATCATACTAGTTCATAATTTATGACTTTATGGATGCCAACTTGGTAATAATGTACTGCATTTCTTTGATCTGCAATCGCATTTACTTGTCTTCATCATGTGCGAGAGCATGTGTAGTGTGTCTAATGACGATGTACGCTTGTGTACTCTGCTTTGCTAGCTACTCTTGTCATTTTCCCGGCAGATTTCAGATTCTAATCTTTAGTAAGCTACTAGTCACTTTCCAGCACTGATCAGCCATGTATTAGTAGCATACATTAACACGAATTTTATCACCATATGGTGTAATTGCACCGTGTCATCCTTATCTCGTTTGATCAACTGTCACTGTTTTCAGTGTCCCAGAAGCTGGTCATGAATCATGATCACGTGATCTGATAAATTAACTTGATCACCACTGTGACCTTGTCACTGGCCCTAATTAAAGAGCCGTCCGTGGATTGGATGAAGGCCCTGAATCCCAAAAGGCAAATTCTGAAGAAGAAACTTTCAGTTGGAGTGAGAAAAGAAATCCAAAATTTACAGCCAAATGTGACACTTTGTGCGTAATTCATTCAGATTTCAGAGGAGGAGTTCAGAAAATGAATTCATTCGATTTCGGAGGAGCACGTTTGGATTGGATTTTGGGCGCCGCGAATCTTGACGATATTCTGGGCCTGGGCCTAACTCTCGACTCGAGTGCACGAACTTCCGGCTTGTTGGGCCTGGGCTTAACTGGGCCGTGCGGAGTTGTGGATTTTTCCTTCGAGACAGGGGCAAAAATGGAAAAGGAGAAAAAGGAGAGGGAGCTGTAGAGAAGAGAGAGAGAGAGAGAGAGAGAGAGAGAGAGAGAGAGGCGACGTCGCCGGCGGCGAGAGGCGGAGGGGATGAGCCGGAAGGAGGTGGTGGCGGCGGCTGGAGGCGCCGGCGGTGCGGAAGCGGGAGCGGAGGGATCTTCCTCGGCGGGAGTCGGCGGCGGCGGGGAGCTGGCAGAGGCGCTGGCGCGGCGGCGGCTGTACCGGGAGGTGACGCTAGCGCTGCGCACGGGGCTGCGCGACGCCAAGGCCGACTTCTCCTTCCTCCGCGCGCGGGGGCTCCGCAGCCTCCTCGGCTTCCTCCGCTCCACCGCCTCCGCCACCGACGACTCGCAGTTGCTCCTCTTCCGGCATTCCCAGTCTATCCCCGATCTCCAAGGTACAAACGATCTCTCCATCCATTCCGGTGATCCAACGGGAGGGCATAGGAAACGTGGGGGGTTATTCTCGTGATTCTCATCTGGCGGCGTAATTGGGGTGTCATTTGGTTGCCCTGATCTCTAATGCAATGCAATATCCAATGGTGGTTAGAATGAAATCGATGAACATAGTTACTTCTTGCTACAATCGGCACATATTTAAGATGAGAGCATTGAGTAACTCTATTGTTATTAGATGTAACTTGTCCGTCAGAACACAATATTCAGTATTAGGTGATAAGCGCTGCTTGAGCCGGTTTAGTTTGGTGCTGCACAAGACTTGGTTCATTATAAATGAAACAAGTGGTCGTCTTGGTGGTATGTGTGTATTATATTGATGCTAGTGCTTTTTACTTCTCTTCATGATGCATTTATGGGGAAAGCTAATCTGATAAGGGATAATCTCTTTCCAAGTTATGTGGGTCAGTAAGCCTAGTTAAAGCTTATATTTGCTTTAGCACTTATATGAAGCTATCAACATGAACTCGACGTGAGATCATCATACTAATGAATTTCAATTTTAAAATGGATCATGTTGGACTTGTGTGCAAAATATGTATTTTGTATTGGATCTTCCTCCGTTGAATGATTGTTGTAACATCTAGCATGGTTAACTGAGTAATTTAGCAGAACAATATTACAGTGAGGTCTTCTCCCCCCTGATTACAGTATAATTGTTTCCCTTAGGTTTGTAACTTTATCAAGAACTTATGATGCTCATGCATTTTGCTGAATATACTTCTTGTATGTATAGTTGTATACCTGAGAAAGGAGCAGGAACTGACGAGCTTGTGTTCTGTGACAGTTATTCCCGTTCTCTTTCAGAACTCATTGCATCAACCAAAGGAAGATCCTGTTGTGACCTTGGATCATATATTTGGAGTAGAACCAATGAAGATTACAAGCCCCCCAACAGATAATGAAATTGCTCTCGCTCTTAGAGTCTTGGAAGGATGTTGCCTTTTGTATAGCAGATGCACTGCTCTGGCACACAAGTACAAGGCTGTGAAGGTAATATCCAATTATCTGTAGTACTTGCTTTCGTCTTCTAAGACATCTGTTTATGCTTGATGGTTTAATTATGTTTGTTAAATCATACTGGCTAGAAGGTTTTTTTTGGGTCTCTCTCAGATGGTAATCTGTTGATCATGCACTTTATTTATTGCATATCTGTAGCATACAAATTGTTACCTACTTTCTTTCTTCGAGCATATATCATTGCTCAATATGGTACCATCTGCTCATGTGATTTATGACCTGTTCCAGACAAGGTTTGATTAGCTAAAACCTTTATCTTCTATAGGTAATCTTGAATATATTAGCTAACCGAGGTCCAGCTGAGCAAGGAGTGTGCTTGGACGCGCTGATATCGTTGATGTTGGATTCACCCCCCAATCAGATGGTCTGGTTACCTCTTTACCTAATTGTTATGATTCTCTTAAAATCTCTTACATCTTAGCCTCTTTTTTTTCTATTATATTACTTGGGTGAGTGTACAATTACTTGATATAAGAGAAATATAAACATCAGATTTATTTCAGAACAAAATGAATAAGACTTACTCTTAGTTTGAAAGGACATTGAGCATTAAATAAGTTGACATAGTTTATTGTTTCTATGTGCCATGATTTTTTATGCTCTGCAGTTGATCCAAAGCTCACATTGTATAACCTCCTTCCTTATCTAGGATTTCGAGGAATTCAGTGGACTTGAGAAGGTTGCAGAGCTTTTAAAGGATGTGCAAGTGGAAGAGCACATAAGGCACGTGTTATTCCTTTAAGCATTTCTTTAGTCTGAATGCATAATCTGGCAGTTCAAACCAAATTTTACTCTCTCCCTCCCTGTTGAAGAAAACCAATGTGCTCTATAAGCAATAGTTACTGATGCATTTCATTCTGATGGATTGATCTGTCCGTGTCTCATCAGTCAATTGGAAAAACAGAAAGTTAAACAAATGAGCCATGTAACCTACTAGCCTGGTGACAAATGCCCTCAAAACTATTGATATATGAAGTTTTTAGCTGTTGTCGTCTACTCCTAGTCTTTGTTTTAGCAAGGTTTGTGTGTTAACCTTAATATTACCTCCTGACTTACCGCGTGATATTAGCTTCACTGTTATGGGGTCCTAATTTTGATGATCAATATCTTGAGTCTATAACTCCACTACTTACATAGTCAATTGCACATTTGTTTCTCCAAATTGTTTGTTCGCTTTTGGATTAACCTACTTTTGTTCAATAATGCTTTGATGCAGATTGAAATGTGGGGAGTTCCTATTATTGCTCATTGGGCATGTTTATGCGAAAGAAAACTCTCCCATACATGAACAAATGAGAATTCTGTTTGGTGAGCAGTGTGCATCTCTCATATGGGCAGCGAGTCGGTTTGGCTCCACTCTCGACGTGGAGCAGAGGCAGATGGCCTTGCAAATACAAGCAAGGAGAGTTGTTGAATCCTTGGAGCCCTACTAAGACAAGCACATCAACATGTTCCTGTCTTCCTGACAATGATCTTGATATCTCTCTGATCCAAGCTGTGTGCTTCACTTTGCGTATGGTAAAGCTTTGATGTCATATTTTTCTGTGTAGAGCCATTCTTATGTTTCTATATGTACAAACTTTGTTGAAAATATTCTATTAGTTCAGCTTTGCAGAAAAGTTTATGCTTCACCAGCAATATTGGCAACGGTTTCATTGAAACAGAGGAAATCCCCTCCAACTGGGAAATACTTAAAAAGAGCTTTATTTTCTCTTTTCTTATTGTTGGACGTACATACATACACTTCTTTGATTGTGACCAAGTTTAAAGAAAAAGGCATCTAACATGTACGACTTAAAATTAGTTTCATTAAAACCGACGATAAAAATATCTTGATAGTATATTTATTTGATATTATGGATATTAATTATTAGTTATTTTTTTAATAAAATTGGTTAAGTTAGAGAATTTTGACCAAGTGCAAAAGTCACAAAACTTTAAGCGACTTGCATTTTTGAAATGGAGGGAGTACAGCTTTAGAATGGTGAAGTGAGTATAGCTCAACCGGTTAGGTTCTTAAGGTGGAACCAGACCTAGAATGGCGTAGTGAGCTTAGCTCACTGGTTAGGTTTCTTATGGTGGAACTAGACCACTCGGATTTACGTTCTAGATTTGATATGAGTACCTGCATTTACGATTAATTATTCTTTCAACGATGGATGATGTACCCATCAACAAAGATTCTTATAGGGGTTGAATGTAGTGAGCAGCTCATTATTCTTATGTTTTTTTTAAAAAAAATTCCTCACAATGATGTGAATAATTTACAGTCCATTAGCCTAGCAGATATTATTCGGACTATGCACGACCCAAGGCCCAAGAATGAGCCCGTATCCATCTCGCCGACCAAATCCCTAACCCTATTCCCCCACCGAGCACGCGCTAGCCACACGCCCCCAGCCGCCTCAACGTCGCCGTCGTCCTCCTCCCTCCGCCGCGGCGTCGATCTCCCTTCCCTCCCCGGCCGCCGCCGCCCGTTCTTGCCTCCTTCCCCGATTGCGACTCTTCCTCAAGAGGTCCTCGTCCCGATTCGGGGCCGGCCGTTCGTCCGTCCGTCCATCGGCGGAGCAGCACGTGAAGTCACCGGCGATCGCCCATAGCTCCGTTTCCGTCGATCAGTCGGGGATGGAGCAGGTCAGTTTCTACCCAAAAAAAACACGAACCATCACTTCGTGAGCCGAGCCAGCAGAGGCTGGATTGATTTCTTTCCCTCGAATTGTACTGAGCTTGTTTACCCATTTTTTTTAAAAAAAAAATAACAAGAAGAAGTGAAATTACCTTCTAGAGCAGGATGATGATTAGAAAACCTCATGGCATTAAAGGGTGTGCTTTCAAAGGATTCATGAATTTTCTGTATTTATCAGTTACTGCTCCCAAAGTAATTGCTGCAGCGGTGCAGCCACTGTCATAAACTCATACTGTTTGTTTTGGTTATAATGTAATAGGATTTAAAACGACTATCTCTATTCTGATGAAATCGCAATCAATTTGTTGATCTTCCATTCGTTGTGCAGGTCCATGGAGTTGTGCTTCGAAGAAACATGCTGGTGATGTCTGCTGCATAGACAACACATGGAACCATCCGATCTAGTTGATGGATACAAGTTCGGTGATCAAACTACCAGCGATGTCCGTATTTGCTTTAAACGGATCAATGAGCAGGCAGAATGGTTTTGCTGCCATTCATCTGTCCTTTCTGGAAACAGCAAGTATTTTGCAGACTGGCTTAGTAGAAATGATATTGGTTCGAACAACGGCATTGAGGTTGACTGTGCAAGTGCAGACTATGAGCATTATGTCAAAGTGTTGAAGTTAATATATCTTCCTGGAGAATCAATTGTAGATTCTTTTGATTCTGTTAGGTCAGCGGTTGGCGTACTTCGAGCGTCAACTCTTCTCAAATGTGAGTTAATTAGCAGAAGTTGTATTGGATACCTTGAAGCAGCTTCGTGGGATGAAAAAGAGGAGGAAGAAATTTTGGAAGTAGCTCAGAGCCTTGGCTCAGAGGAAGCAGTAGCTCTATTAGCCCGCCTGCAAGCCCCAAGTGCTTCTGCTGTGAAGAATGTCTTCATCTCTGCCATTCGTTTTGCTACATCCATGGAAAGTCCATCTCCTCCTTTCTTGGATGACCTCAAGACTTCTGCTCAGGAGCAAATTGACTTCATGCTCCATGAGGATGATGACACTGCTTTGGTTACGATGGATGAAGATGTGAGGTCTGTGGTGCGTGAAGGATTGAAAAAACTGTTGTCCACGCTTAAGACTGGACTAGATCCGTTGACCTCGGAGTATGAGCAATTGCCTGAACAGGCAGAACAAAGGGTTCTCTGTAGCTTAGCTGACATTGACTGGATGGCTAATGTCTTGACAAAGATTGAGATGATGAACGAGTTTGTCTCTGGTTGGTCAGAAATCTCTGCCTATGTTCTTTCAGTTGTTCAGGATAAGAAGTATAGCTCAGGATTGTGGCTTGTGAAAGCAAAGCTTATAGAAGTGACTGGAAAGGCCTTTGATGCTGTTGGCTATGGCTCTGTGGTTCTCCCAGCATCATCCAGAGTTCATTTTCTGCAGATGTGGCTTCCATTCATGCAAACAACGAAGCGCTTGCTTGATGAAAAATCCAAGGATGATGCGATTCCACAGATGGATGCAGACTTGCAGAACATTGAGAGTGCAATAGTCTCATTGGTGTTAGCATTGCCGTCGAGTGATCAGGCAGATATTCTTGGAGAGTGGATGAAGAATGCAGAGCAGTTCAGATATCCTGATCTTACTGAGGCATTTGAGGTGTGGTGTTACCGTAGTAAAACGGCAAAGAGGAGGCTAGTAGGAGGGCTAGACGGGAGTGGCAACCCCACAGTCAGCTTGTAACTTTGTAAGGCTACCATTAATTTTAATCTTTTGTTGTAGCCTATATAAGTCAGTGAAATCGGATGGTTGGTACCAAGCAATATACTAACTATCTTTTCATTGTTGTATGTTGTAAAACAACTGCTCATGTGTTCACTTGAGCTTTCTTGAAGTATGTTCATTACCCTTGTCCAAGTTCACTGACTTCAATCTGCTACTTCTTCCTGACTTGAGAAATTTCGAAGCATATGGTTCATGGAGCAACTAGGTCATCCATACCAATGAAATTCCTTCCTGATGGAATTTTTACTCTCTTGCATCATAAAACATGATAAGAGTTCATTAACTGACTGTACAATTAGGTCTGGTACACTCTCTGTTCCTGGAATTCTTAAGCATGTATCCTGGTATCCTTAAACATTGTTTGGTTTAAATTTGCTATTAAAAAAAAGAACTATTTGTCAATTGGTTTCTGGGTTGAATACCAGAAAGGCAGAAAGGTCCTTCTTTACCATTCTTGTACAGGTTTAATGAAGTGGTCGGTCAGATAGGTTGGAAATTTTAGTTGGTAGAGATCATTGTCTTCATCAAATTGCTGATTCAATAATCAGACTAAATTGTGATTTATCTTAACCCAGCTGCTCATGCATCATTAGTCACTTCATTCCTAATCAAACGAAACCATTTGGGATTTGGCACTTCTACAAAAGCACTGCATTAATTACTTGTCCCGTTGTGGCACAGGAATCTTCAGGGCTTTCTAGCTAATCTTCAACTGATTGCGGCCATCATGAGGATGATCTTCTGCTAATGATATCTTAAATCATTCCAAGCACTTGATTAAGTACATATAGTAGGTTTAGTCATGTACTTATTGGTAGAAAGTGCTTTGTTTAAGACAGAATGAATGATTGATAGCAAATGTCCAGCTTAATTCTTCCAATCTCCTGATGTGTTAGGGGTAGCTAAAAGAAGCTTTCTTCATAGTGGAATATAAAGGAGATGATTAACAACTAGTTAGGGATACCGTGAGTCTTCTAAGTCCATCATTATTTAGTCCTCTAACCAATAGATCATCTGATCATGCGTGCTATTTATGGCTTATCTTGCTCTAACTAGTAAATTTTTAAGCCTACTCAGAGTTCAGATTAACTGCTGGTTAGGATCATTATGAGGTCTTGTTGGTCAATTTTCTTCTAAGTGATTATTATTACCTAGTAATAGATAACCTGCATAATGTCATAATTTATGCTTTCCAGCAAGCAAACAGGTGAGTGATTCTATGGCTCTCTGTCCCCATTTAGCAAATTGACCTGTAGTGGAGCTTCAGTTGCAAGCATCTTTCACTTCATTTGTTGATTGGAATCTTTTTTCCTTTCCTCGTGCATAATGTGATAAAATATTAGCAAACTGCTCCAATTGAGATTTGGAATGAACCTAAGTTCCCTTTTCCCTCTTCAATTACAGACAAACAATTTGATCATTTGATGGTAGGGCATGATTAGATGACGTGCAAACAGTGAAGTCCACTAATGCATGGGGCCAAAAGATGAGTATCTAGTACAATGGATCAAATAATTATACCTGGTAGTGGAGTTGAACATTTGCATCTAATCTAGTCTAATCTAGTCCAATCTAGTGTGGTTGATTGACATTGAAGAACAACATGTGGCAGGCATACTGATCTTTGCAGGGCAGCTCAAAACACACTAACACACTATTTTCTTTTCTTTCCATTTGAGAATACACTAACATATATTCTGATATTATACATATGGTGTAATTGTATGTATAAATTTACATCTAGCATAGTCACTTACATCTAAACTCATATAGTATACATATACCATTATATACTTCCTCTACTGCTGTTACTCTTCTGTAATTACCCATGCATCTGGGTTCTGAAACTGACACTCTAACTTTAATTTTCTTCCAGGCTCTGTAATCTCTTCGAGTTCGTCGTGGTCGGCGATCAAAATTGGATTTTATTTCTCTGTTGATGATGAACTGATGATCTTGCTAGCTAGGCGAAAGCCAAGCCACGATCTGCATTGGAACTCTGAACCTGGAGCCTGAAGCTGCCGACATGAACGCTCTCCTTCTCCTCCGCGGCCATCTCTTCGGAGAATCTCCACAGCTTGGAGGCCTCGTCGGCGCTGGACCCCAGCCTCGACGGCGACGCCTCGTTGCAGTCGGCGAAGTACTTGCCGGACACTCCGGCCACCGCCGGGTGCACCGCCACGTAGCACGTCGTCGCCGCCGCCTGTCGATTTGCACGAGCAGACATGATCAGAATTTCAGAAGAAACTCTGAAATTCAATGCAGAGCAACAGTAATTCAGTAAATTCTTGCCAAGAAAATCCTCTGGTAAAAACTTGAAAGACATGATCAGAATTTCAGAAGAAACCCCGAAATTCAATGCAGAGCACGAGTAATTCAGTAAATTCTTGCCAAGAAAATCCTCTGGTGAAAACTTGAAAGACAGGATCAGAATTTCAGAAGAAACTCTGAAATTCAATACAGAGAACCAGTAATTCAGTAAATTCTTGCCAAGAAAATCCTCTGGTGAAAACTTGAAAGAAAGGATCAGAATTTCGGAAGAAACATGGATCAAAGATACAAAGAACCATTAAAAATAACTCAGTAAATTTCTTGCCAAGAAAATCCACTGGTGAAAACTTGAAAGTAGCATGCTGGCATGATCACTCTCAGTGGAGAGTGAACTGACCTGAGGGATCGTCTTGAGCAGCTTGGACGCCAGGAAGAAGACTGCATCTGCAGTTAAAATCATTTCTTGGGTAAATTTCATACTTGGATGCTGGTAAATTTGTTGAGATTTCTCCCAAAAAAAGAATGGAAAAAGAAGATGAGGAGAATAATTACTGGTTACAAGGCCGTCGCGTTCTCGGATGAGCCGGGTCCTGACGATCCCAGGGTGGACGCAGTTCGCTGTCACGTTGGCTTTCATCTCCTGTTAACAATTAGCAGCTTAATTTAGATATAATTTATTAATGTTAATTGCCTTTTTTTTGAGAAAATTAAGGTTAATTGCTAGTTCAGCATGAGATTACGGCGATTAATTACCTTGAGCCGATCATCGAGTGCCCTCGTGTGGAGTACGTTGGCCAGCTTGGAGAGCGCGTAGGCTTTGGTCGGATCGTACGGTCTGCACGGGCGCATGATCCAAAACGTGAATCTTAAAGCATGGATTTATTATATATTTCGATATATTTTTGTTGAGAGGAAATTAAATTAAGTGTGGCAGGGATGCATAATTAATTACGCACATCTTCTTGCGCGTGACACCGTCGATGTAGCCGACGGCGTCCTCGCCGGCGAACCAGCTGTGGATGGTGGAGGAGACGTTGACGATGCGGCCCTCGACGCCGGTCGCCCTCGCCGTCTCCGCCATCTTCTCCAGCAGCAGCTTCGTCAGCAGGAAGTGCCCTGAATTATATCGAATCCATTAACGCAATAACTAATTAGCACCGTAATTGATTAAAATCTTCGATAATACTTAGCATAATTAAGCTTCATTAATCACATGCGCGTACTTACGTACCCAAGTAGTTTGTGGCGAAGGTCATCTCGACGCCGTCGTCGGACAAGGCGAATCGGTCGGCGAACTTGCCGGCATTGTTGCTGTATGAATTCATCATGCACGGTGCCACATTAATTAAAAACACATCATAACATTTTTTTTAAAAAAAACATATTACAAATACAGACACTAACAGTACACACACTTACTACTATCATATCTTATCTATGTTGGCACCTCGAAATACTGGGTTTGCGAAACACCTTATATTTAAACCAAACAAACCATGCAATTAACTAATCGAGCTACGCAATGCGAAATATTTGTTCGTACTAATTAGCACTAACGATTAATTAGCGTGATCTGATGTTTGTGATTAGTGGGAGGAGTTGGTGGTAGTAGTAGTACGTAGTACGTACATGAGGAGGTTGAGAGGTAGGCCGAGGGCGAGGAATCGGGCGGCGAAGCGGCGGACGGAGGCGAGCGAGCTGAGGTCCAGCGGCATCACCACCACATCGCCGGCGGCGGGGCACTCGGCGAGCAGCCGCGCCCTCGCCTCCGCCGCCGCCTTCAGGCTCCTCGCCGGCAGCACCAGCCTCGCCCCTCGCTTCGCCAGAATCCTCGCCGTCTCCGCTCCTATCCCCGACGTCGCCCCTGCACCTCATCACCGGCGAGCCGCCGCCGCCGCCGCCGCCGTCAGCTTACTGATCATATACATGCGAAGAAGAAGCTAGCTGTAGCTGTAGCTTGTTATGTATATGTACCGGTGATGATGGCGGTGATGTGGCGGAGGTCGGAGCAGGCGGCGGTGGCGTCCTCGGCGGTGGCGCGAGAGCCGAAGCCGCTCGGCCCCGCCGTGCCGGTGAGGTATCTCAGCGAGGTCAGCATGGTTAAGCTAAGCTAAGCTAAGCTAGCTGCACCGATCGAGCTGGATATGGCGGTGATCGATGATGAGTTGGTGCGAGAAGAGAAGTAGTCGCCTCGTCGGAGAAGAAGCTGAGCTGGGTATAAATAGTGGGTGAGTGAGAGAGTGAGTACAGTTGCACTGGAAAGCCATGAGCTTTACATATAATATAATCATTGTTATTAGGAAATAATTAAGCTGTTTTTAAGCTTTTAATTAATTGGATGAAGAGGAGTACAGTTTATTTTCGTTAATTCTTTGCTGATTTGTGCGTGTCAGTCAGTGTGTGAGTGAGCTGTGAGCATCAGATCGATCGACCCAATTAATTAATTGATGATACCTTAGTTAATCATCTGTAGTATTCATCTTTCCTTTGCTTAACACTAGCTTTCCAGTAGAGACAAAAGTAGTCCAAATCTAAGTCATCTTCTTCCTCGGTTCTTCCTCATCTCATCTCCTCGTTTTTTTTCATCTCTTTAATTTGGACCTTTCCATCGGTCATCGCACCTGTCATCACCATTGATGTGCTTGCACGCACGAGAGATACTAATTAACACATTGCAATTTGCAATTAGTACTAATTAATTTAGCTCTCGATGCAGGTCGCTCTCATGCTTGTCGCTGAATGCGAAGGAGATCATGCAGGAATGGGCGCGAACAATTCACGCCTGCATGCACACTATGTACATGCCTCTAAACACAAACTGTTGATAGCTATATGTTCGTCCTGGGTCGTGCAGCTTGTCTGTAAGCGCTATCGAAGATGACACTATGTATGACTAATACAACAAGGTTGTGAAATTGTTCCTTGGCTTCACCTGAAGATTTTCTACCCTGATGCATATGTGAAACTACTTGCATTGACCGGTAGTGGACTTTAATAATGTATTTCTCCCTCTGTCCTCAAATGTAACAATTTTTAAGAGATTGTACGGGTATTAAAGAGAGGGATAGAAAAATATGTTTTTCTTCTTTAAGATATGTAGCGTGTAGACTCAAATTATAATAAAGCTAAAAGATAGTAGTAGCGCATGGTGGCAAAAAATATATTTTATATGTCTTACCCCCTCTGTTCCAAAAAAAACTCACTTTTAGATATGAACGTGGATAACGTGTTGTTCACGTTCATACCTAGAAATGATTTTTTCTGGAATAGATCACGATTACGGTATTTGTATGATATGGGGATCATTGGTACCATGGCATACGCGGTATTTGTATGATATGGGGATCGTTGGTACAAAGGCATACGCGAGATTAAGGTGAAGGAGACAAGAGACAATGATTTTTATACAGGTTCGGACCCCTTATCTGACAGGTAATAGCCATACTCCTGTTGACCGAAACCTGTGTTTCTATTATATATCAATATCACTCGAGTACAAAATTTGGGATAGCCTATCTAGTCGTCGTCGATACGGTGGTATGGACCACCACTCGTAATCGATGACGGGTTAGTCTTCCTCCTCGAATATGGACTTGGCGAGATCAGAGATAGCACTAGATCCCTCTTGTCGGCCTCCGCAGGTACCCGATTGGGTATGTCTAGGCTTAACTCTGATGTCGATTTCTGGCGGCGTGTATTGATGTCTATTCTGATTATTGTGTCCTTTCTCACAGGGCTCCTCCCCCTCCTCCTAGAGAGTCTTGTATTTATACCCACTGATATCTCCTTGTCCAAATAGAACTAGGGAGACATATATGGATACTATCTGTATAGTCCTTGTAATTTCCATGTAGAACTCTATTCCTCCTTCCCTATCCGAAATTTCTTCCGAATGCGAGGCCTGATTTCGTATAAGACTTAGTATATGGTGGATCCCGCCGAACTTAACGCATGATCATAGGGTATGCTTTATCTATAACCCTGACAATATCGATCTAATATAAAATTTGACCTCTAAAATTTATTATATTTTAAGATGGAAGGGGTAGTTTTTAACTGCTCGCACCTCTCAAGAACTGGTATATTGGCTAACAAGTAGTCTTTTGTTCTACTAGTAAAACTTTAGCGCAAAGTTCTATCTCAGCTTGTTTTGTTGTTTCAGTTTCCTTGGCTAGAGCTAAATTTTTTTAGATAATGAGTATTCATAAAACTCGGCTTCTACACCAACAGGGGTGTATACAGCCACGATTAGAGCTAAATTTAATTTAGAATTAATTTTATGGCTTTCTCATTCTAGTTTATTTTCAGTATTAACATTTTAGATATAAGAGTTTTACTCATAATTTCTTTCCGTCTGTTAGTTGATTTTTTTTACAGCTTATTTGCTGTAGATCAAACTAGCTAAGTTTTCCTATTAATATTCTGAATGGTAAGTTGGTGATCCCAGAATGGATCATTTCTACTAGCTTGTCATAAAAGCGGGGTCCATCTGCGCCATCTTTCAAAAAAGACTTTTTTGAATGAACTTAAAAGAAAACTTTAGTAAGGTCTTATTCTAAACAAAGATTTTTATAATAGTGTAAATTAATATCAACAGAAGTATAGATATACAGTAAGATTTTTACACTTTCACCGGTCATTTTCCTCCTTCATGGTTCATATATTAATCTGGCAAATTAAAGCTCCAATATATGATATATTTACGTATATTAGTTTGAGAATTAAATTAATTAAGAATTGAAAACCGTTAGAAACTTGAAAACAATGTTAACAATTATTGAGAGTTTTTGAATATAAAAAGGAAATACATCCAAACCGAAGGAGCTGTTATCAGTTAGTAGTGGGAGAAGTGGGCTTGATAATTTCTAAACTTGTATATGAATATAGTGGGGGTTTGCAGATCAAATCAAGCTTGCAATAGGCCAATGGTGGTGGGTGGGGAGCAATAAGCTAAGCTAGCTCCAAGATTGGGAGCAAAGAGGAGTAGGTCACATTTGCTAAAAACAAGCATAATAATAATTTGGCAATTTGGCATTGCTCTAAAACAAAACCAAACGGAGGAGGAAAAGAAGGGGAAAAGGAGGATGTGATGGAGATTGGAGCTAATGAATAGTGGCTATAGTGGTAATCCGTATCTCATGATGGATTTTATGAGCATTACTTTTGTATGTGCGTGGTTTGCACAGCTAACAAAAATAGTTAGAGCAAGATGCACCATGCGTCGATGCGTATTAGTTGAATTTGTAGTTTTCTGTGTGGTTCCTCTTTCTCATTTCCCACAAATTATAGGTGATACTAGCATATATAGACATAAAAAACAGCTAGATAAGTAAAATAAATAGGAATAATTTATTAGCGACCGTGATTAATTAGCATCATGATCTTATACTGCTTTTCTCTCATGCAAGCCCGTTTAATTTAGATTATTTAGTGAATTATTACATGAATTATCTACTTGATTATAGAAATAAATTAAATATATCAATAAATAAACTTAACAAATAGTTTAAAATAAGTGATCTAAATAATACAGTAGAAGAATAAGAGAATGTCTTTTTTTAAGTGTGGAGGAAATAATACGTTTATATAATCCAAGTAATCACGAAGTAACTTGTGACAAGTTTCTGTATACATTGCAGGAGATCAGGTTCCCATTTCCCTTTGTCTTGTGACTACTTTTGGCTGGAAGGTCCCAGGAAGATCCTCGATCTTTGACGCATAAATATTCTTGGAACACCTATAAGCGATAGATCTTGCAATCATTGTAACAGTATATAATGAGCTTTGTAAATTGTGCTTATTTTTTAGTGCTCTCCCCTTAAAACAAGTTGGATGTAGCAACAACTTTGAATTGGTTGTGTGAAAGAATAGCATCTACTACATTCTTTACAGAGGGCTATATCTGATTACTCTGATCAGTTAGACACATGCATTGCAGTTATGTTCTTGTTGGGTTCCAAGAAAAACAAAAAAAAAAATCACTACTGATAATCTATGTCAGTATTCAGTAGTGTACACAATTTTGATTTTTGAGTAACACCAGAAAGGTCTGGTAAGGTGTCAACTTGATGGATTCTCTCTGTGTGCAATAATTTGCTTGACTTTTGTTCTCATGTTGTTACTATGCTAAAGCCATGAAAGAAACAAAATATACAAAATTTTGCCATGAGCGGTCATGGGTGGCTGGTAAACAATTCAGCAAGATAGGGCTGCATCAGCTGTGAAGGTGATGCCCATTTTGGCTACAAATGGTTGTTGCAATCATCGCTCAATCCTAGCTCCTTGTTTAGAGTTTAAAAATTAAACTTTTCTCTCTTCTTTGTTTATTTATTGTAGGGCATAGAAAGTGGTCCTATTATACGAGCACCAACTCTAACATGCTAAACGGAGAAAACTATCGATATGCTACCTAATTTTTGACATGGAATTCTGATAGAATAGGATGAAATGCATAGTCATTACTTTCTTTTCTTTTTACATGGTATTGGTATTAAGTGAGCTAATGATCATGCATAACTGCATAACTTCTGCCCATCTAGATTCATGCAAATATGCAGACCACAATATGCACCTGAACAATATATCCAGATGCAACATAAAAACGGAGTGGACGTCCAAATCTATGCAGAATACTGGTCGGAAGAGTAATTGGTTTTGGTCAATCAATACCGGTTTCTCCATCATTATTGCCTTGTCACATCCTTCAGTCTTGTTGTTAAATACAGGCATCCACTCTTGGCTTCTCCTATTACTTAATCTGATCGTATCAGAGGAAAACAATTAACAAGCACGCTAATTGCAACATATAGAAGCAAAAGAAAAATAGTGGGAAAAGAAGCATGTACTTTGAAAGGCAAATTGCAATCCCCCAGGACAGGGGATTCCATTAGATTTTCCTTTCCTGGTGTCACCTGCTCTTCCAACAGGCACACAACCCAATGAGCAAATGATCCAGGTGACGATAACTGTATCTTAATCCTGCCCCCACAAGCCACTAATTTAGCACAGGTACAGTTCGTTCCAAACCAAATCAGCTCTTGTTTTGCTCAGAGAAATAATAATATGCTCACCTCCTATCTCCAAGATTCTTCCTTGATGCATGCAGGTTTGGTGTTTGGACCATTGTATCATGTACTCACTTGAACACGCGCGCCACAAACTTGTACCTTTCTTGGCACAACAATACAATACTTTGATACCTTTGGCTTGTCTTTTTGGTTAGATGATCAAGAGCATAGTGTAATGTAATGTAATGCAATGCAAAAGAGGGTTTGGCGCGTGCACTGACCGAAAGCACATTCTCTGCCACGAAGAACCACCGATGGATCAGCTCAAATCCTCACCGATAGCAACTGGATAGGTGGCCAAGTCAAACGCGCTAATGAACATATGGGTTCCAACTTTCCAATACCCTGAAAAACCATAGATTAAGCCTTAATGATGAGTGACTATACAAAGGTGATGCTTAATTGTTTTCAAGTGAAAGGCATGGGAAGATGATGAAGGCTATCTTAGACTCTCAGCAAACACTTAGCACACTACAGTTGGTGAAGGCATAGTCAATATAGCAAAGGTGTATGAATGAGACTGAAGACATGTAAAGTACCAATTGTTCAAGTGCCTAATTGCCTCTCTTACTAACTTGCAGTTGCTATTAGTAACAAATACATATGCTTTGAATTGTTTTTAATGTATTATTTAAATATGAAAGAAACCCAACAAAGATGATAATATGGTGATATTTACAACTTCATACCTGATGGTGATGCACTTTGCAAAATATGATTCTGACATGTATCTTAGATGACAAAAGAAAATAAAGTTATAAAATCATTCAGTATGAACTTGTGACCATGTGCTCTCTCAATCTCTTCGCTTACAAATGATTGAAGATGACAAAAAAGTTTCCTTGAATTGCTTGTTTACACCACATGAATTCAGATCCTTACCGAAATGCATCCAGAAATCCAGTGATCCACATGTTGATGCATAAGACTGTTGATACTGCTATAATTTTTTTCATGGATATAACCTGAGAAGAATAAAATCACTTCTTTTTCAACAGCAATAATGCTGGCTTACCGTCGCAAATTATATTGTGCCAACTGATAAACAGCAAATTGATGGATTGGAAAATGAATCGACCGTTCACTCAGATAAGAGCAGGAACTATTTTTTTACAAAGACACAAACATTTTTCTTTAAAAGGATGGGAACAAATATAGTTACCCATGAAGATCATCATGCAAGCAGGTTGAACACTGCAAAATGGATTAGCTGATTACGAAGTAAGGATAGAAGTAACCATCAATTGGCGCAAACAGAAAACCCAGGTTGAAAAAGGTAACAATTGTGCAACTGGAAAGTGAGCAGGGTGCAGGGCAAGCATATTTGTCAGGTAAATGTGTTATCCAGGTCACATCCAGATATGATAAGTACACTAATAAGTCAAAATTCAGAACAGATTAAGCAACAGTTTCATGCAATTTTTTTAAGGTAAATAAAATAGAATATGGTAGTTCAAACTGCATCTCGTTTACAAGCCACAAGTACTATATAGATTCTCTGTAAATGGATGCTGTAACAAATATGCAGTGTGGTATGGCCCAAAGTTGTGACGCATAGGCGAGAAGAGTGTAATACTTGGCAAAAGAAAGGAACCTATATTACGCAAACAATACAATCAGGTCAGTGGGCTGCCAACAACATAATACAGGTTGAACTTACTGTCATTGCTGTTGTAGCGAGAAATTTTGAATATCCTATTGAGCACAAACATTTTGATGTGTGCAATAGAGAAGTCATAATAAGGCATAAGCATCTCACAAAATGATGATAGCAGCTCATGTAGCATCTACAAATCTAGACTTCCTCTAAGCTTGTCTTGCAGAGTCAGCTATTTTTTTTCAATACGGCTGGCTTTGCAGTTTGCCACCATGACATTCAGTAAGATCAAAGAAGAACATGGAAAAAAGAATACATGCAAAGGCATTTTACTTTGTTGAACTGGATGCAGCAAGTTACTCCTTGAACGATATGCAGATAAATTTATATCAAGATATGCTTTTCAATCTTCTTACCAGTTGAAAAATAATTGATTCATTGATATGCACTAAAGTGGATACAGTGATAGTACAACAGGGTGACTGACCAGTCAGTTTTCTGCTCAACGTACAGAGAAAAGAACAATCTGAATTTGCTCCTCTGGTAAAGAACAGACAAGGAAAAAGAAAAATCAAAGTTTTGATCCAGCAACGCTCCTCCAACAAAGAAATGCAAGCCAAAATCTTGTGCCGTGCTATCAAAACTCCGGCAATCCAGTGTAGAATTTCTCTATCAAATACAACTCCTCCTGAATCAATCACGCAGAATCAAGCTAAGAAAAGGATTGATCACAAGACGAATAACCATCCACGCTTGTAAAACACGAGCGTGCCCACTGTCACCGTCGACCAAACTGCAACAATCCACCGCGCCGCGAGCAATGCAGCCTCCTTCATTGCAACCGACCACCCAACAAGCCAGTTCAGCTCCTCCACACCCTCAAAGTAATCTTTTCCTTGCACCCGCCACAATGCCAGCAGCGAGAGCACGAGCAGTGGCGGCGCGACAAGCTGCGCTGCCACGGCGCAGAGATGGTGGTTGTGCAGGAACACCTTGGCGCGGCCGTACTCCGTGTCCGGCGAGCGGCTGACGTGCAGCCGCTGGTACCAGCAGAAGACGGCCTCGTTGAGATACATCTGCACGGCCGCCCGCGAGGCCAGCAGCTGCAGCCCCGCCGCGGCGGCGAGCAGCTTCACCTCAAGCTCAGGGCTGTCCAAGAACCCGCAGCATTGGAGGATCGAGGCCGCGGAGGAGACGAGGACGGCGAGGTAGAGTAGCAGGCGCGCGGGCGCGGATGACGCGAGCACGGCGAGCCCAGAGCGAGGCTGGTCGGTGCCGAGCCAGAACGAGCGCGCGAACCGCGTGGCGGGGAGCGCGGCGAGCGACGCGAGCGCGCCGGCGAACGGGCTGGAGGAGAGCAGCGTGGCGACGAGTAGCGCGCCGAGCGCCGCGGCGAGGTACGCGGGGCGCGGGGACGGGAGCATCACGAGGCGTAGCAGCGCGACGAAGAGGAACACGACGGGTGGAAGCGGCGCGAGCGGGGCGGCGGCGGCGGCCGGGAGCAGGATCGCCGGTGGCAGCAGCGCGAGCGGGAGGAGGAGCGCGAGGTGGAAGTCGGCGAAGTGCGGGCGCGTGGCGAGCGTGGCGTGGGAGAGGCGGAGGCGGTAGAGCTGCGCGGAGTTGGAGCCCTCATCGAAGGGAGACGCCGCCTTTCCGCCACCGCGTTGCTTGGGGTTCCCGGATCCGGCGGCGGCGGCGGCGCCGGGCGGGCGGAGGACGGCGCGAGGGGTGGAGGAGGGGACGGCATCCGGGTGGATGTAGGTGTGGAGGGCGTAGAGGAGGAGGGAGGGGAGGTGGAGGAGGTGGATGACGGCGGCGAGCGCGAGTGCGGCGCCGGCGTAGAGGAGAGACGGCGGGATGGGGACGGGGAGGAGGAGCACCGCCATCGCCGGCGGCGAGTGGGTAGATCACCGGAGTTGAGGTTGGAGTGGATCTGGAGGCGAAGCGAAGGTGGTTGGGAGATGGGCTTTTCTGCTTCGAATCTGGGCTGGTTTGGACGGCTTGGATTCTTCCCTGCCGCGGCCGCATTGTTTGTATTTGCATGGGACTGGGAGTATATATTTGTTGGGATTTGCTAAATTTCCTGAAAATTTGTGGATTTTTGAGTCACCTAAAATTGCACGCAGATAGGTAAATCTAAATTGCAGATCAATGAGATACAAATGTAATTATAGAAGACAAACTTGGCATTTTTCACTATAGAAGATAAATATAAATGTGATAAATGAAGGGTCTGTAAGAGAAGTTTTGTCCATGCGAAGGCCATAAGAGGAGAGAGAAACAGTACGGGGAAGCTATTGAATGTGGATTAAGGACATCTCTAATGTGAGGGGCAATGCTTGTACTTTACTTAACTTGGCATAGGTAAGTATTTATTTATGGGTAGACAACGTATCTAAACTCAAGATAAGACGGCCCAAATATTTTGAGATGTTCATAAGGGTAGGAGAAAAATATATGTGTTTGTATTTGTAGTGTGTTTCGCAAAGGAAAAATAATCAAGCATCTGTATAAGAACCATATTCTACCTCTCATACTGGGCCTGATCTTGTTTTGAGAAACATGATGATTTGGGCCTTATCTGAGTCCTCCTAGATCACATGTATTATTATTGGTCCTGCCCATCATGCTAGCCCAAACAAAGTAAGAAAATGGTCTAAACCTCCAACATCCTCCAATACCTTTTGCTTCAACTTGGGTCGTTTCCATTGTATTCCATGAAGATTCCTACGCAGCAACTTGTAATCTGATTAACCTTTTAGATAGGAGAGGACAATGGATTATTGACATTTAATTTGATGAAAGCTAAGCATAGGTAATTAATACCCTAGTGGCAAGTTTGGAAAATGTCTTAGATATTATCCCACCAACAAAAGAATAAGTTTTAATCTTGACCATCCATTCATCTCACCTTATTTTATTCCAAACCTCCATTTATTTCCATTTTCCAATGTTCATAACCGATTATCCAAACACCCCTAGGACAAAAAAAATGTCCCCTACGTCACCTGTAATACGTAGATGTTGCAAAAATTCTATTCATAGTCTCCTATACGCTTAATTTTGACCCGTCACATTTACACAAGTGACCAGAATATCCATATGATCGAATAGTCCCTGTCAAAAGTAAGAAAAAAATTAAAGAAGAGACGAACTAGAAGTACCAGCTTACAACAACTACAGTATCGGTCAGGTGCCAGGTGTCAACAACAATAGGATCGGAATAGTCATCCTTCAAACTTTGAAAGTAAGTTCCACGATAATTCAGGCGGCGTTGTTTAGTTTGGAAAATTCTCAAAGTTTGATTTTGCTCGTCGCACGTAAACACGCACGCAGCCATCACAAACTTTTGAATCGATCAATCAATTTGAAAATATTGAACTGAATTGAATTTCCACGTAGGCCGCGGGAAGACGCTAAGAATGCGCGCCAAAAGGGCGAGCCGAACTAAGCAGCTGAAAGCGAATAATTAATCCCTACGCTTAGATTACTTTCTCTGCGGTTTCGCGCGCAACGAAGCTACTCCTCTTCCTCCTCCCACCTCCCTTCTACTTTCCACCTCTACTCGCCTCGGCCTCGCCATGGCGAATCCTTCAAACCTCCCATGGGTATAAAGTATATAAACCAATGCATCTCCGATCCCTCGCCGCCAACTTGGCAATTACCGTCGGTGATCCGCTCATGTCGGAGGCGATGTTCCGGTTCATGTCCAAGAACGGCGGCGATGGGTGCGGCGGCCGCGGCGGTGGAGGTGGAGGAGGAGGACTGGCGCTGGAGGTGACCGTCTTGTCGGCGGAGTCGCTGCGGCTGCCGCCGCCGTCGTATTATTCGTTGATTCCGAGGCGGTTGCGGCCGTACGTGACGGTGTCGTCGGCGGCGTCGGCGTGCAGCACGGACGTGGCGGAGGGGGCGAGCGGCGAGCACTCGTGGAACGACACGCTGGTCGTCCCCGTGGGCGCGGAGTTCCTCGAGAGCCGCGGCGGGGGCGGCGGCGGCGGCGACGTGCACGTGGCGGTGTACTCGGAGCCGGCGTGCCGGCTCGTCGGCGGAGCCACGCCGCTGGGCTGGTGCAGGATCCCCGCCGCCGACGTGCTCGACGGCCTCCGCCCGCCGCGCGCGCTCCGCCGGCTCAGCTACTCGCTCCGCTGCCCGCGCAGCGGTGGCCCCGCCCGCGGCGTCGTGCACCTTGCCGTCCGCGTCCTCGGCGACCTCGTCCCGCCGCCGCCGCCGCAACATGCCCCATCGACGCCGGCGCAGCCAGGGTGGTGTCGCGTGGCGATGGGAATCCCGGTGTCGGGGACATCAGCCGCCGCCACCGCGGCCGTGGTGGGGATGCCGGCGTGGGCGTGGGGCGGCGAGGCGTCGAGGTGATCACGGCGGCGAGGCAACGAGAGAGACTAGCCGTGGAAAAACGGTGGAAAAATTCGTTCAGCTGCTTCGCCGGGTCGGACTTTTTTTTTTGGGTGTTCTGATCGAGACGTTGACTAATCGGTAATGGGTTGGTCAAACGTCTCGTCGGCTCGTCGCGTTGTCATGCGTTTGTACGCATATACGTACGCACGGGGAAGCTTCCTCTCGCAGCTATACGTATGTACATACCCACATACGTGTAGTATCAATCATACGTGGCTGGATACTCGGATTGGTGGTGTATAAGTGGCTCAAGTGTGGGACCAGGTTGCAGGGGTTTTGTAATTGTAACTGTATAAATGATTGCTACCACTTGATTGTGAGATGAATTGATAAGAGAAGACCTAACACCTAAGTCGGAGAAAATTGATTATTCCTTTTTCCCCTTTTGGCTTGCTTGGTAATGTACATATGTATTGTTCATTTGTTATGATTTTTGGGGGGCAAACCTCAAAAGAGGTCCGGGAGCATTTGCTTTCATTAGGAAATAAGAAGAGGAGAATTGATTCGGTTTTACGAGTAAAATCAAGTGAAAAAGAACTTTAGAACCACATGATTAATTCGGGAAAAAAAAGAACATGTACGAAAAATAAATAAGAGCAATTTTAATAGTATAACCAACTATTAGCTATCGGTTCATTTTAGAGCTAACATGGTTAACTATAAGATTAGCTCTATTTTTTCTCTCATCTCTTTATCTCTCACTATGAACACTATGAATTTAATGTGAATATATTAAAGCATATGTAGAACTTACTCTTATAAAACTTTTATTTTTTTTCTCTTTACCACGTAAGTATATAGTTGACATATATCCTACTATCCTACTACCATCATTGCTCAAGCTTACGAATGGCACAGCTACCAAAGATCGTCACCGTTTAAAACGAAAAGACCTTAATTTACAACAGAATGCAAAAAAAAAAAAATGTTTATTTTTTTCTACAGCCACCCTACATACATTCAGGCCGACACATCACACGACACAATGCTCCCCCAGCCAGCATCAAGGACACCACCAAACCAAACACAACAAATCAAATCACCCCCATGTACACTCCTAACCCCTACTAATTACACATTGCATGCAACAAATTGTAATCTTTATCACCTTAATGATCTTTGCTTGAGGAATCAAGATGAGACATCTCTCCCAAATTCAGAGCTTTTTGCGAGACACATTTCTTCAGAAACCGAGACATCTCTGCCAAAATTCATATCTTCGCAACACATGTCTTCAGAATTTGAGATGCATCTTTCACTCACTCTGAATCTCCGATCAGGTCAGGATGGCAGAAGGCGCGAAAGGCGCGTAGTAGAGGGGGACGACGGCGCCGGCGTCGGGGTCGATGCTGCCGTAGCCCTTCTGGCCGCCGGAGGAGGCCTCGTGCTCGCTGCCGCCGGAGTTGTTGCGGCGGCGGCCGGACTCCCCGAGGCCTCCGGGGCTCGTGCCGCTGCTCGCCGGCGCCGGGGCGGCGGTTGTCCGGAAGGAGGCTATCCCGCTCCGGCAGAGCGGGCAAGGGATCTCGCCGGCGATCCCCGCCGAGTCGTAGGATTTGATCACCGAGCAGAGATCCATCGCGCATTTCACGCACAGCTCATGCCCGCAACCTGCACAGCACAAGTGATCATTACCAATCTCTCCGTTTTAGTTTCATATTATAAGTGGTTTCATTTTTTTCTTAATTAAATATTTTTTAAGTTTAAAAAAACAGGTTAATTCAAATTTATTGGCTTAAGTACTGCTCCATTCATATTTATGACAAAATTTGGTCAAAATGGTTTGGACCATCCATTTTATATTAGAGTAAATTCATAAAATCTTAATAAGTTACGATAGTACTTTTCAATGTAAATCTGTGCATTTTTTTCCTTTTTGAACTAAACATTTGAGAAAATTACTAATGGTCAAAAGTTTTAATTTTCTGATCAAATCTTGTCACAAATGTTAAATATTTGACTGAAGGAAGTAAATGTCATAACCGGAGGAAGTAAAAGTCAAATATTTATAACAAGATGGAGTAGTTAGTTCTTTGCCTGAATGTCTGAATGTTTTGTGCATGGATGAAGATGAACAAGAAAAATGATACCTTCAGCAGCTACAATGCAGGGCCTCTCAAGGCAGACGGCGCAGGCATCTGCTCCTTCATCGAAGCCATCAGAAACCTCTGAAGACAAGTTCAGACCTTGCTCCCTGCAATCTCACCAAACCAAACAAACCATAGTACAACAACAACACAAAACACACTCCAATTCAGTGCATTTCCAGTCGTGAATATCACTGATCAGATCTCATTGAATTTGCAGAATTGCAGTGGTGATCAGCGATCAGTACTAGTAAATACCTTGCAATGGTGATGAGGCTGGGAAGTGGCTGGGAGAGGTAGCCGGAAGGAGGAAACTTGGGGATCGGAAGATGCGACTTGGGGGAGAGAACGTGTTCAAGCCAGTTGCAGCCCCAGATTCTTGCTGCGTCGATTGGGAGCCACCTGACTACCACAATCCTTGCAGCGATGAGCATCAAATTTGTTGATATACTAGTGACAAATTAATCTGGAGGATAATTGAGCTGGCTAATTTACCCATTGCAATTGATGGCTGTTCTGTCTGCTCCTCTTGACACGAGTATCTGAACAAGAACACAAGAGGTTTGTGTTATTCTGTTATTCTTCAGAGAGGGAATCGATGGCCAAAGAAATGATCAGTCAGAAACTTGAAGAAGTTTGTGTTATTCATATTCAGAGAGGAAAATGATGGCCAAAAAATGATCAGTCTGAAACTCTAAGAAGTTTGTGTTATTCAGAGTGGGAATCGATGGCCAAGAAATGATCAGTCGAAAACTTGAGTTCGTTATTTTAACTTGAGTTAATTAACATTTTAACTGATTCATCTAATTAATTGATGGGATTGTCGAAACTAACCGATTAACAACCAAACAACAATAACCTAATATTTTCCATTGGACTAATTACTCAATTAATGACTGAATCATACCAACTAAACTTTTTCTATGATACACTAAACTTGGCTATCAAAAAAAGAAAAAAAAAGAGAAATTTTACTCTCCTTAAGAGTTACTACCTTTGTTTCATATTATAAGTCACTCTAACTTTTCTTCTAGTCAAACTTCTTTCGATTTGACTAAATTTATAGAAAAATTGAAGTACAATACTAAATGAATTTTATTAAATGAAACATTGAATACATGTAGGTAATATTGTTTGTTTTGGGTTAGAAATGTTACTATATTTTACTATAAACTTAATCAAACTTAAAAAAAATTGACTAGAAAAAAATCAAAACGATTTATAATATGAAACGGAGGGAGTACCAAAATTTTCAGTGTAAATTTTCATACCTAGTATTAAAGGTATCGAAATTTTCAGTGTAAATATTCATACCTAGTATTAAAGGTATCGAGATTTCGAGATGTACCAAATTTTTACATAAAAAATATGGTACTTTTTTGGAACGGTAAAATCAATCACTAGAAAAAAAGACGAAGAAAAAGGGAAATTTTAGGTTTGGGAGTTACCTGGCAGCACTTGACCTCGCCGCCGCACGCGGCGTAGTGCAGCGGCGTGCTGCCGGCGCCGATGGATGCCATGGGCGCCGCGACGCAGGGCAGCGTCTGCGCGGCGAGGCTGGCGTGCTCGTCGATGAGCAGGTGGACGCACTCGACGTGCCCGTGCAGCGCCGCCAGGTGCAGCGCCGTCACGCCGCCGTTCGCCGCCTTGTTCACGTACCTGACACAATCAACAACCAAGCAATTCAACGCATGCGTCACTCGTCACCAACTCCGATCACCATTGCCGCCACCTCGATCTCCTCAACAACACAATGGCTTACCCGTCTCTGTCGCCGGCGGCGTCCGCCACCAGCAGCCTGACACACTTGACATGCCCGCCGGCCGCCGCCATGTGCAGCGCCGTCCGCCCACTCAGGTTCTCCACCCTCCACACCTTCAGTAAAGAAAATAATCAAAGGTTAATTTCTAATTAACTGATTAATCGTTGCAATTAACTGAGCTGTAACAGTTAATAATTTTACTGTAGTACATTGCATCTGAAAACCAGCAGCGTCTGAACCACCTCCCAGTGACCAAACCGGCAAGCTTGCATCAATGGCGTCTTCAGTTCAATCAATCCCCATGTGCAAAACAGGCATATGCATGCAGAATTCAAAATCCAGGTCAGAAACATGGACTAGCTGTTTTGTTGGTTGGGCGATCGATCAAACGGCTCGATATTAATTCAAGTCAAAAACCGATGGCTGGCTTAGCTTGTGCAGAGCTAAGCTTGTACAGATTGAGTTCGCTCACCTGTCCATAGATGTTCCTCGCATTCACATCTGCTCCATTCTCCAGCAGCAATGCAGCAATCTGGGCAAACAGTTGGTTAGCTGAACAGACTGTCAAAAACTGATCAGAATTCAGAACATATCAATTGTTCAGAGATTGAACAGCAGCTGAAATTTTTGCTCCTTTTAATCGATGACAAGACAATTGATTTGAGCTTATTACCGAAGATTCTGGGCACACAGTTGGTTAGTTAAACAGACTGTCAAAAACTGATAAGAATTCAACATTTCAATTGTTCAGAGATTGAACAACAGCTGAAATTTGCTCCTTTTAATCGATAACATGACAGTTGATTTGAGCTGCACACAGTTGGTTAGTTGAACAGACTGTCAAAACTGTTCAGAATTCAGAACATATCAATTGTTCAGAGATTGAACAGCAGATGAAATTTGCTGTCTCTTTTTTGACAAAATGAACAATGATTTGAGTTGATTTAGGGAAAGATTTGTCTTCTGAATCGTCAACGACGTCGGGCACGTACGATCACGTCCCTTTTTTGTTGATAGTGTTTCTGAACGCGACGGCATTAAATTTTCTGGTGCAACGTACTAGGCTGTACGATTGGGGAACAAATTAGTATGGGTCCATGGCCATACTTTTCATAATGATTTTGCAGCAAATAACTTCACACATTTTTCAGACTAAATTTTTAGTTTTTTCTCTCTCTTTCCATGATGAATGATTGTATTTTTGGTTTTGTGATAACGATTAATTTTTGCCGTTCTACAAAGGAGAAGCATGATAATTGATAAAATCCAATAATATGTGTCACTTTCTTTATAATTGCATCGATCCCCAATCAACATGAAAAGGAATTTGAGTATATAAATTTTGGTACACAATTACAAACCACACACATCAGCATGACAATAACCCGAAAAATCAATAGAGGCAACTTGCATGCGTAAATGTTACATCTGACTAATGATGACGCTTTTTTCATCATTTTTGGCACGCAAATCAGATTAAGAGATGAGTGATCAATTGGTCATCTGAAGGATTAATCATCCGGCCGTTAGGTTCTCGGTCACCTCATGCAGCCATCGCAGGCTAAAGCTAGCTACGGACTGATCGAGATTATTATTATTATTTTGCCAAACACTTAAAGATTAATACTCCCTCCGTCTTGTATTAGGTCATTTAATTTTTTTAAGTTAAACTTATCTAATTTGGATCAAATTTATAGAAAAATATATTAGTATTTTCAACCCAAATCAAATATATTATTAAAATATATTCAATATTAGATTAAATAAAACTAAATTTATATTTTAGATGTTGCTATTTTTTCCCTAAACTTAATCAAACTTAATAAAGTTTAACTAGAAAAAATCAAACAACTTATGAAACGGAGTTAGTAATTGATATGACCAGTGCCAAATGGCGTGCACGCCGAATCCCGGGATCAAGAGAAGCACTGGGATCTACCAATACAGCAGTAAATTCTTTTTTTACTCTATTTGTTTGGAATTCTTTTTTCTTTAATGACATGTACATGTATATGAAAAAAAATTGCCAAAAAAGTCACTTGATTGTATTCTTTTGAAAAATTAATTAACAACGAAAAGAAAAACTTGTCACTAGGGCACCATCATCCATATGCCTGGCTAATAGTAAAAAACATAGCAACCCAGCTTACCTCGTTTGGGATTAGATTATTGAACGGATTATTATCGTGAATTATCCACTTTTTATAAAGATAAATAAAATATTTTAAGAAATAAACTTAATCAATAGCTTAGAACAAATACAAGTGGTCTAAGCAATGAAATATAATAAATATTTTTAAGAAAAGTTTTTTTTTCAAAAAAAAATAGTGCAGCAAACAATTAATTCATTTCAATGATTCAATGAATTAATAATCTGAAAAAGGAAACAGGACAAGCGCATAGCTTAGTTTGTTGCACCATCAATGGAGATGGTTTTTGTGCTAGACGTACCTCGTGGTGGCCTTTGGCGGCGGCGACATGGAGCGGCGAGTTGAGGTTGCCGAAGGTGGTGCACCGCGCCAGCCCGGGGTTCGCCGCCAGCAGCCGCTGCGCCTCCGCCGCGTCGCCGTCCTTCGCCGCCGCCGACAACCTCTCACCAAGCCCCACGCAGCCAAGCGAATTCCCCATATATACACACACCTTCGCCGGCCGCCGTCTCACCGACGCCGGAGACGACGACGACGACGACAACCACACCGAGCTCAGCTAGCTAGATTTGGTAGAGAGAGAGTTAGCTCAGCTAGCTCACGCCACAAACGTGAAGAGATCAGCTGAGCTAGCTTAGCTGGGTTGTTGGCAAAAAGCTAGTAACTAGCTAAGCTAACCATGTACACCACTACACATCCATCTCATCTCTCTCAATTTTGTGTCCCTGATCATATATAGTGAGTGATACATGATCTCTTAATTGGTATGTATATAAAGGGGGCTAAGCTGGCTGGAGAGCCTAGAAGCTGGGCATGATTACTGCATTAATTATTTGTGTGTGGCCTAATTTGCAGAAACATCCCTGTGAGCCTGTTGATTATGTGATGTAGGCATCTGGGTTGCCTCAGAAATGGGTACATGTTTGGGTGTGAGCTTTGTTGCCACAAATGGTAGGGTTGAGATCATATTATTCATGTATGCCGCTGTCACATTTTTTGCATTATGTTTTCAGTGGATTTAGAGGTAGTGCCCATCTGCCAACCCCCTAGCATTAACTACTGTAGAAGCTAGTAGAGTCATGTACTCATATTGATCTATTCGGTCGGAGATTTATTTCGAGAAACAGCGGGTAGGAATCCAATTGATGAGAATTTAGGGAAGTTGGGAAAAACGGTTTTTAGTTTTTAGTTTATTTTTTACAACTACAACTTCTCAATATCTCAATATCTAGACGATTTAATTTGAAGAGCTGTAATTCTAGAAAAAAAAGTTACAAGCTCCTAAAATAGGTCCTATATCAAGTTAGAGTACTACTCCTAGTTACTAATTAGTTGTTACAACATATGCCATAACGGTCGATCGGTAATTAGCCTCCTTAATTTGTCTTTGATCTATCTAGTGCTGCAGGCAATTTTTTTCATCTGATGGGAATTTGTCTTGTAAATAAAAAAACAAGATTGGCCTTGGTTAATTGTCAGTTGACAGTACACAGAACATGCTAAGGAGAAGAACCTCTTACAGAAAGGAGGAATTTCCCATTGCAAAAGGAAAAGAGGTGAACCTTCTAATATTAAATTCGAAATTTACCCTGATCAAATCATCTAGTCAAGGCAACCAGACCTGTAAGCCAGCTAGTAAAAATAATCTAGTGGTAACAAAGATAATGCAATATTACCAGAATACACGCACATCATGTCTCAATAAATTTGGACCCACTATAATAATTAGAAGGATAACTTATTTAACTATAGTCCATCGATGAGCCGGAGTAGAAAATTTAGAGAAGAAATTAACCAGCAAACTCTTTTATATATAGTATCATGTATTCCCGTTTATCTTACAAAAATAATAGAAGATGTTGCTATTATTATTATTATTATTATTATTATTATTATAAAAAAAATAGCGACTTTGAATAAGACCCCTCGAAATGAAATCAGTGCCTCCAGTGGACGTAGAGGAGACAAATCAATTAATGAGATGATATCTCAAACTTTGTTCAAGGGCAAGGGACTCTCAATCTCTGACTGGTTTCAAGGAATCAGGTAATCGTTAGGAAAGTAGTCTAATGCAAAGGACTGGTCATCTCATTACAATTAATATATATAATATCATACTAATACCAAACCCCATGCATATATCTATACACTGATGAGTTTGCAGGCAGCAGGGGAAAAAATGGTAATAATAACATCATACAATGAAAACTTATATGTTGCTGAGGAAAAGCATTTGAAATGAACAAATATAAATTAACAATCAAATAATGTTATTATTGAATCAGAAGATTGAGTTTTTCTATATGATATGTAGTTTGCATTATATATATAATCATGCAGGTAGGATGATCAAAGATGTAATGTACATTTTGGAACTAAGCAAATAGCTGTGTCGCGAAGCAGCAATTCTCTCTTGTCAGAGATGGGATGTAAGATGGACTGAGTTTAAAATAAATTGTTCCATCCAGGGCACCTATGTAAAAAAAACACGAACTTGTCATCATCACAACAGAATTATTTTCGATTAAACACCTAATTATTATTTTTTGTCTCGGGATATATTTCTATCGTTGATGGAATCTACATCCGTAAGCTGAAAGTAACAGAATCTAGCAGGAATCTGGAAGCGTGGCCATCGCAAACTCATCTATGAGATGTTCGATTCTTGCAAGAAAACAAGAAACGCTGAAAAACTGCTTCATCCACGCCAAGTCACTAAGCTTGTCAATTTTAGAGAGGCATGTGCTTATCCACAAGATGAACCCGTTTAAATTCTTCTTTTTTATGTGAACACGTAAAAGAATTACACGTTAGTAGAAAAAACAGAGTTCTGGTTACACGACGTGACCGGTCAGATGGCCCTTTACCATTAGCTGACACAAGGAAAAGATAAAAGATAAAAAAGAAACAATAAACTGAAAAAAGATTGCTAGGTTTGGCGGCTTTCCCCTACTACGTACACTCCTAACATTGGCATTTCTAACATAATAACTTGCAAATAATTACAAAATTATTACTAGTAAGGATATTACTAGTAAGGAGGTACGTACGCCAATTTGGAGACACTCTTTTCTTCTGAATGGCTGAAACTGAGTTATTTATGATAATTATTCAAGGGGTATACACAAATAAACTAAATATTATAAAGTTTAAAATGGATCTAAAATAATATCCTAAAAATTTATATACACAAAATTTATTAAGAAAATTGTATCAGTTAGAAACTCGAGAAGCATGCGCACTCATCGCTTAAAATAAACTGTGTAATATTAAACTACACATAAAAATTACTAGCAAAACCACCTCGTTACCGACCACATAGACTTTGCACACACAAAGAAAGTCATTGTTTAGAGAACCTACAGAAATCATTAATGTTTAATACAAGCTTTTTCCCTAACAATGTTTCAACGTGTTGGGTAACTAAAGACAACATGCTTCTCTACTTTAATTACATGCAAGATTCAACACACACACATACAAGGTAGTAGTAGTAGCCTAGAAGGCCAACACATCTCACACGTGTACAAATAGAACAAAACGGGTGCAGAGCGGTGTGCACGTAGCAGTGCATACGTGTGCGTGATTGGTGGCGCCATCGAAAACGACCTGATCCGGTGCAAACGCAACGTAGCAATCGCGATTGCCCCCACGGAAGAATCACACCGCATCGATCATTAGGCGGATAATTACTTTCGTTTACGGTAGTATCACACATTATTCACACTCGCACCCACTTACGTGCCGCTGAATTATACATGGGACCTACACAAAGTGTGATAATACTATATTCCATCCGGTCCTATATTATAAGAAGCTTTTATTTTGTTTCTGAGCTAAACTCATAACTGAATTTATTGAAAAACGTAGCAATATTTTTAACATAAAATATATATAATATCAAACACATTCGATATTAAATTTAATGAAATTGGTTTGGTGTCGTAGAATTTATGACACGATAATAAATATTTTTAGAGGAATCAAATTAAAGTATATGATTTTCTTTGTTTTGGGACCAAGCATTTCAGAAGCTATTGATAACTAAAGTTTTATTTTTAGAATTTGATGAATCTTATCGTAAACATCAAATATTTAAAATCTGAGTATGAGTTAACAATGACCGGTGACTAGTGACACAAGTTCCGTGTGCATCGCGGACTTTTGGTTGGGTTCATTGTCACTACTTCTAGCTCTACTGTGATGGACGAAGCGTCAAAGCAAAGCACGGCGAAAAACACTACAACCAAATAAATATAGAGGACATGGCGTCCGGGTAAGAGAATGGCAAACATTCTCTTTTTTTTTTCTAAAAAAGAAGGAAGAAGAAGAGAAATGTGTTCCCTCAAAACAAAATAAAAAAAAAGGAAGAAGAAGAAGAGAAATGTGAATGAAGGATATGAGAAGGATAGGCAAGAAGGGGTGGTTGGCAGGTGAGCCTGGACTGCCTGGTTTAGGCAGATAAAACTCCCTTGTTCTGAAGTGCAGATCTCAGATTAATTTAAGCCTATTTTAGAACATAGGATTTATTGGAGGAATTTCGTAGGAATTAAACTGTTTCACATGAAATTCAGTAATTTTCCTGCGTTTCAAAAAGCCTATATTGCATCGGATAGCATATGACAATTAGACATTGATTGGGTGTGCGAGTATTGTATTTTCTGGCAGTTGATACTGTCGTAGTCTCGTCAACCAAGCAGGCCAGTGCTGTACTTTTAACGGCAGCATTCCCAATTTCTTCTGAAGACAGCAAAACAGAACACAATTAGGATGTTCACTGACATGAGTAATACTTCTACCTAAACACCACCAATAAAAAAAGGTACTCCATCACTAATTTGACGGCCACATTTTGTCAAGTCGGTACATCATCCGTTCCTCACATCAGCGCTGCCAAAAAAATTCAGAAACGTCGGCTGCAGTAACAGGCAGCCTACCAGGCTAGCAGCTGTGCCATCTTTGTTTCAGAAGATACACACCCATTTGACGCAGCACAGGAGCTGCTGCTGACACAAGTCTCACTCATCATCACTCGTCACATGATATTTTGGCTCTGCAGACAGCTACCAAATTTCTTGTTTTCAGGCAAATTGACATCTGAATCTGCATGGCGGTAACCACCGCCAACCACCAGCAAACTATGAGCAATTTTCTCATGGACTTAACAGCAAACTTTTATGGCTGCTAAGTGAGGATCAGAACAGTACAGTGTACTTGAAACTGACAGAGGAACGAATTCGTTTCTAGTGAGGCAGAAACATGGACATGCAAAACACATTGCATGGATTCTAGATGACATCAAAATTATTGGCCCTGGAGCTATTAATGTCAATAGTATAGTACGATCTTTCAAGCATTCCATGGGTATCAAAAAGATCCAGCCTTGTACCTCTTTCCGAGATAAAGAAGAACATACAACAGAAAAGAAGCAGATATTTCTAGAAAAAAGCTACTCGTCCTTTCAACCGTTAATCCAACATGAAACATGAAAGCTGATCAAAGGGTGTTGATCATCCGCTTCATTTCTGCGGATCTCCTTGGGTCAGGCTCTGCTATGGCCCTTTCAGTCAAGACATGCTTTATTCGACACATTGACTTCTTCACCTGAAATCATGACAAGAATCAATGACGCAATGTTTCAACTACTGATTGAAGAATAGAAAAGACACCACGGAACATATGCTGATATGCACCCTGACAAGAATTCCTAAGAAAATGTTAGATTAGAAATCAGGTCATCTCTGTGGTCACAAAATTATTTCTGTAATTCTGCTATGGAAATTGCTTCCAGGCATTTCATGTAACTGTTTATTGACAATATATGGAAGGGATCATTTAGTTTAGTACAAAAAGACAACGTTTCTGGAGTCTTAATACACAAATAATAGGTGGGAAGAATTTCTTATATGATTAAATCACTAAAATTAGCATTATTCAAGGTCATAAAAAGAAATATTCTAAGATAAACAAAATGGTGCAACTTGGATCAGTTGTGGCATTGGATTAACTAGACATGATTACAAGAGAGGCCAATGTCTGCTCTGTTTTTTAATCCACAAGAACGGATTATAGTTGATAGGATATTCCAATAAGTAAAATTCAAAAATTAATAAATGAACAGCCAAACCAAGAAGTCAAGAATATGACATTTTGATTTGCAATTAGCATATTACCGTCCAGAATAAACAAGATAACATCTAACAAAAAGCATGTCATCGTTAGATTACCATCCACAGAATAAACAAGATAATATGTAACAAAAAGCATGATATAGTTATTTGACTGTTCACAATTCTTTCAAATTTTGTCCCGCTTGACCTAGTTACACAAAACTGGGAACTTAAATAGTCTCAGTTACTTGCATGAGGCAGGGTGTTCAGATGGTCGTGCAATACCTTGGAAATACGTTCAGGGTTTGGAAAACGCATGTTCTCTGAATGTAGCATCTGGCGCTGAGTCATAAGCATGTTCTTTTCCTTCAGAAGGACATACCATAGCTTCTGAAGGTCATCCCAGGATTTTAGGCGTAACTCAGAAGCCTTCCAACTACGTCCTGCCAATTAATAAAAAGAAAAAAGCGGCACTGATAAGCTTTGTTGACAAAAGATCATTGGATAAATTTATTTGCTCATAACAGAAAACTTCATACCTAAACACCCAGATTAAATGCAAAGTGCAAGGGCTATGACATGATATAAAGAGCACAGACATGTTAATAACTACGTCCTTGTCAAGCACAGTATCAAAGCAAGAACATATAGACACTTCAGGCTTCTAGTATTGGCCTAGTGCATCAGAAGAAACCCAAAACTAGATGTCAACGTGCTAATAAGACATTTGTAAACCAACCATAGTCCATTATTACTTCTGATCGGTAAGCTTTCGAATTTCTAATACATCATACTCTTCTGATAACTCTACCATGTGTACAGACAGAAGCAACTTGAGCACACAAACAATCTAGTACTGGCAACAACAAAGGCCAGACAGAAGATTCAAACACAGATCATTGTAATCCGTTTATAGACCCTAGTATACGGAATCATTAATTTTCTTAAAAAGGATAACTCGGCTATACGCTTGTCCAGCCGGTCCAAAAACTGTGCTGTTTTTTTTTTTTTGGCTAATCTGGATTATAATCATGAGCAATACAATATGGAAGAACCAGTTGTTTCTGTGCTTCCAGAGCCTTTTGCGCTAACTAGTAACGCAATGAAATTGCTAGCCATTATACACCTTCAAGCCGATTCTTTACAAATTTGCAAATCGCAACGAAAACAACTCAAAAAATAGGAAGGAAAAAAATGGAGGTATGGATACCGTAGTGCGGAGGGGGCTTGTCCTCCTCGGTGCTCCTCTCGACCTCGAAGAACTCCTCTAGGGGATTCTGCGCCTTCCTCACCACCGCCGTGGAGGCGGCGGCGGCGGCAGTGGCATCAGATGCAGCGGCGGCGGAGGAGAATAGCCGCCTCCCCAGCGCCCTCGACAAGGACAGCATCACGGCGCGGCGGCGGCGATGGATCCACAAATCGGGACGCGTAAAAACTTGGTCCGACGAGAGGAAAGGTCAGCGAGATACCGGAGGCGGCGGCGATGATCCACGGGAGGGGACGAGGGTTTAGATGCGAAAGGGTTTTTGCGTGGATTTGGTCGGGGAAATTTACGGTTGGAGTTGGGGATTTTGCTACCTAGGAGGCTGACAGTTCGGGCCCACATGTCTGTTCTATGTGAGGTACAGTTCAGGCCCAAATTTATCAAATGAGCAAATTTGTGGTTTGGGTTGAAGCTAGTTTTTGACTATTTCAATAGTATATTGTATGGATTTTTGGTTTGGTTCCAAATTTTTACCTATGCTAGTACAAATTTCTACCTGACAAATTTGATAGTGTCAAAACCGGGCTTTGACACAACTAACAATTTTGTTTGATTCAGAAAGAGTCATCCTATATATCAAAACAAAATTCATTTAAATTTGTACTGTTACATCAAAGCAAACCATTGCGATGGATTTGTTGTATGGTACCATGTCATGGAAATTCGATGGATTTGTAGTACGGCACCATATGTCATGGAAATTTAGGTGGTGTTTGAAACTCATATAGATGAAGATGAAAATTAAGTATTTTACGTAAAACAAGGTGGTATTAACGTATGACTAATTAAGTTTTTAATTATTACAAACTTGAAAGATATATTTATCTGATATTTTAAAGCAACTTCCATATAGAAAGTTTTCGCACAAAACACATCGTTTAGCAGTTTGAAAAGCATACCAAGAATATCCAAATTTTCATCCAAAGCCTTAGGCTGCGTTCGAATCTCATTGTTCCCAACTCATATCTCATGCACGTAAAACGGAGTGATTCATTAGTGCATGATTAATTAAGTATTTGCTATTTTTTTAAAAAATGGATTAATATGATTTTTTGAAGCAACTTTCGTAGAGAAACTTCTTGCAAAAACACATCATTTAACAGTTTAAAAAGCGTGCGCGTGCAAAAGGAAAGTGGTGAGTTGAAAAAATAGGGGGAAGAACACACCCTTGAAGCTATGTTCTATAATGTGGATTGGGAAATGATCATACACAGGGGAAACGAAATGATTAATTAAGTATTAGCTTAAAAAATTTTAAAAATAAATTAATATGAATCTTTAAAACAACTTTCCTATAGACTTTTTTTTTAAAAAAAACACTGTTTAACATTGTAGGTTGGGACCCTCCTCCATAGATGAACTCAGCCTTAGAAAGGTGACTTTGAGGAGCTTTAAATGACAACATTCCAAGTTGCCAACGCAAGTTCATCGAAAAGAGCTCCAAAAACTCAGGCCACAAGAGATACATAAACATATGTGAAAATCTCTCACCAACAAAATTGTGAGGCACTTGTCCTCTCATGAATCCTCACTGTGCTAGCTCTCGCCTAGAACACGTTACATGAAAGGAAACCTTTTACGGTGACCTTGTAAATTACAATGTGTGTACCAGAACGCTGCCAATTGTAACCTCACTGTCGAAAGAACACAATGACGATTTCACCGAATGCTAAAATTTGACAACCCCTCCAGGTGAAACCGCAAGATATCTCCCCAACTCTGAAGTTAGCACAATCCTCGGAGCGCAGAAGGTGAGCAATGTAATGGTGAAACAAGTGCTCATCATCCCCGGCCTCTGCCCCTCCCTCTGCCTCTGCCTCCTCTCCCACCACCACCACCTCCTCCTCCTCTCCCACGACCTCCTCCTCCTCTTCCTCTTCCTCTGCCACGGCTTCCACCGAACAAATAATACTCGGCTTTGCCTTGTTTCAAACCCAGGGATTGCACACCTCTCCTCTTGAAATCCTTGGGCTCTTCATCATCAGGTTCTTCGTTGCGCCTTCTTGAGCCTCTAGCAATGAATGAGATCTCACGTGAGCCACCAGGTCCATACTTTACCTCATCAAGTGCATTGGAGTTCCGCTGCCTCTCCAGAGCAGCTACCCTATCGCCAATGGGTAGAGCATCCTCATTGGCAAGGGAGGTGCTATTCAAAAATGCCTCAGCGTGACGATCATCCTTGATTTCATACAACCTGCACGGTGAAGAGCAGTTGGCATAACTCCAATGCGCCACAAGAAAAGCATCCTCGGGAAATAGAACGAAGAGAGCCCTCACTAATCTAAAAATGCAACGAATGGATGTAGCCAGAAGCCAGATCCCTCTATAGGATAGATAGAATGCAGCTGAACTCATGTAATTATGCACCTTGTTATTGCTTAAAACCAGTAAGCATGTGCTTATTATTCAATCATCAACCTAACCAAACGAGGCATTTACCATTATTTATTTTTTTGCGCAATTTAACCTAACCAACTCACCTTATACGCTTTGAACTTCGCATGCCATTGTCACTGTCGGACTCTGCTGATGCATCAGATGAACTAGCATCTTCTTGTTCCTCATCATCACTAACAGTCTCAAAATGTTCCTCAATGAGACGAGGCTCCTTCAAAGATGTTTGAGGATGAAGTGCAAGATATTCTCTCGATTGTTCATCAATTTCAAAGTCCTGGCCACGTGATTAATGGGATTAGAAAACCATGTTAGCTTAAAAAATATAACCCATGGTCAAAAGGCACAGCTGAGACATGACTCTAGCTGGAGAGCAACAGGTTAGCAGCCACTGTATCCAAGTGCTGTGAGATGCAAAATGTGCTAATTATAGCTCTATTTATCTCCACACTCAACTTGTAACAAACAGTGGTGGTGGACCATGAAAATAGCATATACAATGTACAAGTTCAAGGGAGATAAGTTATCATTAGCAAGACTGCAGAAACAGAACCTTTACATAGTAAAAGAAACAGCAATATACTGTTTAGCTGCTTAAGCAGTTAAGCATCAAGAGCTAGCATAGTTGGAAGGGGTCAAGCTTAGAGCATAGATACATAAATGTACATGTTTACATACCATGTGGTTAAAATTTCTGTCATGCATCTACAATCCTGTGACAGTTTATTATTATTATTGTTTGAAAGAAAGTCTTGTAAAAGTATTTTACACTGGCAGGTTGGATTGCATACCTTATTTTCAAACATTTCTTTGAAACGAGGATCAGTCAACAATGCCTTGTTCATTTCCAGTTTCTTTTTCTTCTTCTTGATGCCTGATTTTTCATCATTCTCCAAATCAGCATCCATTTCCTCTTCCTCTTTAAGTATATTATCCATAATTTGCCTGTTAACCTTTGGTATTTTCACAACTTGCTGCATGAGGTAAAAAAGGGTCGACATTCATGAAGGTGATGATCAGGAACCTGTCACATGCTATACAGTCAAGGAACACACTCCGTATGGGCAAACATACCGTTATGCGAGATTTTCTCTGTTCTTCTATTTTCTTTTGCTTAACCTTCTCTTGAACATTCTCAGGATCAACAGCACTAGTAGCTAGTAGCTGAAAAGAAATGAAAATGTTAGTAAAGAGCATGTCCAATGTATTCGTTCATGCAACCCATCCACCTGATACAAAAATACAAATATAGCAAGTCCATTTTTGTATTCAACTCTCTGGTCAGACGACTAATAGATGAAATATACATAAAGACAAACAAACTGGTCCACAAAAGAGCCTTCATGTTACTAGAGTCAGGAAGAGGTTGACTGCAACTATCTTACAGCAGCATGAATTCACTTAGATGTCCACGAAAACAGTTTACCTTCTTATATAGCTGAAGTTTCATCACATATCCATGCATATGTGCTCTCACGAGACCCTGATCAATGTACTTAGAGAGATCATATCGATCCATTTCATCTTTTGTTAAAAACTTGCAATCTTCGTATACAACATTCTCTGTCTTCTCTTCCATTTCTTCCTGTTCAAGGAGAAATTCATAGTAGGCAGTGTTCAGCCAAGGTTTATTAGAACTAGAAAAACAGTGAAAATTATTCACTTACCGTTAGATTATCAAGATGCGAGCACCACTTTGGAGCAGGGCCCAATGCAGGAATAAAGTGGGCAGGGATCTGGCTATTGTCCAAAGCTAATAACATCAAACCACTGTTCCGGAAAACACAAACATCATTGATAGTACCACCATCTGGTTCAATGCTAGTCATGTTATTTCCCTGCAGAAAAGGATAAGGCCATCATCCAACAAAGTTAAAGCCTTCCAGGAAAAAATGAAGCCAGCACTTTCCGAAGAGAAAAATGGAAGAACTCACTGTATGAGGATCCCAAACTCTCACTATATGCTTGTCAGCAGTAATCAGCTTAGGTTCAGTAGAATTAAGTGTCTGGTGCCACTTAATACTTAATATTGGGCTACCATACCTGCAATAACAGCAAGTACACGATAATATATTATCTAATGCAGGAACAATTCAGCGATTGGTTACCACAGCTCAATCCCCCACCAGCAGCACCTTTGCTTTTATAAGATAAGATGATCCTGACTTGGAGCCAAGAGAATTTTTTTTTTTTTTTGAAAAACTAGGTGGGATTCACAATAAGATTTTCATAGAGAATCACATCTAGTAAGAGTGTCTCATTTTCTCCAAAAGTCCTTATAGCTTTGACATGTACTAAATGAATATGGTTTATGATGAAAGCATGAAACCCTTTCTTTTTAAAAGAAAAGATACCGAACTTACATATGATCCTTAACTCGCAAAGGGGAAGACATACGTAGATCATATATTGATACCTGCAGAAAATCCCAAACATTTAAGACTAAAAATTGATAAAGAAAAATCATCATTTTTACAGATTGGGTTGTCCATGAATATATAAAGTATTATGCCTATCCATCACTGAGAAAAAGGTAATGCTGAAAACACTAGATATGAAACTGCATATAGCTTATTACAGAATACAGAAATAAATTAGTTAACTCTGGTAGTACAATGGCAGTAAGTATAATAAAAACTATAAATTCAGGAAAAGAACTTGCAACTTAGGTGGCAGTGAAATCAAAGGAGAATAATGATGAACCTCACCTTTCCTGTGCTGCTCCCTACTGCCATAAGGTATCCTTGGTTTTCATCGAATTGCAGAGATGTGACCTCCTGCAATTTTAAAGCATGAGAACACCCAGAATAACGTCAAAAAGGTAACAGTTAGCTGTTCCACAATGCAACACCTGATTAAAATCTTCAGGAGAGACAGCTGTGTTAATTCTGCCAACAGAAGATTTTCTCCTCATATCAAAGCACTCAACCGCACCATCCTCACCACCACAAGCAATGAGCCCATGTATGTTACTGGGAGTACAACAAATAAAAAGAGAGAATTGAACTACTTGATAAGCTTGGCATTTTCAAAAATATACAAGTCAATAAAAAAGAACTACCTCCGAGAAACCACATTTATTGCTGGAGATTGGGACGAAAGAGATGCAAGGAATCGTCCCTGCATTAAGTACATTAAGAAATGAGCAAATGCATTCTCTGAAAACACTGAAAACAAATGATGAGAAGAAAACACCATTGTAATGTTGCAACTATTAGCAACTCAATACAAGGTATATGAAGAATATTTAGCTAATTCAGGATAGATAATGAGAAAAATTAATCAGAGGATATGCGATAAAGCTATAGTAGACTTACATTCAAAACAACCTAATTAAGTATCATCTCTATCTTGGTTCTGTACTAACAGGTGCCAAAAAAAGTAGAGTATGATTTTTGCTAAGACTAAGGTAACCAGATATTTAAAATACATATCAATGATGAAGAAAGAAAACAGACCTGCTCTAAATTGATTCTATACACATCTGGTGATGAAGCAGCGCAAAGCAAATCACAAGACCAGCAATCATATGCCATATCTCTTCCCATTCTGTCAAAATGAAATCGGCAATATGCAAAATTAGGGCAAGTTATGTATTGAAACATTCCATTACTATAGTGTTATCAGTTATCATCATCTCAGAAGTTTAGTTTAGACCCATGATATAAGAAGAGATACAAAATGTAGAAACTAAAAGAAAAAATCATTATGCAACAGATAGACAACTAAGTTTGCAACAGGGAGCTCTCACTATCTAGCATACTAAACATGTAACCAACAAGAATTAAATAGCTCTGACCAGCCATAGGACACTAAAAGAATGTTAATAATAGGGCAGTCAAAATGTATTGAATTAAGACAGAACAATGAAATGCGAGAAATATCCTTCAGTAAAAGATTGGTGGAGCCAAAAATGTACCACACCAAATAATTGGTAGTACCAAAACCTAGGCAAGTTGGGGTCTACCAAATTTGATAGGGTATAGTACTGCTAATTAGAACTTAGAACTAGTGTGGTAAAATTTGGCACCAAACCAAACATCAAGATGACACAATTTAAGTTGCCAAAATTTTGGCAGGGCAAAATTTGGTACTAATCCAGAACCAGCCCATATAACTAAGTCTGCATCTGCAACAGGTGGCTGTTTAGTACTATTCGTATTGCTGCAGGAATTTGCATGTAGAAATCAGGAGGCAGACATGGAGGTGCAAGATGGAGAAGATTAAACAGAATACTGTCGATGCCAGATGAAAATTATTGATTTTATTACCATGCTCACTATTCTCTTCTCTAGACTACTTTGTTTGAAAATCACGGAAAAGAAGAAAAAATGATGTGATCATGTTGTTTTAGTTTTGCTAAACCTTCATCCTGATCAGACTCCAAAGACACAAAAAAAAACTGAGAGATATCTCATCCTTGGCAGCAAGACAAAATGGAAATTATGCAGCCAGTGCCAAGGCCAAAAATTCCCAAATAGTTGGCCTTTTCAGCATGAGCAGCAGGGGTGGGCTAAAGCAATGCGACCAAGTTGATGACTTAATATCCGCCTAATCAGCAGTAGGAGCGACAGAAGAGAAGCGTTTAGAATAAGGTGGGCTCAATCAGCATGAGAGGCAGGAAGGACGTTAGAATGTTAATGATTCAAATATTAATTCTGACAGTTTATGTATTCTTGAAGATGCCGCTTCACTTCACCAAAGGGCCATGTAGCTAGTGTGTCAAAAGTATATAAGAAATAGAATGTGGATAATAAAGACAGACTAACCTTGGAATTCTCAAGCTATAGTGTCTACCGTACTTTGCATGCAGACATACAGAACGATCAGCACACAAAAATGCAAGTTTTGAGTAATCATCACCAAGGACCTACAGAAAGATGTAATATGTGTTATTCGATAGAAAATATTCACAAAGAAAGATACAGAGGTTGGCACCTACAAGCATAGTAAACACTTCTGAGCAGTCAAACTCCAATGGTTTATATCAATATGGAAATACTCTAAATTACATCCCACGACAAAGCATGAACTCATAGCGGCAAGGATAAATAAGCAGACCATAAATTCAACAGAGATGTACTACAGTCTAAGATAACAATCTAATCTGTTACACAGCTAATGAAAGTGCAAGTTCCTGATTTGTGGAATATTAAAATGTCTTGTCCATGGTAAAAGAGGAATGTGCTTCACTAGAGCCTAGGCGCACCTGGAAATCTACAATTTCTGAAATCATGTGCCTCTCAAACTTCATTGACAATTCCTTCAATTCATAGACTTTAACTTGTGGGGGATAAATACCTGACATCATAGACATAAGAATTCCACTTACATACAGAGGTGTAAACAATCTGATGAAAGTGACAATACTGAAACACATTAAAGGTAAAGAATAAACTAGCAAGTGATATTGCAAACTAAAGAAAAAAGCTGTAGAGCATGAATTACACGGATTGTTTCTGAAGGCATGAGATTATTCAAAGTTGAACTCACAATAAGCAAACTTAAACGCAAGCTTCTCCAAGAACCGCCTTAGTGGTTTAAATGTTTTGACTCTGACTTCAAATCAAGCACGAGCCAAGGACATAGTAGGGGGACAACAGCATTGCACGATAATTGTGTAATGCTCCAATGCCAACTCGCACCCAGAACATGAGCTTTCATCTTAACTTCGCTAGACTATGCGAACTCATCTGAGTGAGGCAAGGATTAAAGCTCGATTATAGGTGTGGACATGGACACAGAAAGACACTAAAGACTGTACAGATAGTGTTGATCACCTATTCCTTCAGCAAGTTATGTGAACTGACTGCTGAACCAACATTACGCTATATCAACGCACTGCCTTTGTTTCGGGGTATGTTAATTAAATGCCTTTCTGAGTATGCACTACGGAGTTTAACCTGATCAAGCAACGCAGTGCTTTTCAGCGAGCTTGCGTACCTGAGGCGATCACATACTGCTCATCCGGTGTCACCTTGATCTTGGTGGTGGCGGTCTCGAACCTCAGGTCATGGATCAAATCCAACCTCCGTTGATACTCTGTAAAAACAAAAAGGGGACAGCAACACGATAAATGAGAAAATACACATAATTAGCACAACAAAATACCAAAAAAAAAAGAGAGAATGTATAAATGCGAGGTGGAGTAGGATGCCTGCGTCCTTGCGGAGGGCGCGCTTCTTCTTCGAGAGGACCCATGGGGCGACGTAGCGGTTGCCGGTGATGGAGTAGAGCTTGACACCGTTGATGGAGGTGGACCTGAGGGTCCCCGCGCCGTTGCTCGACGCCATGCTCCCCTCGTTCTCTGGAACCCTATGCCGCCGCGCTCGTCGCACTAGCCCTCGTCGGCGACCGACGCCGGCGAGTCGTCGTCGAGCGGCGCCGTCGGGGGCGGCGGGAGCTAGGGTTTTAGCAGGTTGGAGGGAGAAGACGGCGGGTGGCTGCGCGCGTCGACTATAACCAGAGGCCGCCTCGAAAGCAGTGGCCGTTGGATTAAGCCTCTCTGTTTTTCACCGTTGGATATAGTCTGGTCAATTCGGTGGCCACATTTCCATGGGCTTATCAGCCTTTTGGTTTTTTCAAAGCTTGGCCTTTCGTGAATGTCATCCCCCACAGTCATTATATTTAGGCCCGTTAAGTATGACCTCTATCTTCTTTTTTTATTCTTCTAGGAAATAGATTTTGCAAATTAGCTTAAGTTTGTTTAGTCTAGACTTAAATACGCAATAGATTTACGTATTGTCTCATTAGGAAAGAAGGAAATATGAGGAAGGGAGCGAAAACCAATCCTCACCTTACACATACAAGTCTTGTTACAAGAAAATACAACCAAAAGCAACCTCATCATACACATTTCGCTACTTATTTTTGAAAATTAGATTGTTGGGTTGTGTTAAAGTGTTTTTTTAGCTTGCTTGTGCTGGTTCTTTAGTTATTGGATTAGCTTTTTCAACCAAGATTTATAACATTATATGTGCATTATATAATCTTGTAACTACATCTCGCACTAATATCTCGTAGCAACAAAGTATAAAACCATATAATCCTAATATAACATTACATCTATTATAATGCTAATCTAACATTAGAATCAACTCTAAGTTCTTTTCTAAATGTAGAACTAGAGTTAGCGCCGAAGGCTATTTGACGAAGACGTGCCAACCGAGCGATGACACATGACCCTAAGTCGGGGAGAGAAAAAGCCATTAGCATAGCTTTGCTATAACATTCTTTTGTTCGTCTATTCACGTGCGAAAGTAAGTTACCAAAGTTTTGAGGTTGGTAGTCGGTACCAAGTATTAGGTGTTTGCATCGATGGTTCATCTTGTCAGGTGCGCGTCGCATACCCTATATGCCCACGCACATATATGAAAAATTATTATAAACGACATAGAAACCAACGGAATGACGTAAGTACCATAAACATAATTTTTAAAATTTTATCCCAGTTTACATTATACTCCGAGCTCTAAATATGGTACTAAAACAAGGTCTTATTGCTTATATTTGAAAACAACTTGTTTTTCCATATGGGAAAATTGACCCCTTTGAATCACAGGATTGGAAAACGGAGGAATAAGAAAAACATAAGATTCTGATAGAAATACAAGCGTAAATAGAGAATTAAGTAATAGTCGTTTGATGGAAAACGTAGGAATCAGATGAGAGAGCGAACGACAATTTCCAAGAGGTTGGAACCTTTACTAAGTTTTCTCCAAAATCTATATGAATAAGCTATTTCATAGGAATTTCAAAAGATTTGAAAATTTTCAATCCTTTGAATCAAATGGCCACACAATAAAAATTCCCATAGCATTTGAATCCGATGAAATTTTTATATAAAATCCTTTGATTTAAAGGGCCCGAAAAGAGTTTGTTTGGGAAAATAAGTTTGTTTTTCATCTATTTGTTTTTTTGAAAGAACAGAAAAAATCGTTTTTCGTGAGGTACAGTATCCGGATTCCGGAACGAATTGCTGCTTCACAAAAAAAAAAAAAAAAAAAAAACCGTAGCACCAGTAGCCGCCTTTTTCCCATCTCCACCGGCCGCCGCCGGCGCCGCCGAGCTCCACCGCTCCGATCCCACTCCGAACAGCCGAGCTGCGCTTTCGAAGGAGCCGCGGGCGAGCCCGGCCCGACCCGACCCGACCCGTTATCCGCCCCGTCGCAGGGCAGTGTCCAAGTCCAACTCCGCCTCCTCCACGCTTCGCCTCCATCCAATCACCTGCATCGCCGCCGTAGTCGTAGTCGTCGCCGTCGCCGGCGAGCGAGCGAGCGCCATGCGGCCATCCTCCCGCATACTGGCGGCGAGCCACCTCCTCCGCGGCTCACGCTCACGCTACGACCCCTCGCCTGTCGCCGCTGCCGCCCCCATATTCCGGCGGCCGCCCACGGTGCCGAGGCCTCTCCCTAGCCCTCTTCTCGGAGGCTTCGGGCCAAATTGTAGGGTTTATCCCGGCGACGGGAAGTATGCCCCCTTTGGTCACCTCAGCTGCTTCCTGTCGGACTCCACCTACCCGCCGCCTCCCCGCGATGTGGTAACTTGTGGTTACTGGCTTACTGCATTTGGTTTAGTTTCGATTTGGGGATGGTTAGAGGCAGTAGTGGTTGATTATGTATTTTGTATCGTATCAATACTCTAAAGTGAAACAAGCGAGTTTTCTAGCAAAACTGTCGGCTGTAGTAGATATGATTAGCTACTAGTTTGACCGATACAGAAACTTAAAAGGATTAAGCATAGTGGATGCTATTGCTGGGTGCATTTGGTTTGTTTCAGTGTTATTCTCAGTTGTTGCCAAAAGATAAATTTAGCAGAAATTTACTACAGCCTTGTTTCCTTTTTAAAGCTCTCATTGCTGAGATACACGCGGTCAAGTTGATATTTGTTACGCTTCTGATGATACTTTCAGACAATCCATCAGATCATAAAACAAAGTACAATCACACTTTTTTTTTTCATATATATGATTACAAGCGATGATATTTGTTACGTTTCTGATGATTCTATCAAGCAATTTCTTGCTATTTACAATGCATTGTTCTCATCTTTATTAAATGTTCAAGTATCTATTGGTTGATTTCAACTTTAGTAATTTAATATCCCATACACATAATTGAGTTAGAGTTTGGTTATTTGGCCCTGTCATTTTCCTTAGTACTAGGAATGACTCATTTGCTGAGTTTTTTTTTTGTGATTCCTGCCATATTTGCAGAGAGGGCATGCATTTTCCACATCTGCCAATGCCGTGGCAGTTGGGAAGTCATCTGATGACAAGGTGCAGAAAGATATCTCCAAAAAGGATGTTGATGATCAGATAGCAGATACACAGATACTGAAAAACCTTGGGAAATACTTATTGTTGAATGATAGCCCGGATTTCCGCTTCAGGCTTGTATTGTCATTGGGCCTCTTAGTTGGTGCAAAGGTAATGCTACACCTGAAAGTGGTAACCCATATGAGCAGAGTATTTTGTGGCTAAGATAGACCTCAGCCTAATTTTGTTGTACAAGATAATTCTTTTTTTATTAAATAGTCATTAATGAATAATAATAAGGTGCACATTCTGGCAAGTCCTTATGAGCTGGTACTTATCTCATGATAGAGTACCATTGACCATTATGCTGGATCGAGATCAGTACTAATCTTCCCGGTTGGAGTTCTTTACATATTCACTTCATATTCTGCAGTGACATTTTTTACTTGTAAAAGGAATCATTTTCACATATTATGTTGCAACCTAGTAGGTAGATATGGCCTATCCGTTGTATGTATATCCTCAAAATATTTTTGCCAAGTTCGTCTGGTTAGATACACACAACTATTTTCAAGTACTGTTGTCAAATCAAAGGAAGAATTCTGCACCTTCATTTAGGGCATATAAGAAATGATAACCACAGAAGTTGGCTATTATTACAGTTTACATGGAACTTCCAACTTATTTATCTGACCGTTTTCATTTATAATGAACACCAGGTTATAAATGTTCAAGTGCCTTTCTTGTTTAAGCTTGCTGTCGATTGGCTTGCAGCCCTTGCTGGCGCTGAAACTTCACTTGCATCATTCACAGAGGTTAATGCCACCCTATTGGCTCTCTTTGCAAGCCCAGCAGCTGTTCTGATTGGGTATGGAATTGCACGATCGGGAGTATCAGCCTGTACAGGTAACTCTTTTTGGTTAGAAAAAAAATAGTACGGTTGTTTCTTTCCCTGAAAAACTGAGCTCCTTTCGTGAGCTTGGAGCAACATACAATGCCAGGTTCCTTCCTCACCTCTTTGAAATATATACCGATTCAACTGATTTATTCATCAATTCTCTGTTTCCAGAATTGCGAAATGCTGTCTTTTCTAAAGTGACATTGAGAGCCATCCGTTCAGTCTCCAAAACGGTAACTATTGAAATTTCCCTTTTTTATTCCAATATTACCACTCATTTGTCACATTTTCCCAACCATCTACTAAATTCCTCTATTACCCAGATGTTCCAATACATTATGATTTATGAATCTTTGTTTATCACAAGTTTTTTTTCCTTTCTACGAATTGTTGTGCTTGTCTTGTTTATGTATGTTGCTAGTATTGTAAACAGTGCTTTCCACAACATTTATATATTTAAATTCATGAAAAATAGTTCGAGAAAAAATCATGAGAAAAGAACTAATACTATCTTGACATCTGCATCCTCTTCTAGCTGATCATTGACTGTTGATCATGCTACTGCCCTGATGTTACACTCCCATCTGTAAAGTCTCATGACTATGATCATTCTTTATAATGTTGCGTCATTTTTAATCGTATGGAATTGTTTATGCTAATAAAGCTATATTTTTCTTTACTGGTTAAATGATGGCATCTTAACTTCTAGGCTCTTGCTGCTGCAGGTATTTTCTCACTTGCATGAGCTTGATCTTCGTTATCATCTAAGGTACTTCTAGAAAATGCCACCTATTCATCCCATATGTTTGTTTATCTTAGTTTTATCGAATGATATATTTCTGTTGATGCACTCATGCACAATACAATATAGAGAAAAACATAACAGTTAATGTAGGTGGCTAACAAGTTGTAGCAAATAACTGCAAGGAATTACCGAATTAGATAGCTTGACTGCATATATATATTTTACATTTACGCATGGGAGAGATGATAAGAAATCTAGTCTAGGGCTGCACTATTTTGGTAGTTATAGCCTATAGCCTACTTTGATTCTTCTGAAAATTGGTGTGGAAACAAGTTATAAGAAATACAAAAATAATCAGATACTTCATGAGTTTGAGGACTGGAGAGTTGAGAATTATCTGAGCTCTTATGTTCCTTTACCTGGCTTCTATATTTTCAGCCGGCAAACCGGTGCCCTAAATCGCATAATTGATCGAGGTAGTCGTGCGATAAATTACATCCTTACAGTGATGGTGTTCAATGTTGTTCCTACAATATTGGAGGTACTCAGATTATTGTCGTTGACTGTTATACCCTATCAACTATGCACATTGCGTGCAATGTTGGTGTTTCTAGTTCTGTAATGTATTCCAGTCACATTTTGCATTTTTGTCTGACGTGTGCCTTCTGTTTTCTTTTTCTTTCCATTTACAGATTGGTATGGTGTCAAGTATACTTGCGTACAAATTTGGTTCCACTTTTGCTTGGATTACTTCAGTTTCTGTTGCAACTTATATTGCTTTCACCTTGGCTGTGACACAGGTGTGAATGATGTACTTTATCAGACTATACAGTCTGCCTTCCACACATAGTATCGCAAGATTTTGCTGTTATCTTTGTCGCTAATGCCTTGATGCGTAATGCATTATTATGACAGTGGCGGACCAAATTCAGGACAGCCATGAATAAAGCTGATAATGCTTCTAGCACAGTGGCAGTTGACTCCCTTCTGAACTATGAGGTCATACCATGATTATTGATTGGCCTGGCATCTAGTCTATTTTCTTAAGCTTTCATATTCTAATTATATTAACTTTTTTTCTATCTTTGTTGGTCCAGACTGTCAAGTACTTCAACAATGAACAATTTGAAGTTGAGAAGTATGACAAATATTTAAGGAGTGAGTACAATGTTCATTCTAGGAAGAACTTTTTTAACGTGTAGACATGCACATGTTACTCTATACACTTTTTTGAAAGACTATGCACTTAATTGACTGGTTTTAATGTTGTGTTCATCTTTCTATAAAAACTACCCAAAAAAACTTGAGTTGAGGCATGAAATACATGTGGAATATGTTCTCCATGAGAAACAGTAGGGTTCATATTGCATCTTGGATTTTTTTTTTCAATCTTCACAAACCATTAGGAGCTTGTATACGTTGATTTATCAAGTGTTTAGTTATATGCTATGTAAATCTGATGAATCCTAGCTGACATGTTGCATTGGCATATATCATAAGTTGGTTTTAAAATTTGATCTATTAACTACTCTTTCTTTTTCACAATTTGGTCAGAGTATGAGACTGCTGCACTGAAAACCCAAAGTAGCCTTGCCTACCTGAACTTTGGACAAAATGTCATATTTAGCTCGGCTTTATCCACAGCAATGGTTTTGAGTTCATATGGTGTGATGAGTGGTGCTCTGACTGTCGGTGATTTGGTAATTTTTTATGACATCCATTTATATATTATTTGATGCAAATATTTCTTATCCCGTTTTGACATGTTCAGTTAGCAACAAATCCATTTCATACAGTGGTGAAGCATGTTTTTGCAATATTTTGTTTATTTTATAGACAGGAAGGTTCTTAAGCGAAAAGGGCTAACCAGAAAATTTTGATCATATGCCACTCCTTTAGAGTGTCAAGTTGATCATTTGCCAGTCATGTTTCTATGACATGTGGCCCAAGGGTCCATCTATCAAAGATTCAAAGGCAGAGCAGTGGCAAATCATCAAATGCCACTCCAAGGGGTGTCAAATGATCATTGATTACAAACTAATTATGTGAATTCGGAACAATAGTTAATTTTGAACCATGATTCACCATCAATTCCAGATGTTGCCAGTTTTATTTTCGACTGATTTTTATTGATTTGATTAAATTTTAACGTATAGGTTATGGTTAATGGCCTTCTGTTCCAACTTTCTTTGCCTCTGAACTTCCTTGGAAGTGTCTATCGAGAATCTAGGCAAAGTCTGATTGACATGAAGTCTATGTTTCAATTGCTTGAGGTAAAAGCTTTGTAACTATATGTTGAGTGCCTAATGGCTTGCAGTTTAATCCTTTCACAACCCAAGAAACTTCATTCATTGATGTTTTTTCACTTTGTTCAGGAAAAACCTGGAATAAAGGATGAGCCACATGCACAGCCTTTGCAGTTCAAGGGAGGACACATTGAATTTGAGAATGTGCATTTTGGGTAAATTTTGTGTTCTGTTTACTTGTTACATGCTTGTACTACTTCCTTAAAAAGTCACTTGGGTCCCACAGCATCTGAACAACAAAGGGAAATATCGAAGAACTCTTGAAATTTCTGCCCTTGTTTTGTTCAACCTAATTTGTTATAGTGGTTGATCATCACCTCAATTCTCAAACAAGTTCAAATAGGCAAAATATTCTCATGTTGTTGTTATTTCTTACCATCTTGAATATATCTCTTGTTGCTTGTCATCTGAGTAAAACAGTATCAGGTACTGATGCCTTAGGGATCTACATATGCTGTCATGATTTGAATTTGAACAACCTTTAATTACCTCATATGTGGGTCAACAATTTCTGTGCATATTGGGATGTAGAATGACTGGCAAAGTGGCAATATATCATTTTGGAATCCATCAAAGCATTAAGTACAATTAAGCAATTTTTCTGACTACCCATTATGTAGTATAACTTGTAAAGTAGAATTATCTGAGTTAATGTTGTAGTTTACCTGAAAGAACTGATTTCTTCCAGGTACGTACCAGAAAGGAAGATTCTTAAGGGTGCCACGTTCACTGTACCTGCAGGAAAGAGTGTTGCAATCGTTGGAACTAGTGGCAGCGGTAAAGCTATTTTTTTTATTTGTCAAATTATGTCTAACAATTGTTTAACTTGACTCAAAAGTTAAAGGTGTGTATGAGTTCTCCCATGGTCATATCAGCAAATTGTTTTGTTAAAAAGAGCATGGGCTTTTTGGTGTTTCCCGGTTCCCCCTTCAATTAAAGAGTAGCACAAGCCAATACTTCCATGTTTTTTCCATGCCATGTCTTCATGGCAAAGAGAGAAAAAAGTTATTAATGAAGGATATCAAGTTTTCTAGCAATGGATGCATTCAAATACTCCTTAAAGCCTGCTTGGCCTACCTATACTGAACAACTATATGCTTTAGTGTATATTGTAATTGTTATTCTCCTAGAAAAATGTTTGCCTTTTTAATATCCAACAGGGGCTGTCTCTCAAGGATTGTAATCTGAATTTTGGTTTAACTAAAAAAATTAGGGATTAGGTGTTCTCTTTGGTCTATATTTTGGACAAACATGCTTATGGTCTGATTAAGGTCATATCAAATAACCATCTGGCATGGAACATTTTACATTTATGTCTGATTGGCTGGCTACGGTGATTTTTGGGGTGTATGGAATGAGATATCTTGTTTTATCAATTCTTTTGTGCAAACTGTTACTAGCTTTTCTTATAATATTAGCACAATTAAAATTTACTGTATTTTTCATTAACTGTATTTTTCCTCTGCAGGAAAGTCAACCATACTGAGGCTTCTCTTCAGATTTTTTGACTCCTCTTCAGGATCTGTAAGATCAAAGAACGATCTATCCCCATTTTGATTCCCTGTTGATGAAATTGATATCTGTTTTATAGCATATATATCTTCAGATGTGTATCAATTATCAAACTTGCCATTCTTATGATGCCTTTTTGTTTGATCTTCCTTGCAGATTCGAATAGATGGGCAAGATATCCGAGAGGTGACACTGGAGAGTCTCCGGAAGTGTATTGGTGTTGTACCACAAGATACGGTTAGCTATCTACTGTTCTAAATCTGTCAATGCTACATTACTTTCTTTGTCTTATTGAGTTTATTACTATTGTCAATGGATAAAGCATGTAGACTATACTGTTGGAACATTCTGGTGCCCTTGTGCAACTTTAATTAGCACATGTAAAGTTGTTGAGTAAATAGAAGTAGCTCTATCAATATGCTTTTCACATATCAGTTAGGAGTCACCACAGTTCCACTCCAAGAGCTCAGTAGCTCACGCTGTTAATGCGTTATCCGATGCAGGTACTTTTTAATGACACAATTAAGCATAATATACAATACGGGCGGTTATCAGCAACAGATGAGGAGGTACTGTGTTCTGCCAATACATTTCATTATGAAATTATAGTAGGGTCAATTTGACTTTGTTCAAGCTAAAGTTTATTTGCATACAGGTTTATGATGTTGCCCGGCGGGCTGCGATTCATGATACAATCATGAACTTTCCTGACAAGTACAACACAGTTGTAGGAGAGCGAGGATTAAAGGTGAGAATCAGTGTCTTATGAAATGCCAAATCCAGAAGTGTCAGAACCTGTTGCTCCTAGCAATAATGTCTCAAAATCTGTGATTTGACTTCTTTTGCAGTTAAGCGGCGGGGAGAAACAACGAGTATCAATTGCTCGTGTATTCTTGAAGGAACCTTCCATTCTGTAATTCCCTCTTTCCATTTTAGCCTTTAGAAAGCTTTAGATTCAGTGTTGTCTGATTAGCATTACCTTGCTTTAGCAATAGCAAGTGGCTGTTTTTTATTGTTTTTGACCCCCTGCTATGTCATGGTGTGCCAAATAGTCAGTGAACCCTGCTAAAACTGAATTATTTCACACTGTTAACAAACACTAATTTTGCAAAAGATGGGTTTACTGCATTCCTCCCTTGGCTTATATTTTTTGTTATCTGATTTATGCCAGATTATGTGATGAAGCTACAAGCGCTCTTGATAGCACTACCGAAGCGTCAATTTTAAATTCTCTGAAGACTTTGTCCGTTGACCGTACCTCTATCTTTATTGCACATCGACTGACAACTGCAATGCAATGTGACGAGGTATGCATGTTCATGCAAATACATTAGAACACAAAAACTGCAACTTCATTTTGCGAAAGTAATATGGTTTATTGAACTAAAAATAGGGATCAGAGTAATGTATCAGTTAACACCAACAGATTTTCTTTTGCATCAACTCAAGAAATCAATACTTACCATCATGGGCTAGATCTCAGTTATAGCTGATTTATCATTTGTTCATATGTTTGAACTACAGAGCTTTCCATTATACTCGATACTGATGAATACTTGTTTGATGACTCCTCAATGATTCTTTTATAAATCTTGTTTCAAAATTTGTATTTTCAGATAATTGTTTTGGAGAATGGGGAGGTAGTGGAACAAGGACCACATGATTTTCTCCTGTCAAAGGGCGGCCGATATGCTGAATTGTGGTCACAGCAGAATAACAGTGATGCCATCGATGCTGCCGCGGTTAGCTTAGAGGTTTCATAGACTATATACATAATTCCCTTTTGCAAGGGAAAAATGCAAACCATATTTGGAATGAAAGAAGGTTTCCCCATATCTGCATTGCAAATTGAGTGGCTACTGGCTAGGTTTTTAGATATCGGGGAACAGAAATTTATAGCTTAGGAGAAAAGAATAACTCCGTTTGAAAGAAAGCCAGGAGGCAAAATTTTCCTCTTTGAGGAAACATCCAACAGTTCGACATGTTTCCATGATGTAAGCATTTTTTTACTAATCCAAGTAAATATTTTTTTCGCCGCTAAATCCTATGACCGTGATCTAATCGAGGACTGTTTATCAAGCCTTGTGGATGTGGTGGTGAGGTATCATGTCATCCTATGTTTGATATTTGAGGTGACTACAAATACTGCTGATGTGTGCATGTTTATATGCTTGTATTTTTGTTTGCCGCAGGTATGTGAGATCGAAACGTCTTTTATGTAAATATATTGGTCGTTGCCAAGGTAAGAATGAATTTATGAATTGCTGCTGCTCTTTCCCCCTCCTTTTTAGAGGAAAATTAAATGACATTGCTGCAGCTGTTTCCTCCAGCAGATTGTGTTGTCTTTAGCTTTAGCAACCATTAACATTGTTACTACCTGCAGACAAAGAAAGAAACGGCGAGCTCTTGTCAGTTAATAAAACACGAAATTTGCAAATACGGTCATCCCCATATTTTTTCATCGAAGTCATGATTGTATTATCAGATAAATTATTTTATGTAATTATTTTATGTTTATTTCCAGCTCAATTTACGGCTGAACAGTAAATATAATACCTGGCTTGGTAGCGAGGAAGTAATCTGCATGAGGTAAAGTGTCGGCCAGAAAGCGAACTTTGACCGCAGAAAACATGGTGCTCCTGCATAATAACCTTTGTCTTCAGACATAGATAATGAGTTGTCCTATCTGATTGTATCTTTATTTCAGATTAAGCGAATACTAGTAGTTTTAATTTATCCAGCGTGTTCATATACTCATTGTTTTGCGTTTTTTTTCATTTCGTTGGATATATTTGTGCCTTCTGCCTATATTGCCACCGTGTGCTTGCATTTTGTTTTTTTTTAAAAAAAAATATGTTCGTAGCTTATGCTCAGGAGCAGACAAGGAACATTGGACATTCCCTAATGGGAACATTATTATATATCATCTGCTAGCTAGGTGCCCTCGTATGAACCCTCTTACTCGTAGCATGTGACGGCCAGTTATATTCTCACTCGATATTCTTTTTCACAACACTATAGTATTAGTTTTAGCCATCTTAACACGATATGTTTTGCCAGCCGATATTTTTTTTTCAATAGCACAAACTGTTGCCATCTATCAGAAGGTAAAAAGGAACCAAGCAAAAGGCACAAAACATATATACGGTCTGTTTGCGTTAATTTCTCCGAAACTACGAAACCACACTGAACCTACACTGAATAAATCATCAAAACTTGCAACGAAAGCGATTGATGAGTGCCATCACCAGATCTACCAACAAAATGGACCTTTCCCTGAGTCAGCTTCAGCTTCCACAGTTCCAGACAAGCAATACCACCGGATGAGGCTGACAAAACAGAGGCCAAAACCCACCTGCCCCTGCTGCGCTGTATCAACCCTCCCTCGCCGTTTTTTCCATATAATATTTGTTGAACCTCTATTATCTCATAATCGTCCATAACATAGTTTCTTTCAAAGTTAACGTGACAAAACATATCATGGATAGTAGCGTAATGGTATCTAAGTTGTTTGGTTTATATAAGTAGTAACATTGTTTTGTAAAGTTTTCGATGTTTCTTCGCGAAGGATACTTAGGATTTAACACCACACTTTGACTAGAAACCTACAATCTTACCATATTTTTTTAAAGTTAATAGCATATGAGACTAAGAAAATAAATACTCCTAAATTAAAATTATTATGTTTTAGGAGGAGGTATAAAAAAAACTAAGTTAAAATTTGTCAAAGTGGGGCAGCACGTGGTCACGAATCAAACAATTCTTAGCGCTACTGCTTATTCACATCAACGATAAACTTGTTTGTACGCTAGATTCACATCAACAATAACTCGTTTGTACACCATTATTTCTTATCAGTGTAGCAACACTATCCTATCGTGCCAATTAAAATCAGAATTGCTAAAAAACCATCGTAAGTTTTTTTGATAAAAAACTTTCACATGTAACTATAGTATAGCATTGTAGTGTAACTACAATATTATCGAGGAAGCGATTTTCCCTGGACAACGAGGGGTGCAGAGTCCACCCCTCGGGTTTGAAGATCCGACCAGGGGATTGGCTATGAATGGTGAAGACACTATGCGCAGGGATCGAACTAGCAAAGGGATAAAGAGTCACAAACAATTATACAAGTTCAGCTCACTCGGAGGTGTAATACCCTACCCTTGTTCTTGGTTGTTTTTTATCTAGATCCGACAGAATACAAGCTAGCTCTTTCTCGAGTGAGATAAACTTGAACGATTCAACCCTTTTCTAAGTGGTAGTGGTATGTCCCCTTCCTTTTATAGTTCAAGGAGGGGCTCCTAAAACCATCTAACAACTACTTGAAAACTTGTTGCTTGTATTCTCTTGTCGTTATCAGTTGGTTCTCTTGAACGTTGAAAGCTTGTTGCTTGTATTGTCTTGTTGTTACCAGTTGGTTCCTTTGAACGCATTCCCAAAAATCTACCAAAATCCTATTGTTAGATTGCCCCCGGGTTCCTCGGGCACCGTCCTGTGCTGGTTGGGTTCCCTTGCTATCCACCACGTGTCATGCGATGGGCCTGGAGGGGCCCCGACTCCACCAAGAGAGCGCCACGATTCCCCTCCACCCTGTTGGCACAACCGGGTGTTGCTGGGCATGCGCGACGTGTGTCCAGACGTGTGCTCGTCCCACATGACTCAGCGTTGCCGTCTATTCAGCGTCATTTCAATCCCATCAGCTCGGAATCTTTCTCCTAAACCTGTTTCATTTATGGTTGTGACCGTTGAGTTGCAGCTTGCATGGAGGACGGAGGCTTGACTTTTGCAAGTCTTCACCCGCGTCCTCGTGCCCCTTAACAACAAATCAGGATGTTTCAGATGAGCTTCTCGAAGATGTCATTGATGAAGGGGATATGTGATTTTACACGTCTCCATACTTCTCTCAAGGACACGAGACTTGCAAAGGCAATAAGGAGTCGGGTCCTAGATAGGTTAGGACCCAGACACTCTCATTGCTTTTTATCTCAAGATGTATGTCTTATACGTCTCCACACTCCTCTCAAGAATGTGAGACTTACAAGGGTAGTAGGGGGCTGGGTCCCGGACAGGTTGGGACCCAGGCTACCCTTATTGCTTCTTTATCTTAAGATGTAGATTTTGTAGGTCTCCACGTTCTTCTTAGTGAAGAACACGAGTCTAATAAAGATGGGCCTAGGATCCTGGCCTGGGTTGGGATTTGGGTCCTATAAGTTTGCAATCCAAGAAGTAGATCTTGTATGTTTCAACGTTCTTTTAAGAAAGAGTGTGAAACCTACAAGAATAATGGGGGTCAGGCCCTAGGCAGGCTGAGTCCCGGGCCCCTCATTCTCTAAAAACTTTAAGATATGAATTTGATAGGTCTTGACACTCTTCTTCTGTGAAGAATGTGAGCCCTATAATAGTAGAGCGGGAGGGGCCCCGGAATCCAGTCCAAATTGGAATTCATGTCCCTCTAAGTTTTTAATCCAAGAGGTAGATCTTATATGTTTCTACGCTCTTCTAAGAAAGAGTGTGAAACCTAAAAGGATAATGAGGGGCTGACCCTCAAGTTGGCTAGGTCCATGGCCCCTCATTATCTACAAACTTTGATATATTAATCTTATGATGGGGGACCCTGATCCACCAGGTTACCCAAGATAGGCCAGTGGTCCAGGCTTTTTCCAGAAGTGGGCCCTATACTCATGCTTACCTATTCACGTTTTGGTTTAATTATGGTTTGATTTTTTGGTTAAATGATTAATATCGTGTGAAAAGGGGTACTCTGGTTCCTATTTCACCGACAAATGTAATCACACTATAGTTACTAAAGTATAACTACAAGCTATAAGTTAGATATAAAGTTGCATATTTTAATACTTATATACAAGTTATAATATAGTTATAGTGGAATTATATTACAATTAGTTAGATTTGAAAGTTTTTCCCTATATAGTTATTAAAATAGCACAAAAAAACATCTCATAGATTTTTTAAAAAAATCAAAATTATTTTTTAAAAAATAAAAAAGATAATAATCCACCAGCAACAGCACAGCAAGCAAAGCAGAGATCACGTCCTCCTCCTCCAGGAGGACCAAAACCCCCCCAAACTTTCGAAGCCAACCAACCCACCCAGACCAAACCAGCTCGCGGCCGTCTCGTCTTCGTCGTTGGCAATGCCAGCCTAGCCCACGCTGCCCACCGCCCCACCTCCTCCACCCTTTCCCCCTCGTCGTCGTCAACCCACCTCACCCGCAACCGCAACTGCTTCCTCACCCCGAAATCTCCCAGATCCCGCAGCGCCGCCGGGGTCCAAACCCTAGCCGGCGGGCGGCGAGATCTGGTAGGCGATGGGGGACTTCAACGTGGCGCTGGTGATCGTGGCGGCGGTGGTGAGCGTGCTGGTGCTGCTCGTCAGCGTCTACCTGCTCATCAACTACCAGCACCCCGACGACGCCAACCAGGCCTACTTCCCCAAGCTCGTCGTCGTCCTCGGTATCACCGTCGCCGTCCTCTCCATCCTCATGCTCCCCGCCGACGTCGCCAACCGCCAGGCTTGCCGGAGGGCGATTTACAGCGGGGCATGTAGCCTCACGCTCCCCATGAAGACGCTCTGGCTCGCCGTCTACATCGCCGACGCCGTACTCGTCTTCCTCGTCATCCCCTTCGCCATGTTCTACTACGAGGGCGACCAGGACAAGTACTGCATATAGATTTGCACTGCCCATCTTCCCACACACTGAATGAAATGTATTATGTGTTTTTCTTCGCTGATTGGATCCGTGTGTTGCTGATTCCTGCAGGTCAGTGGGGAAGAGGCTCACCTCCGCTCTCTTGTGGGTCGCCGTGTCCGCTGTGGTTTGTGGCCTCATCCTGGGCATCCTATACGGTGCGGATCACTGCTTTCCTTTGCCTCCCTATATATCATCCTAAAATTTCTACACTGGTAGTAATGGAGTGGGATTTTCAATCTGTTCGAGACTCTTCGAGTTTGCTATGTTACCGGTTCTACCTGAATCTTGAGTTGGTTACTAGTGTTACTCTTTTGGCTTGAATTGGAGTGGCTAGCTCAAGCTTTGAGCTTTTAAATTACTTATTTTTGAGCAACCAATGCTGTACAAACTACGAAGGCGGCTGCCAGATCTGAATTGTCCTGCTCGAGCTTTGCACTTGTTGTGTAGTAGTATCTCCCCGGACCACATTATACTCGTAAACTGTTTTCTTATCGACTCATAATCTGTAGCTTCACAGTTGGTACTTTTTGTTCTGCATGTTTTTTTGCGTTGTTTCTTATATAATCCTTGTTTCTTTCTTCCATCCGATGTATTAAAATGAAGTCCTGCCGAGTCCTGTGAATGCCCCCCCCCCCCCCCCCCCCCCCCGGGCAACAAAAAAGGGTCTTTTTTTCAAGGGAAAAAAAGATCTTGTGAACACCGTGGCTTCTAAGAGTTTAGGATGCCTTCACTTTACATGACCTCACTTTCATTGTTCTGCTGCAGGACTTGTTGGCAAAGTGGATTTCACTGTCAGACATCTTTCTTCAGCAGTTGAGACATTTCCAAATTCATTCACGAGTTTCTCAAGTGGTCAACCTTGCATCAGTACATCGCCTCGGCAGGTTAGTCAATTAATCAAATTATGATTTCCTATGGCTATACTAATGATGTTATGTGTTCCCCAATCCAATAGTAACATTTGATCAACACATTTTTTTGGCATTTTATCTGCGACTAAATTGCTTTATGGTTTGTTTTATTCAGTGTTCAGCTTACACTGCACCTGCTAACTCTCAAACAACTTGGACAATGCGTGCTACCTTCCCTGAATATGTGGTTGCTCTTGCTACCATCGTTGGATCTGTTCTCTTCACAGTGAGTTTTACTTTAATCTTCATGATTTGCTTTATCTCCGTTTCTGTATAAGCTACGGTCTATTCACTCTGTTGGTACGCATGTGACCGATAGTTTTATGTCTTTTGGTGAGCGTAAGCTGTGTACTAGAAACAATTTGAAATATTTGGTTTCTTTCTGCTGCAATCATGCTTGTTTCTTTTTACAACATTCCTATTCCTGTTTGGTAGATATTTGGTGGTGTTGGCATTGCTTGCCTTCCATTGGGGCTTATATTCTCATTTGTCCGGCGCCCAAAAGCTGTCATTACACGCTCACAATATATAAAGGTGCCTATATTCTTACATACTTCTTTTCAATTACAAATATTCATTAGAACCATATTTTTCTATTACATATAATTATCTTTTCTCTTTGAGACTGAACATATTTTCTGCAGGAAGCAACTGAACTAGGCAAGAAGGCACGGGAATTGAAGAAAGCAGCTGAAGCCCTTCACCAAGAAGAGAGAAGTGGGAAGAAGGGCAGAAAATGGCGCAAAAATGTCAAGGCCCTTGGGAAGGTGAGCATGCCATTCAAATGCCATCATATTCTTTGAAGCTGTCAACTTTTTAGCCTCACAATAAACAAACTTACCTTTTAAGATTAGCGTGGAATAAGAAGCATTTGTGTTCCATTTCCTTTTTAATCGGAACGCTTGTGTCCATTTGTGTACCACATGCCAATAATTTCTGTAATGTTCTATTAATGCTCTTATTATGTTTTGCCTACCATTTTAATCATCAGGAATTAGTACTTTTAGAAGATGACATGAAGGCTCTTGAAGAGATGTACCCTCAAGGAGAACAGGTAACTGAACATGAAATCCTATTTCCATTGATTTTCATTTTTTTTGGTTTATTGCTGACTTAACATCCGTCATGGTGCAGGCCGAGGCTACTTGGGCATTGACAGTTCTTGGTTACATTGGAAAACTTCTATTTGGTGCTGTCGGGTACGTGTTAATTGTTCGGACTTTGCTTCTATTTTAGTCCAACCTATCTGCAATTATCTTCTAATAGCTACTTTTGCTCTCAGGTTAATTATATCGATTGCTTGGGTTGCACATATTGTCATATACTTATTGATTGACCCTCCTTTGTCTTCCTTCCTGAATGAAATCTTCATAAAACTGGATGGTGTTTGGGGTATATTTCTGTTCATTAACATTGTTCTGAACTCGTCCTATTGATGACAATAGCCTGACCAATATTCTGTTTTCTGTATTAGGTCTGCTTGGGACTGCTGCCTTTGCATTCTTCTGTTTCTATCTCCTCATAGCAGTGATTGCTGGGGAAATGATGCTTGGCTTGAAATTAGTTTTCATCACCATTCACCCAATGAAGTATTTGACCTTATCCCATGACATTTCCTTTTGTATGCAGTATCATTTTTGGAATCATTGATAACACTTTTTTTTTCAGATGGGGAGGAACTTTGATGAACTCGTTCCTGTTTAATGTTGGGCTCATCCTACTTTGCTCTATCAGGTATGCTACTAAGGCCTTCTCTTAGACTTGCTTGTTTATTGTTATTATTTTTGTAAATTATGATGGAATTTTGCAGACTCAACTTTTTCCATGCTGATAAGGTGCTATTCATTGAATTTGTTGCATCTATCTGAAATTGTTTCCGTATATAACATCAGGGCGATTGTGTCCTGTATTGGTTAGCAGTAGTGTAAATGAAGAACTTTTGTAAAGCAAACTTTGACCACGTGTATGTGACTTTGTTTCATCAACTGTGCTTCCTCCACCATAACATATGCATAACCCCTGTTGAATATCTATAATTTTCTCCACTATATTTCTTCTTGTTCACTAAGAGGCCATCTCAAGTGTGTTTGCATACATGATCTTTTGCAGTGTGATTCAGTTCTGTGCCACAGCTTTTGCTTATTATGCACAAGCAACTGCAGCTCAGGAGATCTTTGGCCACACACTGCAGTCTCTCCGTGGAATTAAGTATCTCTACAAGTATGTATTTAAACTAGCATGCAAGTACATAGCCAGTTTACAGTTGTTTGCTTTAACAGCTGGATATGTCTATGTGGTGGACATGAAAGCACCAAACTTTTGAAAATATTCTGACTTTTAACATCTGAATATGCAGGTACAATGTTTTCCAGTATGGTTTTGTGGCTCTTGCCATACTCACACTCTTTTACTATGCAATATTTGTAAGTACATTCTTCCAAAATACCCAGTCAATTCATATGAAAATCAAAAAAATGTTATCTTGCTTATTTAACCTGAACTGTTGTTCAGGGATGGCGAAAGAGGAAACCGACAGGAAGATTCCAGCTCTCAAATTGATTTGTGGTTTGTTCTGTAAGGAAGCCTGACGAATTGAACTACAAACATATTTGTTCACGAGTGATAGATTGGTTAGCAATGTATATGATCCTTGAAACCGCTTTCTCAAAGAGCTGGAGAGTTTGTCCATGTAAGTTAGCAACCATGAAGTTGAAGAAGAAAACTGAGATTTCGGTAGGGCACGGGCATGGTTGTTAAAAGCAGAACCCAGCTGCCTTTTGTAATGTACACATTTCTCATCGCGGCTCTTCTTTTCCTTGTGTATTATTATTTTACACTTGGCTGATGTTATTCTTGACAATACTGAGGTCCTTCGAGTCAGAGATGTTTGATGTGATCGGGTGCCACTTTGGCGCCCTTGTTCTTTTGTTGGGTTTGTATCGAGTTAGGTCAGTTGATTTCTTTCATATGTACCATACTGTGATTACCATACGAACTTCTAGATTGTATTAAGGATGTCTTGATCATCTGTCCTCTGTCAATCTGCATTCCATGCTTCTCATCTTCAGACTACTCAACCGATCGAGCTTGTTGGCGAATTGTCACTGTTAACAAATTGGCTGTCATGTTCCCAAATTTCACTCTTCTTGTTATGGTCCCTTGTTATGTTAGTGGCATGTGTAACTTTACCAGATGAAAGTCAATTCTGTTGAACTGCATTCTAAACCGTAAAGAAGCTGAATGTAATAAATGTATACCCCGCATCATGTTAATCCGAAATCTAGTGACTGTTCACGACTTAACAAAAATGATGTCTATTGCTTCAATATCCGTTCACTAACAGATGAATTGACAGAAAAAAAAAATAAAAGAAAATACATATATGGAAGGAAAGAGAAAGGAGAAAACGAAAATGTAAATAAAAAAATAGCTACTCCATATGGAATGAAATGGAAAGGATAAACCTAAAACCATATGAGAAAATGTGAAGAAAATAAAGAACATATATATGGAAAGAAGACAGGAGAAAACTGAAACTATCTGTACTAGAAGAGAGGAGAAAACTGAAACTATATGTTCTATAAAAATCTGCCTCCAATGTTCCAATCTAGCTCATAATGATCATCAGCATGATGAATGCCATTTTGCCAACCGTTAGGCTGTCCAGTAAGACTTGACGGACACAAGGATCTTCTCCCTCTGCATCGGCCCGTCCTCGTGATCAACGATCCTGCTCTCCCATCTCATCCCATCGGCGATGTTCTTGATCCTCACCAGGACATCGACGTCGTCTCTGAATATCGCCGTGCCTTCTGGCCTCAGCACACGGTCCATCTCCAGCAAAATGTCCTCCATTTCACATCTGACATGCAGAAGAAGCAATATGTTCAGCTAGCTTCATAGCTGGAGCAACTGCAAAGTTGAGCATGGGAAAGAGAAGCAGAATTCAGTACCTGTCTTTGTACATTGTGAACAGAGAGTCTGCATGGATCAGATCATACGTCCTAGGATAAGTTGACATCGCCTCACACCTGCAAAAAAAATTCACATACTATTTTATTTAAGACCACTAAATCTGCAAATTTCCTGAATGATTTGCAGCAACAAATACACTGACGAAGAAAGCAGTGCCCATATGCTGGTCAGAAATTTTCTGAAGAATTTGCAGAAACAAATACAGTCACTGAAGAAGCAAGCGGTGCGCATATGCTGATCTGCAATTTTTTCTGAAGATTTTGCAGCTTACCAATCTTGGTACGTTCCGATGAGCCCTCGCTCATAGATCACGCCGAGCGTGTTGGCAATGGCGGCCGTCGGCACGACGTTCATCACCCAGACAGGATCGTCGACGAGCGCCGCCGCGAAGCCGCCGAAGCCGGCGTTCATGTCCAGCAGATTCCGGTACCGGCCTTTCTCGGCCAGCCCGCCGCTGACGCCCTTGTACCGGTCGACTCGTCTCCTCCACATCTCAGAATCCTTGATGAAGGTGTCCACCGTGATGCTGCTTCCCAAGCTACCGCCGGCGATCCTCGGCGGCGGCGATGTAAGCCTCTCCGGCCATCTCTTCACCTCCCCTCCGGCGACGTCTCCTGGCCCGGACACCTCCGGTAGGGGAGTGACGCACTCTTCCATGTTCACGTACCTTGGAATCATATTTCAGAAGCCCATTAAGAAACTTTCAGAAACAAAAACAGCATTAGTTTTCAAGAGTTTATCAAAGGTTTTCGAGTAATTTTTCATCAAACAATCTATACATTGACCAAACTATCGTAAAACTACGTATTTACGATAGTGTATCATAAAACTACATATTTAGCATGAGCTTATCACAAAACTTTAGGTCAAAAAGCTTATCACAAAACTACATGTTTTTTTAAGGCATAATATCATAAAACTACATATTGTTTATCAAATCAAAGCTTAAATTTTCATGGGAACGGATTCATGTTGAGATCATTTTTAGGTGATGAACATACATACCAGCCAGCATCAGGATCTTGGTTGGAATTGCAGAAACCAAGACTGCCAAGCTCATTTCTGCTAGCCTTGCAACTGACATGGTTGATCGGTTTCTGCCAAACAGTGATGTCTCCCATCTGCTGGACCTTGGTCCAGCAAAGGCTCTTGGCAATGGCCTCAATGGCCGATTGCTCGGAGCTCAAGTCCTCCGGCGTCCTCTTCCACCCCTTGAAATGTCTCTCCCAGTTCACCGGCGGCCCTGACAGGACCCAGTACCCGCCGGGCCGGAGAACCCGGTCCACCTCGATCATGTAGAGCCCGTCTGAAATGAATCAATGTTGCCACGATCAATCAAATCTACCCTCTGGTCGTAAATAGTTAATGTTTAAGATAAGATTCGATCAATCTTTTAAATGACCGACCATCAATTCTACACTAAAATAAGTTTATAAAATCTAATATATTTATAATATTATGATAGCACTTTCTGAGGCAAGTCTACACGTAATGTTCCTTTTGTTTTTTAAATAAGCATTTGAGAAATTATTGATGGATGGCCGTTTCGACCGAATCTCGTCCTAAATGTTGAAAAGCTTGTAAAGTTTGTGGCTCCAAAATCAAATTAAGCAGAGTTTTATGAGGTGAAATTGATCAGGTGGTGGAGTTAACTTGCAGCACGTACTGTACTTGCTCCAGGGGATGAGGCAGCGTGAACAGTGAGCCATGTCGAAGGCGCGGGCCGGGTAAGGAAGACGCTTGGTCGCCATGATGCCGAGCATGGCCGGGACGCCGCGCTCCAGGGCGAAGAGCACCTGCGCCTCGTGCGTGTCCTTGGGCGCGAACGACATTGTCAGCACGTCGCGAGACAGCAGGTAAGCTCCCCAGCTCGCAACCTGTACATGTGGTTCAGAGTTCAGAGCATTAGTAGAAAGCCACATTAGTGATTAGCATCAAGATTTGCCATACCCAACAGCTTGACTCATGAGTGTTTTTCAGTACAGTTGCTTTGTCTGATAAAAAGAAAAAAAGATGAAAACTTTGTTAACCAGAAATCTTCTTTTGACATGATTTATAGGGTCATCGTCTCACTTCTGCTGATTATAAGCTGCAACGGGTTATTGATTAAAAAAATATGATTTGTAAATAGAACTTTTACATATATGTTAAAGTTCAAATTTTGGAAGTGGCTTTATAAACTGAAGGGTAAACGATAAGAGTGTTAAACTTGCATACTGCAGTTTAAGTTCGCCAAGAAACAGAGGCCAGCAAAAAAGGATTAAAAAAAACATTCTTGGACATTTTGTTCAAGAATGTTGATAACTGGATATGTTGCATCATCAGACATCTTGTACCATCAGGTAATTAGCAAGGTAAGAGAGTTAACTAGCTAGTACTAGATCCAATGCTCCAGATGCAGAGTTTGTGTTCAGAGAAAGCTATATGTGTCGTCTGGTTAGGTGGACTATGATTAGTACTTTCTTATCCAAACAAGCCCAAATCAGTACACATTTCCATGTGCACCGTTTTCTTCTATCGAACTCTACTGCTCCTACCAAACTAGTATTACCTTCATCCCATTCTAAACTTAACCATGACTTTCCGTATCCAATTTTAATCATTCGTCTTATTTAAAAAAAATTTAAAAACATAAAAAATATAAGTCACGTATAAAGTATTATTTATGTTTTATCATCTAATAATAATAATAATACTAATTATAACAAATTTAAATAAAACAGACAATTAAAGTTAGATACGGAAATTTATCACTGCGCTTAAAATGGGGTGGAGGGAGTACTTCACCAATCACCGATTTAGACCTAACATCAATAAATTCCGCGTGTTCTGTTTTTTCAATGCATCCTCGTCTCACCGACTCTAACATGCAGAGGGTAGTAAAACCAGCTCTGATCCACATCCACATGCTGATCCAAATAATCTCGTTTTGCTTCCTGTCATGTTCTCATGTCAGTCTTCGAAGCATCCTTGCTCTCTATGTTTATTAGTTGTAAACATCCAACTATCCTAATGCCAGTTTTTTATCCAGCAATTAACAAACAGGCAAGGCAAGCAAGGAATACTGGTGGAGGTGTTAATCACAGATTCACAGATAACTACATGGAGATCCACAGCCATATTTACCCAACAGAAAAAAAAAACTATATTTTTTTACACCAATACTATAAAAAACAAGGGGTTTCATCAGGTTTTTTTTTCACTAGAAACAAACTAGGAAACACTGATCTACGCGAGGATGATCAAGTAACAATAAACAACTTGAAATTAACACTTAGCAGCGGACGGACCAAATGGTGGTGGAGAAATATACATAAAAACATTTCGATATTTCGGGACTTTGCTTATATTTTTCAGCCTTTGCTTATATTTACCGTTTGCAAATATTTTTCTATCGCTGCAAGTGATAGTGGTCCGAAACAGAGATTGAATTGTAATTTTTGGAAAACAGGGAGTCAATTGTAAATATCTACCTCAACCAGTCAACCTCAACCACTAGCTGTCAGATCAGAGATGTGCGGTAGAGATTACGTTGAACACCAGTCAAGCAACGACGAAAATTCCGCTCGGGACTGGGCCCACCAGTCAGTCACTATCACCAGGTTAATCTGAGAAGTTAAACGTGGTAAAAGTAACTAACCCCGCAGCCGGTGTCCAAGGCCGTCCTGACCGCGCCGCCGCCGCCCAACGTCACGCCGGCCGCCGCGGCGATGTCGTCGATGTACCGGTCGGCGCCGTGCGGGAACATGGTCCCGCCGCCGGGGAACCGGAGCACGTCGCCGTCCCGCCTGATCCAGTTCTGCACCCCCTTCTCCGCCACCAGCTCCTCGTGCGGCGCGTTCGCGTACCACGCCGCGTCGCGGCTCCGCGGCCACCGGAGCGGCGCGCGGTAACCTGGCGGCGCCGGGACAAGGCACCGCAACCGCCGCCGCTCCGCCGGCGAGGGGCAGTGCCTCTCCCTGTACGCGAACCGCCGCCGCGGCTGCCGCAGCGACCACCGCTGCCCCTCGCACGGAGTGTGCTCCGAGTACCCCGCGTCGCACGCCGGGACGCGGCGCGACGGCGGCGCGCCCGCCTCGGCCGCGTCGTCCTCGGACGCGCCGTGGTGGATCGAGAAGTCGAGGACGGTGTCGTTCTTCGAGGTCGAGGAGCCAACCGTCGCCGTCGCGGGCACCGGTGGCTGCCGCGTGTTGCATGGGACGACGGCGAGGGATGCGGTGGGGAGCGGCGGGGCCGGGTGCGTCCACACGGCGAGGAGGTAGGAGGCGACGCAGAGCGCCACGACGGCGGCCATGGTGGGGAGCGGGAGCTTCATGGTACGCAGCAGCATGGCCGCGCTCTCCTTCCTCTACTCCTCCCCTTTGCCAGCTACTGGAAATTTGGGAATCACTGAATCAATCACCGATCAAGAACTGAAATTTTTGCTAGCTCCTCTGTCAGATAGTTCAGATTTGTGCACTGTTTGTGTAAATGTAATTCAGATTGTGTGGAGAAGTGAGGAAGAAAGGGGAGGTGGTTGAAAGGTGCTTGCTTTGGATGGAAGGTGAGACACCTGGTGCAAACTGCAGTGTCATGGTGTCATAGTGTCATGGAAGCTAGTGCTTGGGTGAAGTGAAGGTGAGCTCAATAGCTGATTGCCATTGCCATGTGCAAGAAGACATAGTGTCACTATATCCTGTCAAGTGCCAAGAATGATTTAGCATGATTTTGTTGCTCTTATTCACGCAAATCTTTTGTGTGTTCGTGAAAAATTATTGCTCATGTTCGTGTTGATTTACAGAATGACCACAGCATTGTACTTGCGTGAATTGTGCTTTCTATTGGATGGATATGTGCCTTGGTCAAAGCTAATACTTTTTTCATTCTTTTCAGAGATATCTAACCAGGTCAGTGACAAACAGGGTAGGCAACAACCGGCCAACAAGTTCTGGAACTAACTACATGACACTGCCATGGTATGTATATATGTAAGAATCTATCTCGCAACAACAACAACAACAACAGCTATTTTCCCAATCTAACAAGGCTGGTTCAGATCTGCAAAAAGTCTGAATATTTTCTTCTATGAATGCACAAGAAGACTCTGCATATCGAAGTATTTCTGGGGATCAATCCATTGTGATTGTTTAATTTGAGGTTAGTTGAAGAAGAATGCCTTTTTTGATCTACACATGGGCCCTACATCATCTCCGCTACCTAAGTTTCACAAGTGGACAGGAGGATTGTTGTGGTTATTGTTCAAGCCTAAGCAAGTACTCCCTGTGTCCAAATATAAGTGCACCTAGGATTGAATGTAATATTTCGTAGTAAACGAATATAGATGGTTGTCTGTCCAAATTCGTGGTACTATGACATATCACATATGGTTCTAGGTACACTTATATTAGAACGGAGAAAATAACTCTCAATAACATGAGCTGATTAGTCCAAATAAAATATTCCCCCTATCCCGAAATATAAGAAGTTTTGGTTGGATAGGATACATCCTAATACTACGAATTTGGACAGATAGCCTATCCCTATTCGTAGTACTAGGATGTGTCCCACCTAACTAAAACTCCTTATATTTTGGGACAGATGAAGTATTTGGTTAAATTTGTTGTGCCTTTTCCGGTTGCCACCATGTGTTTTTCTATCCTACCAATGATTTTACTGCCTTTTGTAATCCTCTCCATCTTGATAGTTTGTATTACCTTTGAAGATAAGCCAACGAAATACTATACATCCATTCATGTGTCATCAGAAATTCAGTCTGCTGAATTAAAGTAAATACTGAGAACTCGAATAACACTCATTTCATATTATTATGCAAAAAGAGGAGTGATTAAGAAATTGTCTTATTCTACAGTGTTACCCAATATATCCAAGAAGAGCTAACCAATGGGTTATTATAGTGTTACCCAATGTATCCAAGAAGAGCTAAGCAATGGATGTTGTTAGCTTGATGAGATGGTAAATGTGAGAATCAACATTTATTTAACTATCGGCAGCACTTGCGGATATGAAATAATAACAATTTTCTTGAAAATCTAACTAACCTCTATTAGTGAGAGACGTGCAACTTCATCGCAATTTTAGACATACTCTCAGTTTCTTCTAAAATCTCAGCGTCGCTCACAAAATATTCACTGTACCAAGCTAGCTAGCTTCAATCAAGTGGCCATCAGGGTAGAAACTAAAGCTTTAGCTGAATCAGTGATGAGCTAAGTGGCCAGCAGTTGAGATGTACTCTCTATATATCGCGGATACCGAAGTTTTAGTTGAATCAACAATGGGTAGTTAAGTATTATTATAAAGTCTCACTCCGGCCGGTGCTCTCTACTGGTGATAGAAAACAATCTGAACCGTTGATCTCATTTGATCGAATGGTTCAGATTGCTTTATAATACCACCCTAATTAGCGGTAGTAGAAATATGAAGGTGCATTATTGTTCTAAAAATAAGAGTATAATTGTCATTTAGTAGTGACTAAACTGTTTTTCCTCTTTTTTGGTTTTTGATGGAATATGAGCAATACCAACATAATGTATAACCACATATCGAGCTAGCTGGGGAAAAACATAAATGATAAAGTTACATGTAATTATTGTATTAGTAAATTACTAATTTACTCTTAATATTACTGAAAGTATAATAATATAAGTAGATAGTACCGGAAATGATTCCACGTATTTAGTTGAATCAACGACAGGTCGTTAAGTATGATGCTGATAAGATGAGCGGTGCGAGTACTCATGAGCAAATAAGCAAATGCAATCATGATCAATTAAGGTTAATTAAGTTAGTGTTTGGTTCATGTCTCAACCATGACATGTCACACTTTTTTAAGTTAGGGCATTCACTCATTTTATTGCGATGACTATAGCCAACAATTGTTGACCACAAAATACGAGGAATAATGCCATAATTCGCCAAAACTTTTATGACAATATAAAGATGGCATTCATACAAAATATGCGGAATGATTTAGCATGGTTTTGTTGCTCCTGTTCATGGTGATCTACAGAACAACAGACCACAGGATTGCACTTGCACGCATCGTGCTTTCTATTGCATGGATGTGTGTCTTGGTCAATGCTAAATCTTTTTCATTATTTTTTCAGAAATATCTGACTAGGTAAGCAACATAGGGTCGGCAACAACCCGCCAACAAGTTCTGAAACCACATGAAGACTTACCACTGTAGCAGCAACAACAATTTTCCCAATAAGACAATGATGGTTCAGATTTGCACAAAGTCTGAATATTTTCTTCGACAAATGCACAAGATGACCCAACGTATCAAAATCTTCCTAGGGATCAAACCATTGTGATTGCTTACTTTGAGGTTAGACTGTTAGTTGAAGTGGGTTGCTTTTTCTGGGTCTACAAATTGGGGCCTAATGATCTCCTCTACCTAAGATTCACAAGCTGACTAGAGGATTGTTGTAGTTGTTGCAAGCCTAAGCATGTAGCTCTCAGTGATCTAAGCTGCTAGTCCAAACTAAAAAGTATTTGGTTAGATTATTTCATGCTTTTTTTCCCGGTTGCCACAATGTGTTTTTATGTCCTACCACTGAAATTACTGTTTTTCCTAATGCTCACCATCGTGATAGTTTTCATTACCTCTGAAGGGAAGCCAACGAACCATCCATGTGTCATTATAAAGAAAATCAGTCCGCTAGTTGTAGTGAAGTAGAAAAATGAGAACTCGGAACATATCACCGCTTATTAACCATATGCATAAATGATGTTATAAGTGATTCAAGAACCTGGTATAGATAGCTGTTACTAGCGGATAACTGTAGTTCATGTCAAAACTATAGATGGCCAAATGGACCGCCCGGCACGGCCCGGCCCAAGCACAATCGTGCCTGGGCCGAGGTCAGTCGGGCCGGCACGGCACGATCTAGACTTCGTGCCGTGCCGTGCCAGCCCACGGGCTGCACCTCAGGCCCAGGCACGGTCCACAAGTATTCGGGCCGTGCTGTTCCGGTCCGAAGGCATGACGGCCCATCGTGCTTCTCCACAGAATAAGTCTATTTTTCTTCCCTAAACTCTGTGTGCTGTGTCCGTATGGCTGGAAATAAGTCTATTTTGTATTCCTCTTATCTTTGGGCTTTACCTTATATGGTTATTAAGTCTATTTTACATCCCTCTACTATTTATTTTTCGATCGTGCTCTGCCGGGCCGGCCCACCATACCGAGGGAGCGGCCCAAGCACAGCCCAGTTATCGGGCCGGGCCGGCACAAACATGACCACAATCAGACCGTACCGTGCTTGGGCCAGGCCAAATTGGCGTGCCTTGGGCCAGGCCGCAGGCCTCAGGCCATATAGCCATCTATAGTCAAAACCAGCTATAAGCGTAAAATATCATTTTATTCGGATATGTTTTGAAGGGATTAAAAAATAATTTTAAGTAACAAGAGTTATGAGAAACCAGTAAACCTCAGCCCACCAAAACCCTTTCACTTTATCCTCCAAGGCATTTCATCGAACATCCTGGCTGCACCCAGATTGGCTTGAGTTCGTACAAGCATTTCGTCCGACACACCGCATACACGCCATTACCAGTTGATGTATTGAGAAACTTTAACTTGATTCATTACAGGAGTACATATGAAAGTCAAACCAGAACCAATAAAACAAGAAACAATACGAACATTTTTGGACAACATGCATTTCTACTTTAATACTACTATGGGAGTCGATGTGATCAGAAGTCCTCGTCGATGCTGAAGACATGGTTGCAAGAAGCGCCGCCGTTGAGGCTGGACATGACGGACGCCTTCTGGTAGTCGCCGACACGCTTCTCGAAGAAGTTGGTCTTGCCCTGCAGGGAGATGAGCTCCATCCAGTCGAACGGGTTGGCGACATTGTACATCTTCTTGCATCCGAGCGCCATGAGCAGCCGGTCGGCGACGAACTCGATGTACTGGCTCATGAGCTCGCCGTTCATCCCGACGAGCGCGACGGGGAGCGCATCGCAGACGAACTCCCTCTCGATGTCGACGGCGTCGGCGACGATGTCTTGGACGCGCGCCTCATCGAGCTTGCCGCGGAGGAGGTCGTAGAGGAGGCAAGCGAAGTCGCAGTGGAGACCCTCGTCGCGGGAGATGAGCTCGTTGGAGAAGGTGAGGCCCGGCATGAGTCCCCGCTTCTTGAGCCAGAAGATGGCGCAGAATGAGCCCGAGAAGAAGATCCCCTCGACGCAGGCGAAGGCCACGAGGCGCTCGGCGAAGCGCTCGCCGCCGTCGATCCACCGCATGGCCCAGTCAGCCTTGCGGCGCACGGCGGGGACGGTGTCGATGGCGCGGAAGAGGCGATCCTTCTCGACGTCGTCGCGGATGTAGGTCTCGAGCAGCAGCGAGTACATCTCCGAGTGGATGTTCTCGATGGCGATCTGGAATCCATAGAACGCGCGTGCCTCGGCGACCTGCACGTCGGACATGAACCTGGAGGCGAGGTTCTCGAGCACAATGCCATCGGAGGCCGCGAAGAAGGCGAGCACGTGGGAGACGAAGTGGCGCTCGTCGGGTGACAGCGCGGCGTCCCAGTGGCGCGCGTCGCCGGAGAGGTCCACCTCCTCCGCCGTCCAGAACGACGCCACTGCCTTCTTGTAGAACTCCCAGATCTGCGGGTACCGGATCGGGAACATCGAGAAGCGATCCGACGACTCCGCCAGCAGCGGCTCCTCCAGGTCGCAGGCGGGCACCAGCGTCGCCGCCGCCGGCATCTTCGTCGTCTTCCTCCTCGCCGCCGCAACCGCGATTCGATCTGGTGGTCTGGGGATTTGGATTGCCTCGGCGAGTGGGTGTGGGTGTGGAGGAAGAGGAGGCATCCCCTCCTCGCCTTTATAGCGGCGGGCGCTGCAGCGGGCGAATTTTGGATTTCGCGCCTTGGAGGCGGCGGGCGCGGGAGCGGGTGAATTTTGGATTTCGCGCGGCGGCTTGCGAGGGAAGGAGGAGGGCGCCGTGCGGGGGAAGATTTTTGGGGGGGGGGGGGGGGGGGGGGGGGTTCGCGGGGAAGATGACGCGTCAACCCAGACGCCGCGTGATTTGGGGAAAAGGGGTTAAATGCGCCGCGATCCACTCAATATGGGCCGGCACCTGTCGCGGATCAGGCCCGACATCCAATTATGTGGTGGGCCAAAATTTGGTGGGCTAGATTGGGCGGCGTGGTTAGACACCGCCAAGATTTGAGCAGGCCGGAGTTGTGGCCAACGTACGACCGGCGATAAGAAGACCTGTAAAGCCTGTAACGGAGTAACGGCTATTGTTTTCTCACTCACACTTTCTCCGGTTAGCTAAAGGGTGTGTTTGGTAAAAAAAAAAATGGTGTAAAACTTCTCCTTATGTTCGTAAAACGAAGCGTACTTATTAACATATAATTAATTAAATATTAATTTTTAAAAAAATAGATTAATATGATTTTTAAAACAAATTTCATATATAAAACTTTTGCAAAACAAAAATATACATCTGGACAGAGATGAGCGTGCATGTTAATCAGTAAATGGCGTTATAAGTGCCTTTAAGATTTTGATTTAAAGATTTCAAGCGCGCCAGGAAATACGTCGATTTGAAACTTCATTTATTGTTATAATAATGTGCCTAGATGGTACTACTACCGTAGTACGTCCTGTTAGAGAGATGTTGTGCGTGTGAAATATGAATGGCTCTTTCGATATGAAGTTATGAGTAACTCCAGTAGTTAGATGTGGACCCTATGAACTGCAGTTGTGGATTTAATCTCATGTTTTCTTGCCGGTTCACATACATTGTTTGAAAAAAAAAATTATGAGTGAAATAAACTAGTACTCTGTTAATAAGCAAACCAACGTTTGTTTATAGTGAGAACTACAATATGAAATATTACATGTAGTTAACCCTGTAATTGAATTCACGTCCCCGACGACTAATGTTAACATTTAGACAGCCAAATATCATGCAAATCAACCATTATAAGCGTATATGTACAAGTGGTTCATATAAAGGCACGGCTAATGCTGCCATTTAGGAGTAGATTGTTAACAGTCGTTCTAACCAGTCGTTTCAATTGTAACGGTTGTTGTACAGCTTGATCCGATGCTACTACTCATCACCGTCGCATTTCTTGTAATTTTCCAGAACATACTAGTAAAAGGAAGAAACAAATTAAGAACCAAAAGTGGCACAACACAATGATTTATTTCAAGATCAAAACAATCCAAAACTAGAGCTAGCTTAGCATAGGCAAAACAAAGATACCAGCAGCTAGCCCAGCTAATGGCAATAGCTGCCTGTAAGTAAAACACCCGGTATTTTGTCACGTACCAAAATGACACTTTTTTTTCTCTGACAGCAATGCCACATCATTAACTAAGAGTGAGGCAGCCGCATTGACGCCAAAACACGCGACACGCATGCGTACGTGTCCCGATCCTACGGCGGCCAACACAAACATCATCATCCCCAGACACGCAGGATACAGCCACGTACAGCATCCGTACGCTGTAGCCTGTACGTACAGCTCAGCATCCCTTACTGCGCTGACGTGGCCGCACGCGGCTCCGTCCGCGTCGCCCGCGTGGCGTCCCCCTCACGCGATCCTGGCCGTCGGTTCCACGTGGGGCCCGCGCGTCAGACACGCGTGTCAGGTGGTGGGAGCCCAACGGTAACAAAGAACGGGGCGTGCGTGACCGCGTCCACGCGTGACAGTGTGGAGGCGGGGTTGGGTGGTCACGTGCGGCGCACCTGACCGCAACGGTCACATTGACCAGAGGGGGGAGGCAACGGTCACATCCCGGACCACCACCACCATCTTGCACCGTCCGGTTGCGATCCGACGGCGTGGAGGTCGCCTCGAGATTCGCGCGTCCACACTGGACAGCCCGTTCTTTTTCCTCCTCCCCTTTGGCCCTCCCGGCCTCTTCTTCCCTTCCCTTCCAGTTCCACCGGAGAGGTGAGTGAGAGTGAGAGTGAGAGCAGAGCCACCACCAACGGAGAGGTTAGTGAGAGTGAGAGGGAGGAGTGGTAATGGTGAGGCAACAAGAGTAGGTTTCATATCATCAGTAGGATAGCGTAGTTTGTAGGCTGCATCTCCATCGCCATTGATCCCTTCCATTGCATAGTTAGGATGTTGTTTTGTTAGGGTTCTTGAGAAGTTTCTCGATTTTTTTTGGTTTGTGATTTGACGAATGGAGGTGTTGTTCGGGTTTGCTGTCTGCCGCTCGCCGTCGTCGTCGTCGTCGCCGATGAGGAGGCCGCGCGGGCTCTGCCCTGGCATGTCCGATCGTTCGTGATTTGTTCTCTACATGTTTTAGGGCCATTTGTTCTTGATCCCATTCTTTGATTCTTTTGTACTAAGCAATCTAAGGCGAAGCCACCCATTCTTTCCTGCATATATACTTACAAACACATAGCCCCATCTGATCTCACAAACATTAAATTCTTTCTTTCTTTTTCTTTCTTTTTTCTCTGTTTTTTCTTTGTTGATTTACTGACCAAATTCTTTGGAAGAACAACAAGATCCCTCTGTTTTTATCTGCTCATTCTTTTGTACATCGAATCATATACATTTCCATTCCACCAAAGCCTTAGCCAGATACCACAGAGAGAGTAGTAGTGACAGAGTGTGAGAGAAACCAGAGGAGGAGGAAGAGGAATAAGACGACGACAACGAGGAGGAGCAGGAGCAGGAGGAGGAGGTCTCTTCTTGGCACGTCGCGTCCGGCGAGTGACGTGTCTCCGGGATGTTGGCGGGTTGCTCGTTCTCGTCGTCGAGGCATCAGATGAGCACCGCGCAGCGTTTCGACATCGTCCCCTGCGGCTTCTCCAAGCGCGGGAACCGCGGCGACGGCGCCGCCCCGCGTGTCGCCGGCGATGCCAGGAGCGGCACCACCACCTGCTCCTTCCGGACGCACCCTGCGCCACCGGTCACCCAGTCCGTGTCCTGGGGCGCCAAGCCGGAACCCGGCGGCAATGGCGCCGGCGCCGCCGGTGGTGTCTGGGAGAGGAACCGCGCCGTTAAGCGGGCGCATGATGAAGACGCGGTCGAGGAGTATGGGCCCATTGTTCGCGCCAAGCGGACACGAATGGGCGGCGACGGCGATGAGGTATGGTTCCATCAATCCATTGCAGGGACGATGCAAGCGACGGCGGCAGGAGAAGGAGAGGAGGCAGAGGAGGAGAAGGTCTTCTTGGTGCCGAGCGCCGCGGCGTTCCCGCATGGCATGGCCGCCGCGGGGCCATCGCTGGCCGCGGCCAAGAAGGAGGAGTACAGCAAGTCGCCTTCCGACTCGTCGTCTTCGTCGGGCACGGACGGCGGCTCGTCGGCGATGATGCCGCCGCCGCCTCCCGTGTTCGACGCGAGGAACGGCGTGCCGGCGCCGGGGCAGGCGGAGCAGGAGGCCCTGGAGCTGGTGCGCGCGCTCACCGCGTGCGCCGACTCCCTCTCCGCCGGCAACCATGAGGCCGCCAACTACTACCTGGCCCGGCTCGGCGAGATGGCTTCGCCGGCGGGGCCCACGCCGATGCACCGCGTGGCCGCCTACTTCACCGAGGCGCTCGCGCTCCGCGTCGTGCGCATGTGGCCGCACATGTTCGACATCAGCCCGCCGCGGGAGCTCACGGACGACGCCTTCAGCGGCGACGACGACGCCATGGCGCTGCGGATACTCAACGCCATCACGCCCATCCCGAGGTTCCTGCACTTCACGCTCAACGAGCGTCTTCTCCGCGAGTTCGAGGGGCACGAGCGCGTCCACGTCATCGACTTCGACATCAAGCAGGGGCTCCAATGGCCGGGCTTGCTGCAGAGCCTGGCCGCGCGGGCGGTGCCTCCGGCGCATGTGCGGATCACCGGAGTCGGCGAATCGAGGCAGGAGCTGCAGGAGACCGGAGCACGGCTGGCGCGCGTCGCCGCCGCGCTCGGCCTGGCGTTCGAGTTCCACGCCGTGGTCGACCGGCTCGAGGACGTCCGCCTGTGGATGCTCCACGTCAAGCGCGGCGAGTGCGTGGCCGTGAACTGCGTCCTTACCATCCACCGCCTGCTCCGCGACGACACCGGCGCCGCGCTGACCGACTTCCTGGGGCTAGCGCGCAGCACGGGCGCCGCCATCCTCCTCCTCGGCGAGCACGAGGGCGACGGCCTCAACTCCGGGCGGTGGGAGGCGCGGTTCGCGCGCGCGTTGCGGTACTACGCCGCCGCGTTCGACGCGGTGGACGCGGTGGGGCTGCCGGAGACGAGCCCCGCGAGGGCCAAGGCGGAGGAGATGTTCGCGCGGGAGATCCGCAACGCGGTGGCGTTCGAGGGCGCGGAGCGGTTCGAGCGCCACGAGAGCTTCGCCGGGTGGCGGCGGCGCATGGAGGACGGCGGCGGGTTCAAGAACGCCGGCATCGGCGAGCGCGAGGCGATGCAGGGGCGCATGATCGCGAGGATGTTCGGGCCGGACAAGTACAGCGTGCAGGCGCAGGGCAGCGGCGGCGGCGGCGGCGGCGGCGAGGCGCTGACGCTCCGGTGGCTGGACCAGCCGCTGTACACCGTGACGGCGTGGACGCCGGCCGGCGACGGCGCGGGAGGCAGCACCGTGTCGGCGTCCACAACAGCATCACATTCTCAGCAAAGCTAAGCTGATGAATGGTGATTTAGGTGAAGAGAAGAACAAGCCTTTTTTACAGTGCTTCTTTTGTTAATGATGATTAGTTCATACAGTCTGACAATTCTTTTATACATTCAGAGAAAAGAAAGAAGAAAGAAAGGTGTAATTTTTGTTTTATAGATTCATAGGAGGAAAGAATCAATTAAATTAAATCAAATTCAATTCTTAGATGTAATTCTTTATATATATTCTTTTGGCTGTTGAGAGAGAGTCCCCTGCAAAATGTAGCTGCTGCAAGCAAGAAGAAGAAAGAAAGCAAAGAAGCAGTAGATAGATTAGCAGGGGCAGCATCACTCATAGTCACTATTAGTGTCGCCAGCTGTTATTATACATCATTATTACATGAAATTCATTCATTATTCATTCTACATGTAATCTCTGTTCAGAATCAGAATGAAATTGAATCAGAAGATTGTGTCATCTGAAATTTATACTACTTTGCTCTTGTTTTGATGGTATCCAATTCTAAACTCAATTGCATTGGTTGATGCGTCCAAAATAGATGTTCCAGTTTACTCCTTTTTTTTTTCTCTGAAGAGCTTCAGTTTTGGCGTCCGCTTGTCAGTTTAAGCTTACACTGAGTTCATCGCTGGAGTATTGGGCCTCAAGTATTCCACGGTGCTGTTGGGCCTCACGAAATGAAACCCATCCAGCCCACCGACATCTCCAAAGGCCGGGCCCAGCTCATTCACACGGACACGCGCCCAAGACGAGAAGAGGCGGGCTATTCCCAACTGCCGCCGTCGCGTCGTCGCCTCTGCCATCCGGCGCCGTCGACCGCCGGCGCGCTCCACGCGCCGACGGCCGTGCCGCCTCCCTCCACTCTTCTCCAAACGCCCACGCGCTCTCTCTGTTTCACCACTCCTGCTCCTGCGCCGCCGCAGCCGCGCGCACCCCTTGCACTGCGCCGCCAGCCGGCAGCCGCAGCCGCAGCCGCCGTTCCACCGTGAGCCTGCTCCTAGGCGAAGACCTTCCTCCCCTAACCGGCTCTGGCTCCTGTTCGTCCCTTGCGGCCTCGCTCGCTCGAGGTGCTCCCAACTCCCTAGTCGTTACGTAACTCTGGTGGCGTGGCGTCGGTTTCGCTCTTACGGTGCTCGTCCAAATGCCTAACCGGCTTGCTGGCGCGTAATATGCCCAGGATGATGCCATCACGTACTCCAAATCCACACTACTAGTACTCCACCGGGTGTTGCTCAAGGCCTCAAAGTACACCTATTGTTGCGGGAGATGGCAAGTGGTAAGTATATTCGGGCAACAGCTCCATGATTTCCCCCCTTGCTGTATTTGTTACGTTTGTAGATTCACCTGTCCATCGACATTCTCCGTTATTTTCCTAGCGAGAACCGTAAGAGTAGCAATACTCCATTGAAGCTGGTGCAATCGTGATGTACATATCTTATAGAGGTGAGAAATCATGGAATGCCAATATTAGGTAAACAGCACTGTACTGCCCACCATATTCTAGTAACATGCTAGCTCGTGACGATGAATCAGGACTGTTTATACTTCCAATGAAACAATATATAATTCATTTTATATTATCCATGTCTCATACAGGATTTTACATGCTGACAGTATTGTTTCATTTTCTCTCAAGGCAAAAGTAGCATTTGAGTTTCTTACTTTTTCCTGCAAGGTTCTTGTGATGACTAAATCCAAAGGTGATCCTGATGTTACCTTTACAGGCAAGTGGAATCATCTTCAGACTATAGCTATTTCTATAAACGATAGCTACTGTTCTTTCAGTTCAATGTTGGTTTCAGCTCATCTATTATTGAAATCTGTTTTCTTTGTCACCAACAACTAAGATTTTGTTGTCTGAAACAATATAGCATGCACCAAATACCTTTTTTTTTTAAATTCAGTACACCTTGTAGTATCTTCTTCCTTGGAACATATGGACATTTTCTTTTTGGCCTTCATTTTGAGTTGTTTAAATATTTCTTAACTAGCATGGTGGCCCGCTCAAATTGCGCGGCTAGCATCCTTATGTTTTCTCTCATATAATATCATATATATTTTCTTATTTCATTATTAAAATATCTTAAAATAATAACATAATTTAAATTTTGTACTAACTTTATTAAACTATCAATGTGTAATATTCATATTGTGTTGTATACACGTGATAGTTATTAATTATTTTTAATACCGAATTTTAGTTATTTCTCAATTATATTTCTATATGGCCTCTAGTCTCCTTTTCCAACATTATTTATTTTTTTTAATTATGAATTTTATTCCTATATTTCTTATTTTAAATTCAAAATTTCAGTTATTTCTAAATTATATTCCTATATGAACTCTTGACTCCTCTTCCAATATTTCTTATTTTTCAATTCCGAATTTCCGTTATTTATAAATTGTATTTCTATGGACTCTAGACTCTTTTTCTATTATTTCTTATTTTTTAATTATGAATTTTCATTATTTCTAATTGTATTTCTATATGGACTCTAAACTCATCTTTAAATATTATTTATTTTTTAATTTCGAATTTCAGTTACTTCTAAATTGTATTCCTATATGGACTCTAGACTATTGTTCCACTATTCCTTTTTTAATTTCTAATTTTAGTTATTTGTGAATTGTATTTCTATATGTACTCTAAACTCTACTTTTAATTTTATTATTTTTATTCGGAATTTTAATTAATTCTAAATTCCTATATGGACTCTATACTCTTCTTTCAATATTCCTTATTTTAATTCCTAATTTCTATTATTTCTAAATTGTATTTCTATATGGACTCTAAATTTATCTTTCAATATTTCTTTTTTTTATTTCGAATTTCAGGTGTTTTTAAATTGTATTTCTATATGGACTCTAATCTTCTTCCAATATTCCTTATTTTTTAATTTCGAATTTTCATTATTTCTAAATTGTATTTCTATATGGACTCTAACCTCTACTTTTAATTTTCTTATTTTTTTAATTCTGAATTTCCATTAGTTCTATTGTATACCGGCATGGACTCTAGTCTTCTCTTCCTATATTCCTTATTTTTAATTCCGAATTTCAACTACTTTTAAATTGTATTCCTATATGGACTCTGTTTTTTCTTTTTGTCCGATTAATATGAGAATTTCTAGGCCATGAGAGCGAACGTGGAGGCTTCTTTTTCTATTCCTTTAATAAGTTAATAGATAGATAGTTGAAAATTATCATGCAATACCAAAGCCTCTCTGTACAGTTCTTTGATATTTGCATTCCCCTTAAGATGATTGAGTGTCATTGCCTGCGGTCCTGTGGATGAGAAGATTCTTGCTTATGCACTTGCCACTGGACACCCCTCTACAGCTATGCCTTTCGCAACGGGGCAAGAAGCTAATGGACATCCATCCAAATCATTGCCCCACCAGTTCAAACTGATTTTCTCTAGTCCTAGGCATAATATAGCAAGACAGCCATGAATGCCAAACCAGCATCAAGGGCACCTGAAAGTAGATAATTGTGTCTCTCCCACCAGTCACGACGGTACTTATAGACCACATAACCTGACAAAAATGCTACAAATATCCATGCGGTGGAGTTGACTGAAGTGGCAGGAGGCATCTGGCTGATTCCAGCGATCAGCACAGGCATGTTGACAAGTAGAATCCATTTCTGACCTGGGAATGCCTTGTGTGCAAACCAGACGAGGAGGGGAGCAATGGCACCCCCCAAGAAGAACCAGTTGACAGCAGAATAAGTGCCTAAATCACAAAATATTCTGCGCGGGCCAATAAGACCCCATATGACTGATGCATCGTAGAACAAATGATCATAAGGGCAGGTCCAAGGGCTGCCTGTGGGGAGGAGCTCGGTGTTGCATATATCAGGGATTGTATCCATGAGCCACCATGCTGTTCCAAGGTACACGAATGCTGCTATCAAAGTGCCCACCACCTGCTATTTTTGAATTGCTATTAGGGACATAATCAACACTGAATACAATGATAATCTGCTTATCCTCCTTTTGTACAAGCGATACCATATTTTTCATGTGATTAGTGAAGCTGACCTGAGCCATAAACATGGTTCTTGGAGGAATCTTCATTTAGTGTCCCAGCTTAAAATCTTGTAGGAATGCCAGGGCTTGCTTTGGGCCCAATGTAGCCATATACCTTGAAGCACATGTTTGCGACAGGTCGTCCAGGATACAAGTACCCCATGATGTACTCCGTGATGATATTGAAGCCCGGAGTCTGTCACATACGGTATAATAAGCTGAAGGGCTACACTTGGATGTATGCGTTGTATAATGCATTTGCCTTCATACTTTTACTGCGTACCTGGTTTGTCGTTGCTGTGATGATTCCAATTGGAAGGGTGAAGAAAATCGCAAGGGTACATGCAAGCAGTACCCCCCACCAGGGTAACTGCAATTGTTCTATGTAATACTCACAAGTAAACATGGTGATTGCAACACTGGCTATAGGGATGGAGATGAACCACCATTCAGGAACCTGTTTGTACCTCTTCATAAGCTTTGTATGTATGTCCATCCTTTTGTCTTGGAAAGCTGATTTGCTTAGCTGCCAAATTTCACTGGACACAGGTGTCACAAATTTAGTTGTGTATCTAGTTTTGCATAATAGACCTAGAGGGAGTAGGAAGCGGAGGATACCTTCCATGAAAAAGAAGAACGTGGACAACTGTTGCAGTAAGGCATGCAAAACCAAGACCGTAGCTGATAGCAAAGAAGGTGCTGATATATAATGATCCATTCTTCTCACAGGCTTTTGTATCAAAATGGAACTGTGAGTCCATAATGGTAGAGATGTTGTACTTCTGTCCAGTCGCTGTGAAAAGACCATCTGAAAAGATAGGGAAGTTCTGTGCCTTGTAGAGATTAATCCAGTAGGCGATTGGTGTGATTACATAAATGTAGATGAAGAAGCCGGCAGCAATGTTGGCAGTGGCAAACCATGGACTAGCCAGTGGGCTTCCGAGATATGACGAGATGGATGACCAGTGTCGAGTCCAATTGCACCAATGCCAAGGCCGTGGAGGCCTGATCCAAGCTGTTGTGCGAGCACAGATTTGGGAAAGATCCAACAGATCCAGGAGAGAGAAGTGAGCATCTGGGATAGGTAGCCTGGGAAAATGTAGTAGGCGAAGCTGCACACAAATGCCACCAAGAAGAACTGGGTGCATGTCATGCCGCCTTTGCTCCTCCGTTCCTTTTCATGAAGTGCCCTGATGAACATATGCAGAAAATCTGTTATTCACTTTTTTATGGTAGTTTTTTTTGCCATCCTTTGACTACGGAGAAAGTTGTTTTACTGCTAATTTGATTCTGCATTTGCAAGTGTGTCCAGTATGGCTATTGAGCCCAGTTTTCAGATTGTCACTGAAAGTTCTAGATGAATTTACTCATTGGCAGAGCAACACAGATTTATGCCTTATTATGATTTAAAAGTGTCATCTCAACAAAATGCTGAACCCAATCAGCTGTGACACGAAAAAAACCGAATCCTTTTGTAGCTCATTATTTATTGGCAAAAATAGAAAAGGTCAATATGAAAGAGGAGAAAGAAACAATATTAACGTGGTCCCGGGCATCTAGCATTCTATCCGCAATGGTTGGCCATACAATCGCGATTCATAATGGAAAGGAACATTTACCTATTTATATAAAAGAGTTACGAGACATCGTTCCAGCTGATTCAAATATCTAACTAAGCGACCTGAATGGAAGGCTAACCAATGAATGAACTGTTCTCTCCAGCTGTTATGAACTATCAGATGGTCAAGAATTGATAGGAATGAAGGGAATTGATTTCAGGGATCAAATAAAGAGGGAATTTATGATTTAAAAGTTACGAGAACAACTAGTCGAATAGAAGCATGAGTTCAGTGGTGTTGCTAACTTCCTTACTCATTATAGCTGTTTTTTTTTTGCAGACAAATTGTATCCATGTTTTGCTGTGTTACTAGTATATTTCTGGCAAACCATTGAAGCCTCTGGGGCAGTAAACATCTTGTTCTAAAATGCCTATTTGGATTTACTCAAATGAATCTTGATATTGTGTAAGGTTAAAGTTGATGCTTGTTGCTGGTTGTAACTGAACTTGTTTCCTTGGTTGTTAATGGAAAATTAGCATGCCCTGGTTTGGGACGAAATATATTGTTATAGTATTAATATCTGCTCCTCGTCATAATTGAAAGTGATGTGATATTTTATATATCGTGTTTTCTTTCTTTGAATTTTGTCTATCAAAATTGATTTGACTGCTTCTTTGATTACTTAGGAGATCTCCGTCATATGCGGAATTCTGGTTTTCCGCAGCAGCATGAACTTGCATGGTCTCAACGCCCTTACGAGGTAGTGATGAGTTTCACGCGCTCTAAGCCTGGCCCACGCGCAGTTAGGAGGATTGGCCGCTATCTGAGCGGTACCACCCATCCTACCCTACTACCTATAGGGGGTCGTCCGTCCTACAGCCGCCCGAAAAGGAACTGCAGTAATCTTGCCCATATAATGAAAGCAGATCTTGGTCCATGGAGTCCCAAGAAGGTTGGAACTCCAACCTGTCCGATGCTTTTTTGGCCAAATAAATAGAAAAGTGGGACCAGCACAATGAGCAAGCTGCGCGAAAAACCGCTTCTTTTTCCGGTTCCGCAACAACTTGGGCGAAATGGGGTTCTACCGGGAAACCATGGTCGAGTTTTCGACCTTGGTTACTGGTCGAGCCACTGGATAAGAATCTCTGGAGATCTTTCCTCTCCACTTACTCGTAACAGGCTTTCCCTCTGTATAAGACTTCTTCCGAATGGCATAATTGTCCTGTCCTATTGACACCTCGATCTTTAAAGAAAACTGACTCCTCCTTCTCTTTTAGGATTTGATTGTCGTTGGTCCTTTTTTCACTAATGATCTCACCATAGTAGTTCGCGCGAGGGACTATCTTTTCTATCGTTTGCTTTTCACTCTCAAGACAACGGTCGGTCTCTCTATGCTATAAAGCGGAGCAAAGCGCATGGCGCTGAAAGTTAAGAAAGCTCAAAAACACACACGAACACGATGCAGGGCATAGCATAAATGAGACCGCTGATCATTTTGCTTGACCTTTTTCTATGCTTTTTTTGGGTGCACCAACCGACCCAGCAGTGATCGATGACAGAATGGTATGAACAAATCAAAGTCGTTGACCATTATACCGTGCCATGGCACACTACTAGATAGATTGTATGGCTCCGTTGGTGGCTTTCTGATCACGGGTTTCATTTGAAAAACCCCAACGCCATTCATCTTGCGTCCGGTCTTTCATGCAAGAGTTTCATTTTTGGCCGCTACTACGTTCGTCGAAAACTTCTTGATGGCACCATCATCTCATTACCTTATTTTTGCCCTTCGACTTCGGCTATGACCAATGCCCCACCTAGCTGAATAGGCGTAACAAAGCTACCTGAAAAAGGCAAGGTGCACCTTAGATTGAAATCGACAAATTGCGTTTTGCCAGATGGATTCTTTAGAAAGATTCCCGGATAATCGATGAAAACACGATCCTGGATGTTGGTCTCAAACACCGTTTAGTGTGTGTTGGAACCGCTCTCATGATGGCAGTATTTATAACAACTAAAACAATCGCATTACCTGCTTAAGTGGAATACTATCTTTCATAATAGATATTATCTATCCAAGATAGTAGTAGAATACTGCATCTGCACGGTCTGTGAAAGTCAACAATATGGATGGCATAATAGGCAATGGTTGCGTACTAGATTGGTGGTCTTATACTTAAAAGCTGTTTGCTCTGATTCAAAGCAGGCGAAGTAGTTTCGGTGGTCTCATACTTGTGGTAACTCTCTTCATTTGTTGGTGCTCGGTGGTTGGCAAAAGCGCCTTCTGAAGAGTCGTACCCACGACCCATCACCCTTTGGAATAGATCCTCAGGCCCATCGCACGGCGAACTACCTAAAGCTTAGAGAGTTTGCAAGGAAAGGAGATAGACTGACTATCAGCGACTAGCTACAGGAAAGAGATTCGGGTTGTTAGGCAAAGTTGGGAGAGAAGTAAGAAATCGGTGATAGAAGTAGTGCTCAAGATATAAGGACAGGTCACAGGAATAGGAATATGGATAGCTCTCTCTCTAGTTTGAAGAAGGATAGCTGGCTGGGAGAGTAGAACTAGTTAAAGCGCTGGCTGGTCAGAAGAAAGAACTTACTGTTGTACTGTAGTATGGTAATAAAAAACATTGTAAAGGAAAAACTTATCTTGTTCCGGAGACAGCACTGAACTTCTATTATTACAAGAAAACTGAACTTGTTGAGCTACAGACAAAAGTTTGACTTCACAGGTACTCCTCTGATACTAAATTGGCTAACGCCTACAGGAAGAAGCTGTTTCGGCAGCTGTACTCTCAAAAGTAACCAGCTATTTCCTTTTTTTCATTCACTCGGGTAGCGGCATATGGCAAAGAAAGCTCGGAACTAGGAATAGTAGAAATAGGGATTACTTCACTGATATCGATTTTCGCCTAAGCACGGCCTCTAGGTTAGTTCAAAGTGTAGTACAACGAACTATCGATACACCGAAAACGAGTAAAGATGGGTACATAAAATGAAGACATCGTGGATTACCCAAATTAGGACAACGATAGGACATTTCACTTTCTTTCGCTCGAGTGAACAGAGAGAAAGACTATTGTCGTCCGTCTCTTCACGCCCTATGTATAGTTAATAGGGTTGCCCATGTAACTGGGAACTTCGAGTTGCGAGTTAGCCATTAGTTAGTTTTTTTAACACGGCATTAGCCGTGGATGAGTCTAAGGATAAGGCAAATGCTAGTAATCAAGACACCAGCTCTTGGATCAAACCTAAGCAAGATCATATCACCGGTTAACGGGATCACTTCTTTCCTTGATTGAAGGGCTTGTGATGGCTTACTACAAGAGAGACAAAGGTGGGCAACAAGAAGGCGGTCACCAGCTGCAACTAATAGGGTGGCTACTTGACGAGGGCAAAAGTGCAATAGCACTGAAACCCAAGGCAAGACCTATTACAAGCAGTCGCCCCTGGCATTACCGGGAGGATGCCTAGCCGGGGTCCGAGAGGACTCTGAACAGACTAGCAACTGTGGCAACTGGGGCACGCTATGCCGACACGAAAGCGACGTCATACCGAACAGAAATACAGGTATGAAAGTCTTCGTCAAAGTCTTTGGCATCCAACAATATTGGATGAGTGGAACAGAAAGGAATGGCACGGAAAGGGTTTTGGGAACTATAATAAAGATAATTCTTTTACCTATATTTTTATAAAAATATTAGTACAGCTGAGTGCCTAAGTTGCCTAAATCGTCTAATTGTTGCGCAGAATTCAGATGAAGATGATGCTGGGTGGGTTTTATTATTGAAATGACTGTAAGTGATTCCTGTTCGCTTGAGTCATTATGTCAACATCTACTCTTTTTTTGACAATTCATGATGTGTCAATATATCTCTGCTTATTATGAATGAAAATGACAAAACCATGATATAGGACAGATAATTTATTTATATAATTAACATGTTGCTGAATAGCAGTGCCATCGTATTCAGTGCTGTTCATAAAACGTACGACTTGAACACCAGCTTAATAAAAACTCATCTTGTTTGTCCTTCAAAGTTCAAACTACCCTTTTTTTTTGTTGACGTTGGTTTTGAGATTTGGGAAGGTGATTGGTTGGTTATCTTTGGGTAGTCTAGCACTTCAGCTGTACCTTATTAACACATTAATTGGAAGCAACTGGCTGCACACATTATGCGACGAAAAAACAATGCATTCTACTGGTGGAAAGATTAATTATAAGTGGCAATTCAACTCCTTTTAACCAATCATAGGTAAGCTATATCTGAATAATCAGATTTATAGCACATGTGGAGAGTTACTTATCGTGGAATATGTCCTTACCTGAAGAGGGAAACCTGCACGAGGTTGGACGGCCACCACATCGCCGCCGGCTCCACCAGATACCGCCGGAATATTCCCGCCCACCCGAATCCCAGCACCTACAAAATGGAGCTCAAGTTCATGAGCATGGGTACATGACACCTTCTACTGTTACTGCAGGCTGCAGCACGTTGATGTCAACTCTACCTGGCTGGTGGTTCTCCCGTAGAAGACTCGGACGGCGGTGATGACGTTAATGGCGAAGACGGAACCGGCACCGGCGTTGGCGAAGATGGTGATGAGCACGTGCTCTTTGACATTGAGGGTGAACTCCCACGGCCGGCCACGGAAGAAGACGCGCTCCGGCAGAAGAACTGGTTGAGGAAGGAGAGCACCCACATCCTGAACGTCAGCACCGGCGTCGCCGGGTCGTCAGCGCCACCTGCTCCGCCGGTGAGTTCTCCTCCGCTTCCTCCGGCGAGCCACGCCGCATTGAGGATCGCACTGCACGAGAAGAATCAATTCATCAAGCAGCAGAACAGTTTACTTACTCCTAGCGCCGTTACATGGCGGGAAAAAAAGCTGAGACGATGAGGCTTTGCCGTGCTTACACAGTGGAGAGGCGATTTGGCTATCACGTTCTTCTTCCTCTCCATCTCCATGGCCTTGCTCTTGTAGTACTTCTTCGTGATGGGAGGACGCCATAGATGGATAATGGGAGCTGGGAGCTGTGCCAATGCGCCAGACAGCCAGAGTGCCTGCCTTTGTAGCTAGTATCCGTGGAGTAGCTTATGTGGACTGTGATTTGTGCAAAAATCCGCATCTGCAAAGTTTTGGTCCAGTCCATGTCCTAGGTGCGGCAAATTTACTCCGGACCTGTAGGCATCAGTGAGAAAATTGAGACACGGGTACCTACCTGATACTCTCTTTCTTCTTAAAAATCTCAAACCCTATCCCAAGGAGGTTTTAAAGAGAGCATGAGAGGTATTTGTATTGAAGTAATAAAATTTCTCGTTTTACGGATTGGTTAAAACGAATTGGTGATAGGTAAGAAGGTAGAAGTTGATTTATTTTGATTTACAGTGGGACGGATGGAGTAGATTGTAGAGTATTTTTTTCAGCTAATGGACGAATGAGACAGCAGATTTGGAAGAATTGCGTCGCTGTGAGGAGGACAATTCGTTCGATCCTCTGCTACAAACCTTACAATAGAGGCAAGTGGGCGCCGTCTCTTTCAGTATTTTTTATGGCTCGATGGTATCTTTATTTTTTTTTTATGTACAGGATAACACGGTCGATGTGATCGCCCTGCTCCACACTGTTAGGCCGCATAGCCCACATCAAGCAAAATGGTTCAAAGGTATTCATATCTAAATTTACCACAGAATTTTGGAGGGGTTTTGCGAGAATTAATCTAGTTTCAGCAAAAATCTTGTGAAATTTCTGAGTCATGGAAGGAGCTGTTAAATTTCTACAATATCTCTTTCGCTCCAAAGGAGGCATTTTAGCATCTTCGAGAGGATTGCAAATAGCAAAACCAGAGCAGCTAAAAATATACACCACGCAGAGATTAATACATGACGCAGCAAAACCAGAGCAGCTAAAAATACATGACGCGCACCAAAATTCTCCCAACACGCATTAATCGGCAAAATTGTCTCCAGGTACAATTCAGTATATATATCCCAAAATAATCGGTCATAAGCATCACATCTGCACGATGCCACGACATGTTTTCAGCTTTGATGTTTAACTAGTTAATGTCAGAAAGCATCTCACAAAACCAAGGCACCAAAGTTGGAACTTGGAACAACAGAAGGCTACCAATCCTAGCACTATGGAGGAATATATCTAGAGCGACCAACGAACTATCATCATTTCACTCGAACATTCGATGTGATCCGTGATCGTGCCTACAAGGTAGGAAAAGCGATTGATTTGTGTTATCACCACCCAAGAACTTGTGATCAAGTTGTTTCTAAGAAAAGATTGAGCGGCCAGAGTTGCCAAATCACCTGATAAAAGGACAGACAACTTAACGCCTAACACGACCACCACCACCAGGTCCTGAACCTCCCCTGGGACCAGTAAAACGAGCAAACTGGAGTCGTAAATGGGGTGAATTGCGATCATGTTCATCGAATTTGTAGCCTGCAAAATTAACCATGAATTTCATGATTTAAAACATGGCAAATAAGCAATCAAACAAACGGCTCAACGACTAGTCAACTACCATGTAATTTCTCACTCCCAAGACACCACTGAGAACTAACTCATTGCAGGTGCGAATTACTCTATTTCCATACATGACCTTGAAAAGTTTTAGATGGACACTGACAAAATTACTTTGATCATGCTACTGAAAATAGGTCATAGATGCCTAACACAATCATGGAACAGTTATTCCTTTTTACAAACAAGATCTAACAGCTACCTATCAGGAATCACTGTAATTAGAATAGGTTAACAAGCATCATAAGTGGATAATAACTGTATTGGGAATTAATATAGCTTGCTAAAGTTGTTGTCAAGTGAAGGGGAAAGTACCATTTGAGAAGCACCAGTGAGCCACTATTAATATAGATAGATGGTGATATTATGCCATTATCTGCCAGAGTGTTTCCACAGGCCTAGTCCCCCAGACAACGCAATAACATCTTGGGGGGCATTATAAAAGCAGTCACGGCTACGGTGACAAACTGATAATGCGAAGCAAAATGTTCAAGTGATAAATTAGGAACAGACAAAACTTTCACAGCCCACTTTCAGTTGCTTGGCCAATAACTCCACACCCAATTTAAGGACAGATACTTCAGTCGAATGAGTTATTCAACCATAAAGAAACTGACAGTGTCGGCTTTTAGCAAAATACCCCAAATTACCAAGCATCACAAGCACCTATCAGATCTTGGTAAACAAAGCATCCAAATTATATGCATGCATGACAATTAGATAACTAAAAACAGGGAAAATGATAGAGAAGAAAATACACAAGCTCAATATCATGGCCCATAAGACACTCATAGGAGAGATGGATCAACAACATCACATGGTGTACCCACAGCTGTCAGCTTTAATTGGGCATAACGCAGCCAAAAGAAGTTCGAGATCAAAAGGTGATAAATGGCTCAGTGTCAACAAACTATAGTTCACTGACTCACCTTGCAAAGCATCCATAGCAATAGCAGCCTGAGTAGCAGTTTCAAAATCAACAAAACAGAGTAGAATTGGATCCCCACCAGGCTGTTAGCAGCAAAGCAGTTAGATGGATGAACAAGAATGAAACAAGAGACCAGACGTGACATCACCGAAAAGCTCACTTACATGTCTTGCTTCTTTGTTTACAAGTCTCACCTCACGAAAACCAACAAATGGTCGGAAGATATCTGGGGGGAAGGTGAAGGACCAATAGCTAAGAGATGGAGGCATATTATAAATAAGTACACCCACAATTTATGCAAATGAAAGATTAAAGATTGACAGAAAAAGGCATAGGATTTAAGGATACGAGAAACTTCTCGACGTGCACAATCAGTAGGAATTCCTTCAATGAACAATGTATTTGAGGCATCTGGTGGAAGGGGAGGCTCTGGCATCCCACCACCAAAGCCAATATTTCTGGCTTCCATGCCCCCACCAGCCATCATTGGACGATCCTCAACTGAGTATCCAGCATTGCCACCTGTGGCAGGCCTAATAGATTCAGCACCAGGTCCAGCTCCATAGGATTGAATTTGCTGTAGTAGAAAAAGAAGAAAAAAAATGTCAGCTGACAATGTGTTCAGAAATCGAATATAGTATGTATCAAGAACAGATTTTGATACCCCAGTACGCAGAAAACGTTCATAGGAAGCGTTAAGAGCCTCAGTGTCTCTTGCAGGGCGATACCCTGGCCTTTCTTCATCACGAGAGTAATAGCCAGGCATTTCAGGAGCACCAGGTACATCTATGCAAGGGACAAAAGTGGTAGTAAATATGGACCTCAGTTATCGAGACACTACTGCATCCTAAATCATTGGACAACTAGCTAGTACTAAATTATAAGTGAAATGGCATAGGACAAGCAGAATTGTTGATAGGTGTCATCCTAAATTGAAAACAAATTACAAAGCACGCAAAATCCTAGAACGCCCTCAAACCAACAGAACCACCAAACCAAGGGAACGTGCAATTTTTAATGGACAGCTTCAGCGACAGCGATGTTGTGATGTGAGACCAAAAACATCATGTTTCCGCTTGAATGCTCGAACAAATGCGCACTGCTTTGTCTGCATCGCCGGGAGATCACTACAGAAGAAACAGTAAGCACGAAATGCATGATATGCACACGCGATCTCAGCTTGGACGCAAGGCAACCTTCAAGACCGAATAAGAACAGCCAAGCATTGCAACCTGGCGAGCTCTAAAACCCTAAACACCCGCGCCGGCTTCAGAGCCGAGACGAGCAGCTAGCTCCGCGGGCGGATCGAGCCGAGCAGAGCAACGAGCGGATCGAGCTGCCGCGAGGAGACGGAGTGAGACGTGGCGAGGCGAACCAGAGAAGTCGGCGGGGCGAGGCCGCTTGAGCGGCTGCCCGGCGGCCGCGGCGGCGGCAACCTGAGAAGCAGCCGGCGGGGCGGGGGCGGCGGAGAGGGGAAGCTGCTGGTGGTGGCGCGCGGCGTCGGCGGCGACTGCGTACCTCCAGTACGCGTCGGCCATGGCGACCTGTGGGCGGGGCCTCCTCTCCTCTCCCTCTAGAAGGTTCTGGATTCGCGTCGAGAAGAGAGAGAGAAGGAGGTTTGCGTGGCGGTTGCGGATGGCGGAGTGGAGGAGAAGGAAAGGGAAGGAAGATGGGGGGAATGACGTGTTGGTGGAGAAAGCCAAAGGAGGAAGGGAATCTCCGCTTTTCGGGACCGTTGGATCACACCCCCTGGTGGTGGTGCACTCCTACACGCTCCATGCATGAACGGTCCAGATTCAATTGAGATCCTCTGTGACACTGCACATGCGATATGTGCGGTTCATATGTCAGTGAGCATTACGGGCAGTCGACCTGCATCCGATACCCGTGAATAGTGGGGAAAAACAGATTTATAATATTATGAATCTGGAGATATAAACTTTTTCATGTTATAGTCTAAGGATATATCCTATTAGATTTTAGGTTGATATATTTTGGAACGAAGGAATTAAAATTTATCAAAACTTAATTATTATTTTTTTTGAAAAACTTGGTAGGGTTATCAGGCACTTACGGGTTTAAAGCTAGAGTGGTAAGACCTGACCGACTGAACTGCACTAGCCAGCTTTTCTCGCGCCTTTTGGTACCGAGTTCTATAAATTTCGTGTGAATTTTAAATTTTTAACGACTGTTTGCAGAAAAATCACGTCTCCAGTTACGTGGTTCTCGTTTTCCAAACGGGCCAAAGTCTCCGTTAGAAGCTTCCAATCGTTGGGCCTGCAAAGTTAAAAGGCAAGAAGTGGCCGAAGAATTTCAGTCCATGATAAATATGGCCAGAGGCCTAATTACAAGCAGCAAAGAAGAGCAGTGATTTGTTTTTGGGCTTCACATCTCAAGGTATTTAACTATCTGCTACTCTTATACATGACAATTAACGTTGAACTATCTGCTACTCTTATATATAACAATTAACGTTTACCATCTGAACCCAAATATTATAACACATATATTATAAACACGTAAAAACCATGTTATTAAACATAGGTGATAATAAATAATTACATGTTATGCCCCTTCATATCTCAACTCCAGGTGGGCCTTGCCGCAGCCGCCTGTATACATACATGTTGATGACATAAGCATGACCTACTGGAGCAGAAGACACATAAATCCTCCAAAAACAAAAGTAAACACGTGAAAAAAATATATAAAAAAACGAGTGAGAGGAAAGTCAGGTGCAGTAGGTCAACGGCCCAAAGGCCAAGGCCAACGGATCCATTACGGTGGTTTTTCAAAAAAGTGATCAATAACTAATCCTACCACTAATCAGGACGGAGGTAGAGTATATTAGAGGTGTTCAGCAATTTTTAGCTATACTTTATTTATTTTCACCATGTATCCAACCTCTGAATACAAAATTAAATACTCACATTATTTTAAAAACGATTTAAAATAATATAAAGTAAGTAAGTGGTACCCTCTTCATTTCGTTCTACCCCGCCCCTACCACTAATTACACCGTCATCACATCATCTCCACCTAATCACATCACGTGACAGCCACAACCGACGGCAGTGATCATCTATTAGTACACCCCACCGTTGACATCCAGCGAAGATTATTCATTACACTTACTCCGAGGTTCTGACAGGTGGGGCCCACTGTGTGTGCACGGACAGCTAGACCAGCTAAGCGCCAGGTGGCGATAACCGAGTGGTCAACTTACGGTGTGGTTTTGTGGCCGGACAAGCTGATGATTGTGCGGATACTTCTTAGCTGTCGTCTACTCTACCAAACGAGAAATGGTTTTTTTAGAGTGCAAGGTACAAAAACTCTTTGGTTGCATTGCATTCATCAGACCAACCTAACATAGCATGGCCAAAGCCCAAAGTTAAACCTAGGACAAGCTATAGTGATAGTAGTAGTAGCAGCAGCTTTGATGCCGTCCTATGTGTACCGAATGGTATATTTCATCTTTGCATTTGATCAAGCAAGCAATGTAAGCTTGTTGTTGTTGTTGTTGTTGTTGTTGTTATGGTTATCCTTATGTTTTTTTCCAGATCCTAATACTAGTTGAGTTAACAAGGAATTTCTAAAAAAAGAATAATCTCATTGAATACATCTGGTCCATACGCCAATGTAATGTCATTAACAAGAGAACATTGGTACCTGCTGAAATATATTTTTTGTTAGATCGGCATAGCATTTGCAGAAGTAAAACACAATACAAGTTAGCACTGATGTCATCCTATTTATACCAAATATGGTATATTTCATTTTGTATATTGATCAAACAACTAATGGTCCTTACGTTAAACTTTTTGATCTTATCGTCCTTTTTTTTCACACCCTAATACTAAGGGCCTACTCTTCTTGGAGGATTTTCGTGGGAATTTTATAGTTTCCTGTAAAATTCCTACATTCCGAATAAACCCTAAGTTGAGTTATGAGCTTTCTATGCAAAAAATTTATAGAAAGAGAATAATCACATTCAATACGTCAGATTGATACAACTTTAAATGAAATATCATTGATAAAAATATGTTACCCGCTCAAATATATTGTCCACGAGACCGTGAAGAGAAAGACACCCGTTATCGGATGGAGTAGCTTAACAAACAAGTATTAATTGCATTTTTCTTTCGTGCACACGGAAAACCTCCTTGATTTGGCGCAACAAAGAATCCGGGCTAACCTTTTGGGCAAAGCTAGCTGCTACCTGCTCGTGTGGGAAGCTTCGGCTAGTGGCTCACCTATTGCAAATGCAATGCAATTTACAACAACACTGGCCATTCCAGGGTCCAGATTCCTTGCATTGCATTGAGCCCCTCTATCTTTCTTAATCAAAAAATGGTTTAGGAGATAATAATGATGGTGTTGCTCCACTTTGGACCCCGACCAACACCAACGTCCAGGATCTTAGAGACACCATCATCCTGTTCTTCGATCTCCACGCACATCATGTTGGAAACACTAGTGCTACGTTGAAACTTTGCATGATTCTCTCTTTTTCTATGCCTTTTCTTTTATGAGTAAGACCTAGTGTTGTCGCTATCATTTGTTTGTTCCATATATGTTCTCTTCTTGCTTGTATTAGTAGGCATATTGTGGACTTCCTTTGGGTAACGGCTCATATATATATCCCATCCATAATCGACACATTCATCAAATTCAACTTTTCATGGTTCTTCCTTCAACTGCCGTAGACACTCACGCATATGCAGATGCACTTCAACATTATTCTTGTTAGGTTATAGCTCTATCCTTGATCTTGATTGGTTAAGCGTGAGTGATGCTATCTTATTAGCACCTAAAAACAATTTATGGATAAAACTTTTATGTGCGTACTTATCAACGTCTTTGTTAAAAGTAAAATACTAAAAAACATCAAAATCAGTTCTAGTATTTAAGTTTTAGAATTTATTTTTTGACTACGGCTAGCCGGTCTGATTGGGGAACGAGCTAATTCATTTTTCCACCTCCGAAATAGCCGCAGGCTCACACAACTAACGAGCAAACGAACCCAAACGCAGTGCATCTCTTTCGCCTGGTACCAGCCAACCACACACATTGCATCTTAATTTCTTTCCCCCCATCACTTGCAAAACAGAAAGAACAAGGACAAAAAATAATAAGCAAAAAGCATGCAACTGGCATTAATTGCTTATTAAGAACAATTATTTGTAGCCCCACTAGAGGCACAACTTGTAGTGCTCCTTAAACCAATCCACCAAAGAGGGCAACCATCACACATTAGCACCACCACATTAACTAAACAACAAATTCTGAGGAGATTGGGCCCTTTCTGTTTACTTTCTTTCTGGTTTTTCTTTTGCTTCTGTCCTACTTTGCATTTGCAGTTTGTTGGGACTCCTTTTGAGACAGAATTGTGTCGACATTGGACAAAACAGAAGGAATTTTTGATAAACATAAGAGTATTTTTATTATAGAACGAATAACTTTGAGTGATTTGTACCAGGATGCGCTACTTGCATATCCTTACTGATTTGTGAAGGTTCACCTATGTTTTAACGTGGGTTAGAGAAAGAGAGTGATACTATACTTGAGCGTATCTCAAACTACCCGGTCAAATTATTGCATATCATTTTCTTCAGTCTTAAACAACTTTACATGCATTGATATACCTAGCTATACTACTACTGATATGTGCTAATACAGTCGCAGAAAAAAAAAATACTCGAAGAAGTACAGACTGCATCTGTATTGGTGACTAACGGTCTGTACCACACAAAACCAAATCCCAAAACACATAATTTGTACTTCGATAAAAAAGACAAGACCTTACCACAAACTGCTACACCTAATTCAAACCAACCAAACACATTGTAACAATTCAAAGTCTCATACATCATCATTCATACCTCTTCCTAACTAACCAGTCTAGCGAAAATCATTTTTTCTTCTAGAGTCAGTAACAAACACTATTCACTCGGTTAGAACAATCCTTTAACCAGCAATTACTCTGTTATATCTATATTTAAAAGTATTTGCTTATGATTATGATTTCGTACTTATTTAAATAACGTTCATCAAAATCTTACCCTAACAAAACACCTTATATTTTTGTGCGGAGGGATGAGTACTACTCCAGCTAGTAATAGAAGCAAACAAGAGCAACAAGTCCCTAAGGTTAACTCCAAAGCCAAACCTAGAGCAATTTAAAACTAAAACCTAGGGTTGAGATAAACAATGATTTAATTAACTAATTAATTAATTAATTAATGGCCTTGTTATTGGATGCTCATTTTTTTCTTTCTACTACCACCTATCAAAAGCAAGGGCTTCCCCCTCCCCCACCAACGAATACCGCCACCTCTCCTCTCTACGCGCCCGGATGCCTCGCGCTGCCGGAGGCTGACCTCGCCGCCGGCGACTCCGCTCGGCCGCCGGTGCAGCCCAGCGCGCGCGGGTAAGTCAAGTCTCCTCCCTCCGCTACGTGCTGTCGGGCGTTTAGTCGGGCGGTTTTGGCGGCTGTATCGAGCAAGGGGGTTGCTCGATCTGCCGCGGCCTCGAGTCGCGGGACACTTGCTCGGGGGAGGGGAGCGCCCTCTCACCGGAGGAGGAGGGGTTCCCGCCTCCGCGTGGCTTTCCCCGTGGTATGCGGGGTTCTCTCTCCCCGGTGGGAATTTTGAATTTCGCGGCGCGTTTTGGGAGGGGCGCTCCTCCCCCATCTCCTGAATCCACGCGGTTTTATTCGTTTTGTTTTTTTTTTGGGGGAATGATTTCGGTAGGGTTTGTATGGTATAAAGCCCGCGATTTTGGGGTTTCGAGAGCTAAAAGGCTTGGATTTTCTCTGCTCGGTTTGTGTTCGTGTGCCCAGATTCAGTTGCCCGAAGCGAGGATGCACTGAGGAGGCAGGCTGCGAGGTTTGGTGGGGAGGCGGTGAGAGATTCAGCGGGGAATCTCGCCGGATTCCAGCGTGTGGGACCTCCGGGCGATGGCCGCCGCTGGCGGCGGCGGCGGCGGCGGCGGCGACGCCAAGTACAACTCGTACAAGGCGCCGGGGCTGCGCGGCGCCATACTGGAGGCGGCGCACGTCTCGTGCCTCGAGGATCGCTACGCGCTAGGGCCCCAGCTCGGCTGGGGCCAGTTCGGCGTCATCCGGTCGTGCTCCGACATGGTCACCGGCGAGGCGCTCGCCTGCAAGTCCATCGCCAAGGACCGCCTCGTGTCCCCCGACGACGTGAGGGGCGTCAAGCTCGAGATCGAGGTCATGGCGCGCCTCTCTGGCCACCCAAACGTCGTTGACCTCAAGGCCGTGTACGAGGACGAGGAGTCCGTGCACCTGGTCATGGAGCTTTGCGCCGGCGGGGAGCTCTTCCACCGCCTCGAGGAGCGCGGCTGCTTCTCCGAGCATGAGGCCGCCGTGCTCTTCCGCTACCTCATGGAAGTTGTGGCGCATTGCCATAGCAAGGGGATCGTGCACCGGGACTTGAAGCCGGAGAACATCCTCCTTGTCAGCAAATCACCATCTTCGCCGATCAAACTCGCCGATTTCGGTCTTGCAACCTACGTCCAGCCTGGTATAATTGGGAATTCTGAGCAATTTTGTGGCTGCACTTTGTCAAGGCTGGTGTTTGGAAGCTGAATTGGGTTTCGGTTTTGTCAGGTCGAAGCTTGAGTGGCATGGTGGGTAGTCCATTTTACATTGCGCCCGAGGTGCTCGCCGGTGGGTACAATGAGGCTGCCGATGTGTGGAGCGCGGGTGTGATACTTTACATCCTTCTGAGTGGCATCCCCCCATTCTGGGGGAAAACCAAATCGAAGATTTTCGAGTGTATCAGGTCGACTGAGCTGCGGTTTCCTTCTGATCCCTGGGACAAGGTTTCCGATTCAGCAAAGGAGCTAATAACCGAGATGCTGCGGCGCGATCCTCGACAGAGGCTCACAGCCAAGCAGGTCCTAGGTGAGACATGGCCTCAATCTTTTCAGAAACCACACATTTTCAATTTCCTGTCCTTGTTCTACATCACTAGCATCATATTGAGAACTTGGAACTGTCTTTTTTTTTTAAAAGATGACAAATGCTCACTGAATATTAATACATGCATGTAACTGGAATTGTAAATCAGAACTTAGAAATCGATCAAAATTTTCCTTATGAGGTTAGCCTTGTTTACTTTACGTATTGAATAAATCAACAAAACTTCGCTGCTAAGTACTGAGCTAGTGCCAGCTCAAGTTGGTGGTCTAATTTAAACTGCACGGCTGGGGGAAAAGCTGGGTTGCATCACAGTTTGTTGTAGGGTCATGTTCTGGTAGATCCACTGCGGTACAGATAAACTTTAAAATTTCTTAGCACTTCATCACCTTTTATCTATTGTAGCCATACCTTTAGTTTTGCTGATTCATTCTGTCATCCTTCGTGGAATCTTGTTTGGTTGTCATTGCATCATTCCCGGACCTTACTGTACAGATCAGCTGCTAATGATTCTTTTCTCCATTTTTTTGTAATGCTTGCCATGTGGCGTTATCTAAACAACTGTTGTTACACAGAGCATTCCTGGATACAAGATCATGCCGACCAATCCCAAGATTCTTGTGGACATTGCCATGAGATCAATCTCAGAGGAGAGGACCCTGGCTCATGTTCGTTCTCGACGCCACTGGCATCATGCAGCCGTGATGTGAGCTTCAACACCGGTGGCCCGGTAGCCTGCCAAAGCATGTCTGAAGAAGTGTGCTCCCCCACATTCGCCTGCAGATCATCATTTTCTGCATTCGTCGCAGAGGATGCTCCGTCGTGCGTGCTCTCAGGGTTCTCCTTCGGTGGGGTCTGCGAACCCTGCGACGCCATGTTCCCGTCCCCGGTCGCTTCCATGCCAAGCTTCTCCTTCTTCTGCGGCCAAGAACCCGGCGAGCCCGAGTCGTCGCCATCAAGTGAGGCCTTGGGCGAGAAAGCTCATTGCGACGCGGCGGTGGTGGCCCTCGTTTCGTCCTCGGGTCCGAGGACGGCGGAGGTCCTGAGGGCCACCATAAGGACGAACCCATCACGCGCCATCGGCATGAACAGCAGGAGGAACCACACCATCGGCGCCGGTGAGCGCGAGCACCTGGATGTGGCGGTTGCCGAGTCGGTGATACGGTGGGCGTCCTGCACCAACCTGTCGACGGCGCACTCGCTCCGGGCTTCGCTGGTGTGCTAGCATTTGTTTATCTGTGCAATGCTCCATGTGCCCTCCTGTGATAGTGTTTCGCTAGTCTCTTGCTTTCCTTGCACCTGCGATGCAAGCTGAAAGATAAGAGTGAGATGAGTGATGAGATGAGAGTGTGAATGGTAGAATGTAACATGGACCTGATGATATATAATGTTATAGTAGATTACCGAGTAGTGTGCTTGCTTTTGTTTTTGGTCTCCTTTGTGCACTTGTTAGTGTCATGAGATGTTACTACTTATCACTAATACTACCATCCATCCACATATCTGTTGATCAAGTGTTAGTTTGAATGCTTGCAGTTGCAGACAAATTTAGACTGAGGTTGACCCCTAGGTTATATTAGCTCAAGAAACATTTCAAATTCCTCATTCTGAAAGGTGATCGAACAATGTGTTTCGTTATGAGCATATAGTGATTATTGGATAGAGATTTGCTCTAAAGCAAAGAAAAAAAAGGCTCAATAGTGAGATCAACAAGTGATTACGAATTAGTGATCAAGTTCCCTCTTCCAATCTTCCATTATTTACAAAAAATGAAAATTGTGGTTCAATGGACCTTTTTTTGAAAGGGATTCTATGGGCCTTGGGGCCTGGTCGCTGACCAAGCCCACGGCCCAGCCAAGTCGTATTCTTCCTCGATGCAGCCTCCACCGCTTCGTCCACTTCGCCCGCGCCGCTCGTCGAACACCATGGCTGCCGCCGCCGCCGCAGCACCCGGCGACGCCAAGCTAGAGTCCTTCCTCCAATGGTTCCAGGTGGCTTCTCGTCCCTCCTGCACATCGCCTTCTACTCGCGTGCGCACCAAATCCCTAAACCCCTGGCTCCTCTCCGCAGGCCAACGGCGCTGACCTCCGCGGCTGCACGATCCGCCGCTGCGGCCGCGAGGGATACGGATTCTTCTCCACCGCCGCCGAGTCCGGCGCCACCGACGGTAACATGTGCTACTCCATTTCTTCTCTCGGAGGTTTTAGGAGCTGACTCGCGCGTGGGCTGTGTCTCGCTGCAGAGGTGGTGATGGTGGTGCCGCTGGATCTCGCCATCACTCCGATGCGGGTGCTGCAGGACCCGCTCGTCGGGCCGCGGTGCCGCGCGCTCTTCGAGGAAGGTGGCGTCGATGACCGCCTCCTCGTCATGCTCTTCCTCATGGTCGAGCGACTCCGCCCTAGCTCCCTCTGGAAGCCGTATGGTCGCAATCAACTTCTCTCCATGTTAAACAACTTGCTCGCTGATTGAATTTTGGTAATATCTCCATAGGTATTTGGATATGCTCCCAAGCACCTTCGGGAGCTCCATTTGGTTCACCGAAGATGAGCTTGCTGAGTTGGAAGGGACAACACTTCACCGGGCAACCGTGATGCAGGTTCATCAGTAGTGCAAACCTTTTCTTTCAGTTCCTTGGGGGATGTTTTGGGGAGCCAATAGCAAATTAGTTGAAACGAACATGCAGCGATTTTGTTTCAGAGGAAGTCATTGCAAACCTTATTCGATAATAAGGTTAAAGGTCTGGTTGGGGAGCTCTTAAACGCCGATGAATCAGGAAGGTTTGTACTGATTTTGCATCATTTTCCAGCGCTGCTGCTACTTTGTTACTATATTTCTGTATCAAGTTTGTTTCTTTTACATTTTAGTATACACTTCTGTACTGGGGGTCTGCGGTACATGGGGATTGCACCCCAAAGTATGATATGAAGAATAGCTTCTCATATAAAAATCTCACTTGGAAAGTGATTTGGGGTAACACATGCTCCATATTTTTGTGTGTATGGGTGCGCCATTTGTTGTCATCTGGAATAGCGCCTATGTTTTTATTTGATTTTATAGAAATGAGAATTGCCAAGATGGCAATGCTGCGCTATGAGATAAATTGCAACTTTGCTTTTACAGAAAATTTATGAAATTTGTTGACATGGCATGGGTTTAACTTATAAATACGTCAGAAATCATTTTAATGCACTGTATACTGGGTTTTGTGTACCTTTGAAATTCCATATTTTTGTGTGTATGGGTGCACCATTTGTTGTCATCTGGAATAGCGCCTATGTTTTTATTTGATTTTATAGAAATGAGAATTGCCAAGATGGCAATGCTGCGCTATGAGATAAATTGCAACTTTGCTTTTACAGAAAATTTATGAAATTTGTTGACATGGCATGGGTTTAACTTATAAATACGTCAGAAATCATTTTAATGCACTGTATACTGGGTTTTGTGTACCTTTGAAATTCCATATTTTTGTGTGTATGGGTGCACCATTTGTTGTCATCTGGAATAGCGCCTATGTTTTTATTTGATTTTATAGAAATGAGAATTGCCAAGATGGCAATGCTGCGCTATGAGATAAATTGCAACTTTGCTTTTACAGAAAATTTATGAAATTTGTTGACATGGCATGGGTTTAACTTATAAATACGTCAGAAATCATTTTAATGCACTGTATACTGGGTTTTGTGTACCTTTGAAATATTTTGATCTGAATATTGTTCTCAGCCAACCCCTATTAAATGAATATTTTCTTGTGAAGGCTTCTAGTGTGCATGTGCTAAGTAGAGTGTATCCAGCATGATTTTTGTTTATTGATTCCGTGCGCACTTAAAACCCATGAATCCACAAGTAATATCACTCAAATTTTGTTCTGTTATACATCTGTATGCCCACCTACTGAGTTTATCATTTTTACTGTCTAGTATGGCAATGAAATACCAATATGGCTAATTCTCATGACTCCCTATCATATTTTTACTGACAAAGAAATTCGTTTTATTTAACAGTAATACTATCAAAATATTGTTTGCAGCTCAATTGAAGTGCGGTTCGAAGACTTCCTTTGGTATGTATAATTATGCTATGCATTTGCAGTGATAATGTCATATTATAAGGCTTACATTTTTTTTTTGTGGGGAATAGTATAAGCCTTACTGATATCATAGATTCATAGTACTGACATGGCATATCATGTTAATTTCTTATGCAAAAGATTTAGTGTGCTAAAAAAATCTTGGACAAATTAGGAATTAGTCTACAAAATGGTGGGGATGTTTTTGTACCTAGCATCAACTAACCTTTGCTACTATTACGATTTTCAAGCCATCAAGGCAAAAATTAGATCATTCATAAGAAATTTGTATTTAATGGAGTGGTGGCTTTGATTTGCAGTTCCTTCAATAAATATCTTGGAACGACAGTTTTATGTCAACAAATGAAAAATGCAATATACACATATGATGCAGGTCCTTCACATAGTTGCAGGTTCAGTTCCCTGCTTTCTTTGTTTTATGTTACTCAGCAGCACGACTCTATGGCAGGGCAAACTCAATATTCTGGACTCGAGCATTGAATATACCATTGCCTCGTTCTTATGTTTTTCCGGAATCACTAGACGAGAAGCGGATCGACATTGGTGATGATTGTGGTGATTCTAGTCTCAGTGCCCCTCAGGTAAATTGCAATTTTTCTGACCGTGGATCCTAGCTTCAGAGGTTCTTCTCAATTGTTTTATTTACTTATTGTGTGTGACTTAATTTTTTTCCCCTCGATTATATGTGGTCATTTAGGTTTGTTTTTTGCTCATGTACAACTTATCTGAAAAGTGAAAAAGAGGTTAAACATTGGTTACATGACTTTTTCTTGTCATGAAAGAGTAACACAGGACCTTGAATGGAATTTTGTTGTCAAGAGAGAGGAACATTACATAGGACCTTTCTTGGTTCTGAAAATGTTTCAGACCAACAGAGAAATTCTGTTACTGAAAGCATATAGTGTTCTCAAGGTATGTGCCACAAAAAATGAAACTGAATGGGGCATGAATATGTTTCAGTTGAACAAACCAGTTGCATAACTGGATATTATAACACAGAAGAAATGGCTTTACATTATAGGTTGTGGTTTTGTTAATTACAGCAGTAGGCTAGCCAGCTACAATTATCTTAAACAAAATATACTTGCGACATGCTACAATTTGTCCTCAAGGAAATGCCATATACTTTTGAGGACTCATCATATGCTTTGCCAATCTCATGAATATAGATCCAGCTTATCTAACAAATCATTGTTTATAATTATGCCAAATGGTATTTGTTTTTTAACATCCCAATACTTCAATTAATTTGTTCACCCATATCTTCTTGTTCCAAAGTTTAACATGCTAACTGTTTGTTTCCAGGGAACTGGGACTGCCATTACAGCTAAGAATATCAGTGGCAATGATAATCCTAAATCAAGTAATACAGAGTCAATTTGGGTTGAGGGCCTTGTCCCTGGAATCGACTTTTGTAATCATAGTAAGAGTTCTAATAAAAGTTTATGAATTACGTCGTATAGACGAAATATCTAGTTGGCAGATCATTCTATATTCAACTTTTGACAAAAAAAAAACAGTGTAGGCGAATTTGCAAGGATTTACATAAAAAACATTGTTGTACTGAAAATAAATACTCATTGAAAAAACATGTTATTTTCAGTCTTACTTAGGTATATCATATTTTTCAGATGTAAAGGCGCTGGCAACATGGGAAATTGATTCCACAGGACATGTTACTGGATGTCCTTCTTCAATGTACCTTGTACTAGGTACATAAGTAGCTCCAGTTTCCTTTTGATAAGAGAACCTCATGAACTTTCCTTTAATCAAATATTTTGATATAAGATTATAGTTCCCATTTATGATTTTTTTTTTTGTTGTATCTCCCTCTAGCTGATAAAAGCTTTGTGAAGGCTGAAACAGAGATCTGCATAAATTATGGCAATAAAGGAAATGAGGTATTACTCACATAGTTACATATGTGCAGATCTAGCCTGACTAGATTATAAGCAAGTGTGTTATTTTTCTCAAGTTGTTTGCTCTTAGTTTTATCGTGCTTGTTATTGTGTGACTTGGATTGATGTCACTGTTTCATATTTCATGTATACTCATTCTGACCTCTCTGTCACAATTTCTCTATATACTGATATGGCATTATTGATATATAGCCAAAATAGAACTAACCACAAGAAGATTCTTTTGATTTGTGCACTTAGATATTGGTTGCACTTAAGACAAACAATCCAGGAAAGCTACGATATTTCATTAGTCCCGTCAGCGGTCAGCCTGGCCATTCTCATTTTTTTTTTTTTAAAGAAGAGGAAGGTCATATGACGGTGATGAACTTCTTGGAGCTCTGTGGCCCCCTTTTTTTCATCACTGGGCCTGGTTTGATTTGATTTCTTCATGGATTCTCATATCCTTAGTTCCTTATGGATTTACATGTAACACACATGCTAATGTTCTAAAGCATAAAATAATCTTATTTTGGGGCTTCTAACTGATAGATGACTTTGAGACTCAATAGTCAACGAAAAGAAGCTGCAGCGCTGCAGTCTTTTGTTCCGAAAAACTGCAGTGTGTTTTAAATGATTAAATGTCATCAAACATTCATACTGTTTATGATTACTGAAACATAGTTGCTGATGAAATGACAAGTTTTGTTTACTTGCAGGAACTACTATACCTCTATGGATTCGTAATTGACAACAATCCTGATGATTATCTCATGGTAACACTCAGTAAGAGATTACTTTTAGCAACAAGTGTTTGCCAATTCAGTTTTCTTTGTTTAGCATATTCCCTGCCAGATATTCTCTTTCGGTAGGCTGCCAAACATTATAGTGGCAAAGCACTTGTCTGTCTTGAAACATTGTGTAGGTAGCCCTTACTTAAATATTCTCTAGCTAAATATTGTAAGCGTCACTCTATCGGTGTTCTGGGATACATAAAGGACCAAACTTTTAGTGAACATTTTAAAAGATAAAAATACCATTATTCACTGAGAGTATCTCCTTTCTTTTAATTCAAATTATGAAATCATACGTACCCACCCTTTTTCATTGTCAAGTTGCTGATTGTTTGAAATGCTTCACATGTTCATAGTGATAAGATGGCTTATACTTGATATTTTGCCCGTTTTAAGCGTACTTCCTTAAGAAAGTAGCTACTCCCTCCGTCCCAAAATATAAGGAGTTTTGTTTGGATGGGACACATCTTAGTACCGTGAATTTGAACAGACAGCCTGTCCAGACAGCCTGTCCAGATTCGTAGTACTAGGATATGTCCCATCCAAACAAAACTCCTTATATTTTGGGAAGGAGGGAGTACTTTTTAAGGTCTGATCTACTTGCTCAAAATGCAGGTTCATTATCCAGTAGAAGCTCTTCGACAGGTCCAATCTGCTGATATTAAGATGAAGCTACTGGAGATACAGGTAGCAACGTTTGTTAGCTCTAGTTTTTATTTACTATATGAAGAATGTTCTGACAAATTTAGGACCAGCAAGTATTCTTGGACATCACACGTCTCACTTTCCATATCTTCTGTGTTTACAGAATGCCGAGTTGCGATGTCTTTTACCTCGTACTTTGCTTGAAAATGGATTTTTTGGTAGTTGTTCTGGTGAAAACAAGGAGAACAAAAATAATACAAGTCCTTTTTCTAGTTATAGCTGGAGTGGTCAACGCAAGGTTCCATCATATATCCAGAAAATTGTTTTCCCTCAGGAATTTATAAGTACCCTGCGTACAATTGCTCTGCAAGAACATGAGCTTGAGCATACCGCTTCATTGCTTGGAGAGGTTAGTGCTTTTCACACTCCGTACCATGTGTTCAAAGCCATCAAGTTGTCTTGCCCTGTCCTTTTTGTTTTCTTTTGGGACATTTCAGTAGCCAAAATTTTACATTACATTGTTCGTAACCATCTGATCTGTTGAGAATGGTTAACATCTTTGCCATAAAGGGGACTAGTGCCTGGGCTAGTAGCTTGCCTCAACTTCTCTAAAACATCTACTGTCAAAATGTACTGAACAGACCATAGAGTTGTCTTATTAACCAGCATCCTCCTGTACTTGTACAATAAGTTGGCAAACAGTTTTTATCAAAATTAGCGCTTGTGCTTTCAAACTAATGTAGTGTCCATGAGTCCAAAATTTATCACACATGGTACTAATTTTGGCAGCATTATCAATCATAATTATTTGATGGTATGAAAAAGGTTGTTTTGCTCATCATTAAAGGATTTAGAAAGCTTTTCAAAAAGCAGTCAGGCTATCTAGTTTCACATTTTCTGATCTGATCGTAACATTCACATATTATTTAGTTTCCTTAGTTTTCAGCATTATTCTGTATAAGCATATTTATTTAACTACCTTTTCTTTTTCAAATCGAGCAGCTTAACATACCCTAGGATGCATTGCTTCTGGTGTTGCAAAGTTTTAAACCATGTATTCTTTTTCATGGTAAATTGATTGTAGAAATCCTTTGAATTTGTTCGTGTAGATTGGATCTAATGAAGATAGAGAACCTTCCAGTGATGAGCTCCGGAGTGCTATGTGGGAGGTCAGCGGTGATAATGGAGCACTGAGTTTGCTTGTGGATCTTCTTAGAGTCAAGTAACTCACCCACAACTTCTTGAGAAATTCGATCTCAGTGTACCTGTATTTTTTTATGGCGCTGTCAATAATTTATTGATCAAGCCCTTCTCTTTTGCAAGAATGACTGAACTTGAAGAGGGCACTGGAACTGAAGCATCTGACAGCCAACTACTGGAAAAATTCGATCTCAGTGATTCAGAAGACGCAACGAGGTGGGGACGTAGGGCCTTTTGACGTTGCTTAATGGATACTTTTTTCTGCATATTAGCACTATCATGCTTAACATTTCCATCTGTACACCCCTTGTTTTTGTGTTTCACCATTGCTCTAATTGTCTTTTTCACAGAAGTGACGAGAGCAACGAGACTAAGTCAAAAGTAAATATTAGATCGTGCATAGTGTACCGCAGAGGCCAAAAGCAGCTGACAAAGTTGTTCCTTAGGGAGGCAGAACATCTTCTGGAGCTGTCGTCAAAAGAAGATGTGTAAGAAAGTAAGGAAGGAAGGAACTCATCGGGTGCGCATTTCCCTTTCATGCTCTCCACATTACAGCCGTTAGCCATAGCCAATAGTTCTGCTACCAATTCAGCTGTTTTCTCCTGTAGTAGTAGCGTAACCCTTTTCAGTGATTTTACTGAAAAGAAAAGGCGTGTGTTACTGTAGCCATGATTTCTTGGTTTTCAGAAGCTAATTAAATTAAGAAACAGAAAATTGCTACTGTAGCCTCGCCGATCAAAGAAGTGGACGGTGGTGCAGGTGCTATCCTCTACCTCAAATTATTTATTCAGCGAAGGTTTGCATAGTGCTTCCTTCATTTTAAAATATAACCACTTCTAACATTTGAAGTTTGTACCAAATATAAACACGTCTAGGGTTACTACTTGTCCATATTTTTCCCCATATAATCCAAATCGCTTTCTCACCCTAACCATATCTTAGCATCGTAATCTAACATCCTCAATCTTTTACTAAAATCTTTAGAAAATACTTATATTTTGGAAGTGAGAAAATAGAAACAAAATAAAACTTCTTCCATCCAAAAAAAATAATTTCTGGAGTTCAAATATAATATCTAGTACTTGTAAAAGGTAAATTTTTATCATTAAACTATCCATACTCCCCCTTATCTTTACTATAGCCCTAGCCAGTCTAAGCATACGGTATCTATCTCACCCATCTCGAGAAGACAACTATACTGAAGATTAAATTTTGCTACTAATTCTATTTCAAAAATACATTATTTGTTTTACTTAAATTGATAGTAATATGACTCTGATGCTAGCTTGTTTGAGACGGAGGGAGTAGTACTGGTAATGTGTACTCCGAGTGACGTGGCAAAGTTGACTTATTCGCTGCCATTTGACCGTGACGGTGACTCAACATGAGCACTAGCTGTCTAGCTGGACCATATCCGTATCCAGCCGTCCAGCGACGTGCACAAGATTCACAGAATCCTACTCATAGCGCCGGCGCCGACCCCCCTAAGACCCTACTGTACTGTCTAATCTACAGTAATTCTTCCATTTTAAACGTAACCATAAGTTTCTGTGTTTAATTTTAATCGTTTATTTTATTTTAATTTTTTTATGATTAGTATTTTTATTGTTATTAGATGATATAATATAAATAGTACTTTATACGTAATTTATGTTTTTTAATTTTTTTTAAAAAATAAAATAGAACAAACAGTTGTTTATAAAATGGAACGAAGGAAATATCACTACCAACCTAAACAATTCTGGTGAGTCAATCGTGCAGAGTTGCTTCCTGCTTCGTGACATCGATCTTGTCGTCGTCCGCTGCGCCGCCCGCGGAAACGCGTCTTAATTCAGCGATCGATTAGGGCCGGTGTGTGTGTGACCACTAATCTAATCGATGGATTACCTAATTAATTAGTACTTAGCCCGTGCAATCATCCCGTCGTCAGATGATGTAATCACTCGCACGGCTCCCCGTAATAAGTATCTTAAGCTCGCGGCAACATGTGCCCTTTACTACTAGAGGTACGTTAATACTCAGCACGTGCCACTGCCGAGTACTCGTGTGCACGGACGACGTATACGGCCATATATAAAGCCCGGGCATATATATACGAGGTAGTTTTGCAAAGTACTCCTATGATACTAGTACGAGGAAACTATCATATATATATATATATATATATATATATATATATATATATATATATATAGAGAGAGAGAGAGAGAGAGAGAGTACTGTCCTGTAAAGCACGTATTCGCGTAGGTAAAATGGAACCACCATCGATCTTTTCTAATTAAGATATATCTTTTCCTCGATTCCTATTAGGACGTTTTTTAAACTGTTAAATTGTGTTTCTTGTGAAAAGATTTATATAGAAGTTACTTGAAAATATCAAATAAACCCTTTTTTAGTTTGTAATAATTAAAAATCAATTAATCACATGTTAATGGTTTTCTCGTTTTGCGTGCCCTAACTTAATCTTCATTTTCAAGACCTAACTCTACTTCTCTAGCTAGTGTGAACTGATCGGAAAAAAACGATGTTTTTATCTGTAATAACTGAGCTGATAAATACTCCTACCATCCAAAAAAACCAACCTAACACCGGATGTTAGCACATCATCTATCTATATTCGTAGTATTAGAATGTATCAACATTTAGTACTAGTTTAGTTTTTTATGAGATGAATGGAGTATCTAACTAATTGTAGACCGTTGATAGCATGATAAAGAAGTGAAAACCAAATACTATTCCCTCAGTCCCAGGATATAAAAAGTTTTAGAGTTGGTAATGATTATTAAGAAAGCATATAAAATTAAATAGGAAGTTGTTGTGATTGGTTGAGAAGTGAAAATATGTGAAAAAAAGTGAATGGTGGAGGATTGTGATTGATTGAAAAACAAATGTTGGTGAAGAAGTTATAATATTTTGGGATAAATCTTGAATGTTAAGAACTGTTATATTTTGGGACGGGTATGTAAATTACAAGCACTGCTAAATTTTCTGTGCCTAGCATATATGGTACATTCATTTTCTTAATTATTCTTTTTATAGATGATTAATGATCTTTTTATTTAGTTAAGTACTCAATAATTTAACTGGAGCTTTCATTTGTCTTGGAACACTCCAAAAAGTGAAACACTGACCATAAGCAGAGCTGGAATTTATTCCCTCCAAAAAAAAAAGCAAAGAAGAGCATAGCAATTACTTCCTTTTTGCATGCCTTCCCTCGTATTACAAATCTCGTAATCTTTATTTCCTCTTTCTAGAACTCCCTACCAGCTCAGCCTTTATATCTTGGAAAAAATTATAAAAAATAAAGAAGGAAAAAATCTCCATTAATTTCTCCTACAGTAATTAGCTGTATAGGAGGAGCAAAGCTGGTTGAGCTCAAAACTGCTAGCTCCAACTCGATCATCAGTAGTTCCAGAGTGTGACGTCGCTGCCGCCGTAGCCGCCGTCGTCGTCCCCGTCCATCTGCCAGCTCTGGTACTCGCCGCCCATCCCGTCATAGTAGTAGGACGGCTGGTCGAAGTCCATGCTGCCGTAGTACGCGTAGTCGTAGGACGGCGTCGCCGCCATGTCCTCCTGGTGCATCATCATGGCGGGCGCCGCCGCCGCCGCGGCAGCGTCGACGGTGGCTGAGCTGGAGGAGGCGGCGGCGGCGTCGTGCGGGCAGGCCTCGGCGAGCTCGATGGCGGCGCGGCGGATGTCCTCGGGGGTGGCGAGCGTGGCCGGGTCGACGCGGAGGAGGCGAGCCGAGTCGGCGAAGTTGAGGCAGGCGCCGCGTCCGCGCAGCGCCAGCGCGGCGACGTCGTGGGCGCGCGCGGCGGCCTCGGCGGTGGCGAAGGTGCCGAGCCATATGCGTGACTTCTTGTTGGGCTCCCTGACCTCGCACACCCACCGCCCCGCGGGTCCACGCCGCCGCACGCCGCGGTACAGCGGGTGCCTCGTCTCCCTGAACTTGGTCCTCCCCGCCGGCCGCTTCGGCGGCGCCGACGTCACCGTCGCGTACTCACCGGCTGCCTCCATCTGCTCGTCGTACTCCATGGTCGTATCAAACTGTGTCACTGTGTTTGCTTCTGGAAGAAGAAGGTGTTGGTGTTTGAGTTTGAGCGGGAAGGGGATCGAGAAGCTTATATAGGATTTGGTGTGTGATTTGTTATATAGAAAAAGAAAAAAATAAAATAAAAGGATATTTGGAGGAGGGGCGGCGCGCACGTGGCGAGAGGGGGGAGGGCGGCGTGAGCTGAGCTGGAATTGGCTGGAGATGTCGGAGGGCGAGGTGGAAGAGGCATACGGCAATAACGCGTTTTGTGTTGACGTCACGTGAGCGTGGCGTCCGCGACGGATGGAACGGTGGGATTCGGATTGCTTACTCTGTAAACCAACTATAAACACATATGGAAAAGAGAAACGGGTTATATATTTATAGCCGGTGACACGAATTTTAGACACCGTGTGTTTGATAAGTAGGATCAAGTATTAATATTGTACTAGTATATATTTATAAACAAATATTATGTGAATTAGATATTAAAATAATTATAGGTGATTTGGAGGTAGTAGTTTGCTATAGTATTAAATTTGGTCTTAGCTCAGGGGTCGACGGGGTGGAAGTGGAAAACTCAAACCGCGAGAGGTGCGGTGACAGCGTTAAGCAAAGTGGAGGATTGCCACGTGTGTACGACGACAAAGGCAAGCTTTTGGGCGGCGGCTGACCACTATTAGGAGATGCGGGTATATAACTATTAGGAGTACTATTTTCCATTTTCTTTTTTCTGAAAAAATATATTTTCGAATTCCACCCAGTGGAGATGTGGAGTGTGCTGCTGCAGTACTACAGTACTTATGCGTTCTTCCTTAATTGGCAATTGGTTGTCTCTATGCAGTTCAGTATTAGTACTATTAGGCTAGTACGTTTGTACTAGTATAGAAAAATATGTAATACAAATCATATACGTATTGAAGTATAATGTAAATTTAGAAATAAACATAAGAGATTTTAAGAGATTTGTTCATGTCACCAGGAGTACAGATTTTACTCCCAGATTTAATCATGAGTAAAAATTTTGCTGTGAGGATTTTTACTCTTTGGTGACAAGGATAAATTTCAGATATTTATTTTTATTTCTGTATTTACATTATATATTTTCTTAGGAAATACACATTATATGCGTGCTCTTAATAAATATTTGGCGTTTAGTACAAAAAATTATGTTAAGGTTTTAGAATATCGATTGATGATTAATTTTATAGTGCAATATTTTTTTAAAAAAAATCTAATGAATTAATTTAGATTTTATGACAAGGCAAATTTGTACGTACCATTTTTTCCGTTTCAATTTAAGCATTTGTGAATGAAGTTATTAGTTTAAAAGTTTAACGGAACTTGTTCTTAATGTCAAATATTTATGATCAAATATTTATGATCAAAAGGGAGTATTTTCATTGGTCCATCGACGGCTTTGCCTCCAGCGCTCGTACTTGTCCACTCCACCATCAGGAACCAATGTTGGCTCTTCGGTATAGCCTAATGGAAGTTCCTCTCTCGATCGACGAGCGCACACAAAGACGGTATTCAAACATTGCAAGGTTGATGTGGTGCGTCCTTCTCATTGTGCTCACCTCCACCATGAGAACTACTCCAACCTCCTGAGAAAAAAAAAAAAGAAAAATATTGTGCTGCCTGAACTAGCAAGCTGGTTGTGATAGGGTCTGCGTCGGTGGCTAGTTAGGCTAGACACACCACCGTGATGCAGTTTTTTTCCCTCTTTCTCATGGAATTCTTGATTATAATATTAAAGTATTGAAGGTGTGTGTCCGTGTGTGAAAAAAATCCTAAGGTGATATGATAAAATGTGCAAGTCATTACTCTCATCTCATCGTCTGCATGTTGGTTGCATCTAAAATTGAAATTTTTAAACCTAATTCTAATAGTTTACTTGGGGGTTTTTTAAATCTATTTTGTAGGGTTTTAAAATCATTATCTTTTAAACCACAAACATTATAAATATAAAAATTATATTCATAAATTATTTTTGTGTTTAGTTTCGGTTCTTTTCTCCATGGGCTATGCACAAACACGGTCAAGCCGTCGCGAGAACGACTGAGTCTGACCACTTGGATCCCCATTACTGTAGTGCTCGTATTTGCTAGGGAGTATAGTATATAATTTAATTATTTGATTAATATAATATCCGGGTGGGGCCTGGGTGGTTGCTTAGTAGTGGCACGTGAGGAAGGCGGTCGACGCGATCTGGTTAATTTGGTGTCGTGTCGCCTGCGATGCCACCAGGGAGTACGGAGACGGTTGGGCCGCCCGCGCAAACGCGTCGTGTCGTCTCGCATTTCTGCTGCTTGTGTACGTGGGCCGGTGCTCATCCGGCCTTGCCTTGCGCACGCGATTCGCCGATGGATCTCTCTCTCGCGGTTTTGGGCATAATCCCATCGATTCCACTCGCCAAGACGCTACTTCCGGTATTCTCCCCGTCCCAACAAAAATTATATCCTACTTAATATATGTTAGTATTATGAATTTAAATATATCTTTACTCAGATCTGTAGTGTAGTATGGGAATATATCACGATTAACTATTAGGTTGACTTTTTAATAGATAGATGGAATAGTACAAACTCTTTCCTATCACATGACCGTTTAGGTGGTAGGGATACAAGTGGGACATTTTACCCGCTCATTTCACTTCTAGTTTATTTTTTAAAAATAAATTAAAAAAATAAACACTATCATATAGAAAATGAATTAGCAAACAGGTTTTCATACAGATAGTAAGATTATCCACTTGCATACCTAGATCTTATAGGCTATGTGTCTAGTGTTGGTTAAGTCTAATCGACCTAATATACCTGGTTGTTCACTTACAAATCAACTGGAAATAATTTTACATAAAGATTTTTATACTACCATACTTATTAATGAATTATATACGCTAGATTTTTTCAAGGGCTTCATTTTGGACCACCTATAAAAAAATTGTAATATTCCCTAGTTTTAAGGTAAAAGCCATGAATTAAGAGATGATCTAAACTAAAACTATGATAACAAAAGAAAAGATAGCTAGATCAAAGGTGCTACTTCTTCTAGTACTATAGTTTAGATTAAGACTGACGTACTACTTTATCTAAACACATACTAGTAGAAGTACTCCTTGTATAAAAAAAACTCAACCATTCCCTTATGAACAACCCTCTTATCTAAATTATGTAAGTTATTTAAGATAGACAAACGCGTGCGTACCGTAGTAGAAGTACGTAGGCCGGTGGTGTGCCCACGCCGCACCGCCGCTCGCCGCTCCCCGGCCGGACGGCGATCCATCGGAGCATTTCCATTTCCATTTGTGTTGGTGTCCTGGTCACAGGTGTACTGTTGGCGTGCCTGCCTATAGCATATAGGAGCAACGCACTGACACGTTTGTCCACGTGGCATATGCTACGGCCGTCGGTCTCTGACTCTTGTCGCTTCACGCCTCCTCCTCCTCATCCTAAAATGTTCGTCCTAATCTACCTCTCACTTCTTGTTAATCTCAATACCACGTGCTCTCGATCTCAATGTATTTCACAATATATATGATATGATAGTATCATTGATCTCTCTCTGTCTACAAGTGGGGACTTAGTCTGTGTTCAGCCGCCATAGTTCCCACCTCCTCTCTCTAGTGTTTCACGCGCACGCTTTTCAAACTACTGAACAGTGTATGTTTTATAAAAAAAGTGTTTATATACGAAAGTTGCTTAAAAAATCATATTGATTTTTTTTTAAAAAATAGCTAATACTTAATTAATCACGCGCTAACGGATCGTTCCGTTTTTCGTGCGTAGAAGATGGGTTCCCAACACAGCCTTAAAGAGTTGCCAACTTATTTGAATTATTTATGTGGATTCACTTGTACCCTTATCGGTGACAAGGGCGAACAAGGAACCAAACCGGAGGCCCACGAGCTAGCTACGCCGGCCCACACAAACCATGGCCCACAGAACACTCGAGCCTCCCTGAAGCTTTCCTCCAGGATGTGCACATTGCATTACACTACACACGCAGGAAGCAAGCAAAGCATATTTTAACCACCCAGTCTCGAACAAGGCACATAAACGGATGTGGATATAATGACGATATTCTTAGTACCTAGTCCCAACAATAAACCATTAATTGGCACCCAATGCAACATTTTTCCCATGCCAAGTTTCTTATTTTTTTGGTCACAAGTACTGCACCTTAAAATTACAGCTGCACCAATCCACTAGATCATCATCATATTAACCATAACCCACAAAGAGATTAATCGAGTCCACATGAGTCAATCAAGCAGCTCCACCTTTATTTCTTACTGGTTGCAACATTGGATCTGCCACTGACACGCAGCTGCCACGTCCCTTCAGGTGGATCACTTGGATTTGGCTGGGGCTGGAAGCAACTGCAGAGGAAATAAACAGATCGAAATGAAAGTTTCAGGTTTTGCAGTTGCTAACTCTAAACAGACGACAGTCCACATGGCGATATGTGTCAGAGTTAAGGTACCTGATAGCAAGCGATGAGTGAGCTAGCAAATCCAAACGCCCCTGTCACACGAGGAGTCACCTTCTTGGGAGCCAGTTGAAGCAGCCCTATAGCAACAACTATGTCGAGGCTCGATTTGATGAGAGCGAGACGCCTCTCATTGCACTTCTGCAGTTTCATCTGATATTGCTCGTTCTGCCATTACCATCACGGTCCGTTATGTCATCAAAAGCAAGATGTGAAAATGGTGTCACATTGAGCTATGATCATGTTATAAGATTGGTACCTTTAACAGCTCCTGGCGTTTAAGCTCCTTCTCTAGTTTTTTCATCGACTTGGATAGCCGTTGAAGCTCCGCTACCTAGAATGAAGCACTAGTCAGATGGTATTCTCTTGATTGTAAAAATATCAGGGGCAGGATTAAATAGATTCTACAGTCTGAAGTCCCATACCTCAATAATACTAGTACACGTGTTAGAGCCCAGGAAGCAATAAAATGCTATCTTGCTGAGGAATTCTGCTCGCTCCTTGTTCTGTACAAATAATTAGATTATGTACCATTAATTTTTACTGTCACAATCTAGGTAGGATAAAACCATATGCTATATGGAGCTTATGTACATCAGTAATGACGTGAAAAGAAATTCAAACCTTGTATATTCCTGTCCTTCCAGCCCATACAATTTGGTCCAGAAAGAGGAAAGTTGATAGCAGTGCATTCTTCGACTGTGGATGACATAAAGCAAAACGAGACAAAGAGAAGTGAAAAAACGTATCTTTAGGTTCTTGAGTTCCTACAAGGCAATACCAGCTTCAACATACCTTTCCAAGTAAGACCAGGGGTAGTGGAGTTCCTTTGGCAGGAGGACTGATCAAAGCGTGCAGATCATTAACAAACTGTAAAAACAATGTGATGGCATATATCATGTCAAGGTATGAAATAATAGGCAATATTTACTGCACAAAAGAATTAAAACTTTACCTTAAAAAGTCGGAAAACTTTACGAGCTAGACTAGTCGACTTGTCAACATTCTGTGCAGGCCCTGGTTGTCCATTACTCACAAACTTCGAGCCATATTGTATAGCTCTACAAATCTTATCTCTTGCTTCAGCCTTGTTTAGGTATAAAATAAGCAGAGCAAGATCTGCTCTTGCACTCTCCAATGAACTCATACTGTATAGTTGGTGACTGCATAGGTAATAAGATGTTGGGTCAAAATCATAGCAGTGAACAGATGAGCATTACCATGACAGAATCAGGGACGCAATTGAAGCAGGAAAAGAAACAACATAATTCCAAAAATAATGTAGGCTCAGTCATGATCTCTCCTGCATACTGATAATGAAGAAATTGCCAAAAACGAAAGCATAATAACAGCTAAAGGTTTAAAGAATATCAGATAAATTGGCAGTAGCAGAAAAAGGTTTTTCACCAGACTAGCTATGTAAGCCTATATATAACTTAAAGTCTTAAACAGAAGGTTCCGCCAAAAAAAGGAGTTTATATAATGTTTAAAATATATACACAATTTCACAAACTCCGTGAAATTTACATTGTCCTATAAAGAGCATAAAGTTTAAGTCAATGACATCTGACTTAAATTTGATTGCATGGATACAGTTGAAGACGCGTGCCACTATAAAAGGTGATGATTTGAAGAACACCTCCACAGTCAACTACACCCCGACAAATCACTTGAGATGAGTTGATAGCTATCAATGGCTTATGGAAGCTCGGCCCCTCCCCTTCCCCTCTCTGATGCCCTTGCTAGAGTTCAGTATCCCTCAGAACCCCCGAGGCAGGCAAGCTAGAGTGGAAGAGGTCATCGTAGCTGATGAACGGCGGCATGGACGCACAAGGTGGCCAGGCCGGAGATGATGAACATGACCAAAGGCCGGTGAAATCGAATCTGTAGCCGCCACCTAAACAACCCCAACTCCTACAAAATTAGGATCAACTCCAACGTCCCACACAGCCGGCGGATAAAATCGAGAGGAATTCCTCTCCTCCCCCTCCTCCTCGCCGCTCGCGAGACCAAGGTTGGCAAGAACGCCCGAATTGAAGCGAAGAGAAATTAGCAGAGGAGGAAGAGGGTGGTCGCACCTGGCAGAGGCGAGATCGGCTTCGACGGCGGCGGCGGCGGGCTGCTTCGATGAAATCGCCGGCAACCCAGACGCGAAGTTGTGATTTATTGGGAGATCGAGACAGCGACTCCACCCTCTGCACGCCTTCCCCTCTCGACTCAACTACTTCCGGACTTCCCCCGGCTACTAATTTGCTACGCGCACCATGGAAACGTACCACACCTGTGTTTGCAACTTGCAAGTCCGTATGATTTGTGTACTCCTAAGATAACCTAAAGCCTTAAGCTCCAAAATATAATATTTTATCATATAAACTTAGACGGAAAGGTGGGCTATATATTATTGGAAGCGAAGAATTCTATAGATTTATTTTCTAAGGTTCGTTCTGTCAAAATACGTGATATAGCCTTAGACGGAAAGGTCTGTTTATTTAGATTGAAGAATCCTATCACGTTGGAAGATAAGAGTAATAAAGTGGCTCAAGAACTAGATCAATTAGCCAGAATGATAGTGTGGTTTGAAGGCTGGATGGCCCTATTTGTATTCATGATCTCGCGTTAGATCGTAGACATTATGTTTAATAATAAAACCTACCCCTTCTTTAAAAAAAGTGAATGAAATTTTAACTTCAAATCATATAATGATTATTTTCTCTGAGGATATGAACAAATCCACAAGCACGTATCATCGTGGCATCATAATTCATACATCGCATATTGGGATTTTTTTTCTTAATGGATAAAACACAACTCAAAATTCTACATTGTTAAAATTCCTTTTAATGTAAAACCATGATACTCATTGTAACGTCCTGATATTTTGTTAGCCGTAAACACCAGCAAACTCATACCGAGGTGTTAAGTATTACCTGTGAGATATTACCAATACTAGGATACACTAACTGGTACACACAGAATAAATATGGAATCAAAATAAACTACTTTATTACATCACCAGAATTAGTTCTTACATAAGTTACCATCATGGGCAGGCCCATGGATAAGTAACACAACAGAGAAAGCCACAAGAGCAACAACTCGGAAGGTAAAAGCGACGAGAGACTAAGCGACTGAGTGACTAGGCACTAGGTGAAGCAACTAGCTAGGTAACTAACTTATTCCACATGTGAGGTTTTGGACTAGGCACGAAACTTCTAGAAGTCTTCATACTCGGCTTGCTCCTGGAGACACTCCTCGGCAGTTAGGTCAACGTCCTCATCTTCAAGCTCTCTCTCTATATATAGAGAGAGAGAGCAAGGGTGAGTACTCTATGTACTCAGCAAACCAGGGAAAGAATGATATGTTTGGTTAAAATAAGGAGGCTAGGGTTTTATTGCGAAAGCAGTCTTTTTGGCAAAAGTGATTTATTTCACAAAACCTCTAGTAAGGCAAAATTTTAGTTAACCGGAGGAGGCTCACGCCTCCTCCCATTCCACAAATTGCTTTGCATCAATTTGTCACAAAGAGTAACAATCAATAATTAACTTGTTTTCTCTACTAGTTCCTTTTCACTTTCACATCAACTTAGTTAATCACAACAACACTATTTCTCATAGTTAACCTAGCTTTCTCAGCACAACGACACCTTCTCGGCCCTAACAACACCTTGGTGCCTAACGACACCCCAGGTTACACAGATCTGTTCCTAACCATAAATGTTAGCCGTCTGCCACACAGGCGAACTCTGGAAATGATTCCCTTCCCACCAACCATTTTCCTCAAACATTTGTCAACCAAAACTACACTATGAGAAACACCTTACACTCGCCCATGACCGTGGGCACGGTTGTTCGAACAGTTCAATAAGCTCTGCAGAGGTTGTACGCTTTACCCACACGACACGAAACTGACACCGTTTACCCGTCGGCAGAGTAAATTCATGACAAGGCTTTTCCAAAGCTAACCCATGAAAATCGCATGCCACCTAGATGGGCCAAGTCCCTTAGCCGAGCATCAGGCAAGATCAGCCATCATCCACTCAGGAATACCGAGGATGTCTCCTACTCCTACTGGTACCATGTGCCACATTAGAGACAATAGAACACCCAAAAAGAGTTATAAAAATCCAAAACTTCGTCTCCTCATCCTCGGCATCCCACAACCATTGGCACACCAAACTCCCATGTGATAACCATTTACTTAGTCAGAGGTATCCCATGAATACCTGTGGGGTTGCCTGTAACATGTTTGGATAGATTTCCCAAAGGAAACGGTCCTTAACGATAATATGCGACCAAACCACAAAGACATGGCCTCGCATCATCACCACTTTCACAACCCTTTTTATTTTGCAATAAATTGGTACAACGTACCGGATTTTTAAGCATATATTTGGAATAACCCAAGTTTTCCCACACGACGATACAAACGTAAGCATGGCTAAGCAAACTACCTCGGTAATCATACCTAATGGATAGCGACACCGGCGCAAACATGTGTGGAGCTACCAAAGATAAGGAAATATCAATACCCTATGTAAAGTGAGTGCAACTACTAGGTCGGTCCGTCGGTTGCATAAACAATCCGAGGCCTAAACAAGTTTATCGTGTACTCTAAGCAATGCATTTTTCAAACAACATATCTTGCAAATATAGGGGCAATGTGATCAAGGAGGCTTGCCTTGCACAAGATGCAGGTCTTCTCCTTCGAAAACGGCGTCCGGAGCTTCCTCGTACTCGTGCTCTATATGTGAAAGGAGAATAAATAAACAAAACAATAAAACATGCTCAAATCAGAGAAACAATAGTGCCACTGTGTAGATCTCATTTTTAGAAAAATTTGGAAAATTGAACAGGGTCAAACGGAGTTACGGTTGATTTTCTAGGAATGTCTAAAGATTAAAGGATTTTTATTTATTTAAACGGCGAGGGAATATTCCGTTGGAATACTTAAATGCTAGGGTTGACGGCAAAGGGAGGGCCCACCTGTCGGTGACCGAGGGGGAGAATGGGGTGCGAGCCCGGGCTGTCAGCGGCTTGGGGAGTGGGTCTTTTTCCTCCTCTCGCTCGCTCTGCTCGGCTCGGGCGCCGGTGCGCCGCGGTGGCGAGGCGACCGGCGGGGATACCGGCAGCCGGGGAAGGCAGCGGCACCTTCCGGCGAGGCTCCGCCGGTGACGGCGGGGCCGGGAGGGGAAATGCGGTGGCGTGGGGCAGCGGCACAGAGAGAGGAGAAGAGAGGGAGAGAGAGATGGCGGCAAGGGGGCGGTATGGTGAGAACGGGGGCTCAGGGGCCCTTTTATAGGCGGCGCGCTCGCGTCGGGATGCGGCGAGGAGGCAGGGGTGGTGGCGTAGCGTCAACGAGGTCATGACGAGGTGATGCGCGCGGCGATGGGACAATGCAGCGATGGGACGAGGGCGTGGCGATGGGACGTGGGCGCGGCACGGCGACGGGACGATGCGGCGATGGGACGAGGGCGCGGCGATGGGACGAGGACGCGGCACGGTGATGGGACGGTGCGGCGCCATGTCCCCCGGAGAGGAATCGGAACGAGGGCGCGGCGGGATTTGTGGCGAGGACGTCTGGGCGTGGCGTGGGACTTGGCGCGGCACGGCCCTAGCATGACGCGCGGTGCACGGGAGGGCAGCTCGGTGCAACGCGACGCCACCACGGCTCGGTGCTCGGGTCGGCATTACGTCGAGCAGGTGGCGTGCGCGGGCGGCTGGTTCTGAGGAGGAAGATGATGAATAGGAGTGGGCTGGGCCAGGCCATAGGCCGAGATGGAAGGAGGCTGGCCTGCTTCGGGGGAAAAAAGAAGAGAGAGGGAAAGGGAGTTGGGCCAAGGGAAGGAAAAAGACAAGAAAGAAGAAGATCCAAAATAAACAGTAACATTTTATATTTTCTCAAGGATTTTTGAAATTGATATTGAGGAGATCTTTGGGGAATTTGAATTTGAATTTGACCAAGGATTTGACAAAGATTGAAGGATGTCTAGGAGGGGACTTAAGATCCGTTTTGGCACAAACTTAAATAATAACCAAATTTTAAAATTTTAAATGAGGGATTTTAAATAATTAAAATTTTAAGGGTGCTACATTAATTAGGATCTCTAAGCACCATATGCATCTACCAACCATCTCTGTCCACGTACATAAACATTTTTACCTATGCACCTACATGTAAATAAATAAAATAAAAATATTATCCATTTGTTTGAATCTAATTGTTGGTCATTTGGAATCAGCCAAAAAAAGAAAAATAAGAGTGTGTGTCTACATAAGCTACATGTGGTTCACATTGGGTCAAAGGTTTAGCACCTCGATGTCGGCTCTTCTCCACCGAGATCTACACCGAATCTATAGTGGTTTCACATATTAGAATGGTCTTTTTACCTGAATATTAGAATGGTATTAATGAGGTACAAGAGATGGGTTCAAAATGTTGGAGACAATTTGATTCATATCCGATTTTAGTGTTAGAATATTGAGAGAAACACGAACGATAAATTTCTTTTATACTAGTTATCAATTATCATGTCTGTTAACCAAAATGTGGAGGATAAGTGCTGACAATCCGTGTAAGTTGTGGTTGTCCCCGGATCAAAGCGGGGCAAATTGGGATATGTTTAATCGTTACAATCCCGGAAGGAAGCTCTTTGTGGGCCCCAGCTGACCGAGAGTGCATGAGTTGAGTGTTGAGACGGCAGACGGCGTCGTCGGCAGCTTGTTACGGTTCAAGCATTTTGTTTATCCATCCTTCTAGGCCTTGTTTCATGGGCCAAGACACTATTACTGCTATTATGGGCCTTACCTAGCTTCGCAGCAGATGGACCATAACCCAATCCAAATCTCCTGCCCATTACAATGTATACATAAAAATATATACATTGTAAACTTTGCATGTACAAAATTTTTATAATAATAAAAAATATTGAAATACAAATATGAATTTGAATTGGACATATAAACTTTCGACTGTAAACTTTAAATGTGTAAACTTTAGATGTGTAAACTTTTGTTATATAAAGTTTAGGTATATAAATTTTATGTGTATAAACTTACCTGAAAAGGAAAAATATGTGGTGCTAAAAAGGAAGAGAGGAAAAAAGAAAGAGAAAAAAAGCAATCGCGGGGAGTGATCACCAATTAAGCACAAATTCGCTTTGATTGCACCACATGAGAAAATGAACTAAAGGAAAGTTTCAAACAGATATAACATTTTACTTATTTTCCTACAAAATTGAACATAGGAATGCAATCTTATAAGAAAAAACTCTGTCCCTTCCCTATATGAATTAAAGGAGTATATAGGAAAAAAATCCCAAAGGAGTTGAATCCTCCAAAAAATAATCAATTGGCAATCCTCTCCGATTCCAAGAGGCCCTTAATGATATTTACTATTTAGTCACGCAACAAGTTCAATGAGGTACAGCACACACCGACCCGTTATAAGTGACTCATCAGCGATGCCAAGTTCTGTAGTAGTGAGTACGGCTATTTTCACTTTAGGCATGATCTCTCCCTCTTGCTCTGTGTCGCCTCTCACCATCTGAATTCTGATGATGAAGAGTAGATTTTAGAAACAAACAAAGCAAGAAGAGAAAATCCTGGTCTGTTCTTCCTACATTTTCAAGGCATTATCACTTACTCTTGTGTCATCCTCACCAGTCACCCACCAGTAATGACAGTTTTAACTTTTTCACCACTACAACTAGGAATGAGATTGAAGAATCTAATCTCGCCATACTGAGGCAGGCAGCATAATAGTATCATGGTCAGGGCAAGTGCATAAACTAGCGGCTGTCTGAAACCTGAGGAGGTACCGTCGTACGCCAATAATTCTATGGCACTGTCAGATCTTTGGATTCAGCATCAAACAAGCACATATACAGTTTCAGCCATTCTTGATCTTCACCTGATGATCACAACGAGACACGCACGTATGCATCGCATTGTCTACAGATCGATCGATCAGTCGGTCGAGGAGCATCTGAAACTCGTGGGCTCACCAATTCAGCATCTTCTGGTCTCCAAGAACACTTTCGATCTCTACATAACTAAGATACGCACAGCCGAGCACGTACACCCGCAAAATTTAGAAGAAGAAAGAGTACAGAAAGTATCAAGCACCAGCATCCGAAACTCGTGGTCTCAGCAATTCAGCATCCTTGGTTGATGCAAGAGAGCAGCTGCTCCTGTGTTTGTAGCTAGGTGAGCACTGTTCAGCTTGTGCTCTGTCCCCTGCTCCGATCCCTGCAGGCTGCAGCTTGCTTGTCACTGGATCATTTGGCAATCGGGCATGGCCTTCTTAATCGCGCTAGCTATCATCATATCGTGGTATGTACAGTATATAGATCTGTCATTGGTTTTGTGATGCTTCGTTCATCAATCCGGCCGGCTGGGAATCTTTGCTTCATACGGAGTATATAGCCATGATTAGCTTGTGCAATCAGTACCGGGATTTTGTCACTGTTGATGTATCATTATTTAGTCGGTGGTAATGCAAGGCATCAGTTTGGTTCAGCATGGACACATAGATAATGAATCGATGTGTAATGGATCTGTGTGAAGAAACTAAAGTTTATTTTTCATCGGTTTAATGTTTGTTTGGTTGGTTAATTTTACCTTCATGGGCTGAATTAAGGTTTGAAATCCGAGAGTTAAATTAAACGTGGAGACATATTATTTGGCCGAGAAGACGAGAATTAAGACCGAAGAGCTAATTGAGCATAGTTACTCCTTATTTTCCCTCATTTCCTATTAACACGTTTTTCAAAATGCTAAATAATATATTTCATAAGAAAATATTTTATAGAGAATGTGCTTAAGAAAACAAAATTTATTTTTCAGTTTTCAATGATTAATTTGATTAATTATATACTAATCCCTTCATCTCAATATATAAGGATTTCAGGTGGATTGATCACGTTTAGTTCAGATTAGTAGTAGTAGAATGTATTCTATCCACTTAAAATCTCTTATATTTTAAAACGACTTCTCTTGTTTTGTTTTTTTGCGTGGAGCTAATAGCCAAACCGATCCGCCGAAAAGAAGGTTGCACTGCATTGCCGGCGGCGTCGGTCGGGGGCGGAGAGGAAGCGTGTTCATCCATGTGTCCGTCGAAGTTCGCCGAGAATGGTCGCTTTCAAGAACGCCGACCATCTCCTTTGTTCTCACCCTCGACGGCGACCACGTAACCAACATCCTCCATTTTTTGGCTACAGCACCAGTTGCCACCCTTAATTTCAGTTCAACTTTATTATTATCGTCTTCAAAAGATTTTATTTTTTGGCTATGTATTTGAATAAGCACGGCTAGTTTATCTATGGAATTTTCAGGATTTTTTTTTTTTGCCTGACGAGCTTGATTAGTTAGTTGAGGACTGTAAATCTATGATGACGATTGGCTGATGAACAACCCTGACGAAACATACATGATAAAGATCCTTCTGCTGTTATTAGACTCGTTACCTGCCCTTTTTGTTTCTTCTCTTGTTGTTTTTCCCGCTATTAAACTTGAATAAATCAGTGTTTAACAAGCTGGTTCCACGCCATCTCGTGGAGTATGATCTCTCACCAAATTAAAGAAAAGGAAAGATGGCCATCATCACTCGAGAAACATGTGACTCAAACCTTCTCTCTCCCTGTATTCAGCACCAACCATGCAATATTGCTAATTGGCAGATGGTACCATGTCATTACCTTCAGAAATAAATAGCCCAATTGTAAAAGAAACAACAAAAAGAAGAAGAAGGATGCTACCATGTAATTTGGTGTCATTAGCTAGGAGGAAGGAAGGCACATCTCTCCCTAGCCAGCAATGCAATTGCAAATGTGACAGGCACAAGAGGAGAAGCTCAGCTCAACCACCAGGCAATGACTAGTCCACTACTAAATACTAATACATCACTAATACACACATGATGCTTCACTCTCTCAATACTGACACTGCAACGGCAACCAGCTAGTAATTAATTGAATTAATCAATCAATCAACGCTTGATCTCTCATTTCATCAGACATCCAAGCTGAATCAACAAGGAGGAAAAGAAAGAAAAAGAAAGAAAATCCATTCATTAGGGTTGATTAGTTTGTTGTAATCACCACGCAAGTTTTTTTCTTCTTCTTTTTACCTAAACAAAACAGCTCGGACTCTGATGGCTTGATGCAACACCTAAATGTGGCACAACAATAAAGTATTTAGATGCACACCAACCCCTGCACTATTCATTTCTGAAAGGAATCAAGCCTGACAGATAGGCGCCAACTACTCAAGAACACAGACAACACCAACAACAACAGCAAGAAGAAAGAAAGCAACAATTTTTTTAATTGTAACAACTAACAGAAAATAATAATAAAAGATTTAAGAATTCATCATCCACAGTCCAAGTCCATGGCCTCCGCTATCAAGAACGGTATGTATTGGTATCTGTATCCATATGGGTACAACATATTCTTTGCCTTTCTTCAAACGCCAATTGGAGAACAATAATGACCCTTTTGACTTATTCCCAATCTGAATACACTTCAATTTCTCTCTTCCCCTAATTTCCTCTCTCTTTCTCAGAATATGCACACAAAAGAATTATCAAACATTTGATGGTGAAGAAGAAGAAGAAAGAATAAAAAAAGAAAATTTAAAAAAATTACTCTCACATGATGAACTGAACTGAACTGAACTCATCTAGAAGTGGTAGTAGTACCATGTAATGTGGCCAACCAAATTGCTAGAGCATCAGCACATAATCCAGGGCAATTCAATCATCATCATCTCCTCATCAGGACAGGACACCTCGGATTTTCCGGACATGGGTGCAATTCTTGCCAACCAAGCACCATTGCCTCTTTTGCTCTATGCTTTTGTGTTGTGTACTCAGAATAGCATCCAGTCGAGCCGGTTCGCCGGCGGCGGCGGCGGCGGCGCGCCGGAGGAAGCCGTTGAGCTAACGGTGGTCGTTGAGGAGGCCGATGATGTCGACGGCAGCGAGGACAGCAGGTCGAACATCTCCCACCGCGTCTGCCCCGACGGCTGCTGCTGCTGTTGATAGTGATGGTGGTGGTGAGCTTGCTGCTGCTGCTGCTGTTGCTGCCTCGCCGGCGGTGGCTGCTGTTGCCTCGCCGGCGGATGCTGGTGTTGTTTGGAGGTGAGCTTGTCGCCGGACTTGCGCACGATGGCGGCGTTCTTGGCCATGACGGCGTCGAGCGTCTCCACGTACTTCTGCACGCGCTTCACCTGCAGAATCAAGAACGAACAGGTTGAGTTCATTAACCATGGCGTTTAGTTCAGCGAACTGATGGAGATTGGAGGAGGCGAGGTAGCTCAGCTCACCTGCAACCGCCTCTGCGCCTTGACGTCGCCGTCGGCGACCACCGCGTCGAGCTTGAGCAGCTCGTTCATGAGCAGCTCGGTCACCTGCACCACGTCATTCTCCGCCACCTTCTCCCCCTTCCTCACCGACGCGTCCAGCGCCGCCACCTGCCGACCAACCAACCAACCAATCGGAGTGAGTAAGAGCCTGCTATACACCTCGGCGTCGGCGTCGCCATGGATGGAATGAATTGGCGAGCAATGTGGGGTGCGTGTTACCTTGGGCGCGAGCTTGTCGACCTCGGCGGTGACGGCGGCGACGGCCTTGGCGGCCTTCTCGAGGTGGCCGTTGCGGCGCTCCTCGATGAGGCGGCGGGCGCGTGCCTCGGGGTCCTCGACGACCACCAGCTTTGACCTGTCCTTCACGCCGGCCATGTCCAGGAACGCCTTGGAGTCCCTCTCCTTGTCCTTGTACATCACCTTCTGGTCGTCCGGATGCAGCCCCGTCCTCGCCGCCACCATCTTCTTCAGCTCCCCTGCACCCACCAATCCCACACGAAATCGAATCAGACATGGCCGTCGATCGAATTGGCAGCAGCACAAGATTGACGACGACGTCGGCGGCGGCGGAGGTGGGCACTGACCGAACGATGCCTGCGAGTTGATGTAGATCTCGTGGGTGATGCCGGCGTGCTTCACCTTGACGCGGATGGTCGGCACCGGCTTCACGTTGACGGGCTCCTCGTCGGCGCCGCCGCCCCTCTTCTGCACCAGCATCCCACCTGGCCGGACCTCCCACACCTCCTCCGCCGGCACCTTCCCACCCGCCGCCGCCGCTGCTCCTCCGGCGGCGGCAACCACCGGAGGAGGATTCTTCATCGACCCGAACTTCACCGTCGCGCCTTTCTTGGCCTTAGGGCTCGCTCCCAGCATCCTCGCCGCCGCAGTCTCCTCCTCTTCCCAGCTATCACAAAGCTCGTCGGATCTTTAAGCCAAGAAAGCGAAGCACACCAATGGCGGAAAAGCAAGCACAGAGCTTTGTGGTGGGAATGGGGATTGGAGATGAGAAAGCTCGAAGCTGAGGAGAAAGAAGAAGACGAGATGGATGGACAGCGAGGAGGAAGAAGAAGAGGAGGAGAAGAAATAATGGTGGTGAGGTTGATGAGGGAACAAACGCAACGCCATGGACAAGGGGAATATATACGCCAATTAGATTACTTGCCACTAGCCACATGACACATTTCCATTATCAAAATCCAAAGAGATTTATAAATAAGTGTTCTGGAAACTATATTTAATTAGCATAATAATATATACCTGTTTGATTTAAATTATTGGCGAAGTATGCACTCAGCTATAAAAATAAAGTAAATGTTTCGATGAATAAACTTAACAAACACTAGCTTTCAATAATGTGGCACAAGAAATGCAATAGAAGAGGGTGAGTTGTTTTTAAAGCGTAAGAGTAATAATATGTTTTAATAATCTGATAAATAAACTGAAAAGATCAGGGTCAGAGTTGCGTTGGTTCATGACAAAATTGATTTGATTCTACTGTGGAATGAGAGAGGAAGGAAGGGTGGATGCTCCACATTGTGCTAGATGCTTGATGATGGCGCCATCAGAAATGAATACACTTCATTTATTTGTTTATTTGCTAAATATTTTTGGTGTTTCCTCCTTGTCGTCTCTACTAGTACTCCCACATGCTTGAGAAATTATTTTTTTGGTTTTTAAAACCAGGAAATTTGCAGCAAGCTAGTCCAAGTTTTGATTCGTTTTCGTTTGGTTAGATGGTGATTCGTATTGTGTCGGCTGCTGCTGCTGCTGCAAACCTTTTCCTTCCTGTTTGATTTGCTTGTCGATATAACGTCCCAACCATCGCCTAATAGATTTTTTAAATACTATATAATTTAGGCCCGGGTACTTGTAATTAAAACAAAAAAAATTAACGATGTAACTACCGCTTTAAAAAGAGTTACGAGTAGCTAGTGTATTACATTAGCAGTGCCGGACTGCTGGTACAGTTCAGCAGCTGATCATCAATCGAGAATACGCAGCACATGCAGCTGAAATAATCGCGGGAGCATCATTCGCGCCAAGGTGCGAAAATAATTTGTTGGTGATTAGTTAACTAGATCCAACTACCGGAACAAAATTGTTCTTGATTAATTTGAACTGTCCAACATAACAGGATGTTTTTCCAAGTTTTGATTTAAAAAATAACTAAAAATAAACTTAGCCTATGATCTAAACCTTTTGGCAAGGCCGTTGAAGGTGGCATTCACACGGTAGGACAGCACTTAGGTCTTCTTTGGAAGAGAGGAATTTTGTAGAAATCTTGAAGGAAATGAATTGTTTCCTATGAAAATCTTGTGAAATTCTAGGCCAGCAGGCAGCATGGCAATGCCAAGTAATGTAGGAAAAAATGTAAGAGAGTTTGTTTTTTTAACTTTATTTAGAAAGGTTTAAAATCTATTAACATAATAGTAGCGGTCACAGCAAGGAAGGCTTTGTATGCCAGGAGGGAGAGGAATAAATAAAGAGATCACATGATTCTAGAAAAAGAAAAGGCACAAGTTAAGGGACATGAATCATGCTTGAGGAATTCATCTTCTATGATTCAAAAGTGAAGTGCAATGGTTCAGATATCAGGATTTATCACAGTTAGATTTGCTGTTGCAGGTTTGCAGGACAGCTACAGTAGTGCTGGCAATCAGCTTTTCGATGCATGAATTGAAGTGGCTCTTGAATTATGGTTTTAGAAACAAGCTACTCCGTCCGTTTTAAACCACTCGTCGTTATATTAAGTCAAACATATCTATATTTATCTTGTTATGGTTTAACATCATAAATTTCTATATTTTTAGATTCAGCATCGGACTTTCATAATATATATAATTCATATGTTTTTAGACTATACGACTTTTTAAAAGTTAATGGTTAAAAATTGACGTGTTTGACTTAAAACAAAGCTAAAACGTTCAGTAATTTGAAATGTGGAGAGTACTATCTCTTTTTTGGTTTATAGTTCAAAACTACAAAAAGTTAATGTAACTTGGTGTACATTTGTTACCAACCAGCTGAGTAAACTGCTGCTGTCTGTATGCGATTCGTACACAAACACAGCTGATAGTATCAGCCAGTATGCAGTCTCTGTCTGGATGTGAGCTGATCAGCCTGACAATTACTAGTTTGTACTCCATTTATTAAGAAAAAAAATATCATCATTGAACCATACAAATCTGATGACAAAAGAAAGCAAAGCATCATGCTAATGATCCCCATAATTAACCATTGATTCCCAAACAGTGGAGCACGGAAAGTAAACAGTTGAATCCAATCAGGAACACAAGGCATTGAGCGATATGAGTCAATCTTTAATGAATGGCCGCCACCCTAACAGTGCTACTTTGTTGTGCCTTAACTTAGCGTGTTTTTGTGCACTGTCAAAATACAATCCAATGAATAAAACACTACAAGATCAGTTGCATTATTGTGTTCTTAATCACAACTGATACTGAATTGTTTTTAGTTTTCAGAAACTGTTACTGAATTTTTAAATGACACTGCTACATGTGCGTGGTGCTGTGCATTAGTCGTTGGAGGGTGAGCTTAGTTTAACCGAAGTAGTAACTACTGCTCATGTGCACAGCAATCAAGTCAGCTTGAGAGATTGGATTAGTAAACCAAAGCCACTGAATTCTCCTCAAAATACAACTACAAAGATCAACAAGTTGCTAATAACAAGAGACCAACTTTTTTTTCCTCTCCTTTTTTATTTTTCTTTTTGTCACCAACTCTTCATCAACAGTCTGAAACACGCAGGCCGGCGGCACAAGGTGACAGACAGTCTGAGCTCCACCGACAGTCAGGAGTGTCGCGCGTGTGGGGCCCACCTGGGGATGCCACGCTGGCACTGTCAACGCTCTCGCCTGCGTTGACCGAGGAAAGAGACGCTGTAACCCACCTTCTCTGCTTCCTTTCTTCCTCCTCTCTTGCTCCTCCTCATTCTCAAGTTCTTCTCCCTTAATTAACATGCTTTCTGATGAAAAAAAGACAGGTATCTGATTCGAAATGCAGCCAACCACGTTTTGATTTGCCCATTGTTTTTATTTCCTTTTCTTTGGCAATTGCTTTTCTGTGGTTCTCCTCTTATTCCTTTCTTTGTTCGATTCCTTTCCTTTCCTTTTCGTTTTGTTGTTTTTATTTGTTGCAGAGATTAATTAATGTCGGTCTATGAGTTCTTAACTAATTGTGGTTTTATGTGTGTTTTCTTCTGTTCTGGCACTCGCATTGCCGTATTTTACACAAACAAAAACGCACGCCTGATTATTCTGTACTTGATCTTGGTTTGATATCACTTAATTGTTCTGCTCTGAATTTTCCATTCAGATTATTCGACACGTTTTAGTTAGTTGGTTTTTCAAATATGTAGCAGTTGTTTTGAATTGTCAGCACCGTGCATTTTATGGCACTTCCATTTCCATCTAGGCAATGCTATATTTAACCAAACAATATGGATAGGATCAAGACTAAGCCGATTTTGAATACCAGAAACTCAGAAATACACAAGGAAAAATCTCTTCCTCTTCCCCAACAACTGTTCTTCACGAAGCTTCACTATTCATTTCATCGCTGATGAACCTTCCCATCAGTTGCAGCAAGGCTCATCAAAAGCTAAGCATGCGATATCTTGTAGCTATACCGACACTGACGCTGAATCATGTAGATTAAATTAAGCTAAACATGGGAATACACATAGAGGCGTATGTGCATGGCCAGTGTGACATAATAGCATATGGTTAGGGAGTCATATCAATCAGAGAGGCTAAAGACAATAATAGAGCCCTCCAAAGCTGCCTCCAAGCACACAGAAAATACAGGTTAGCTATATATTGAGATGGATGGATGAATGACCGGAGTGATCGGAAGGTGCCGCTTCCCTGTCATTTGTCATGCTGCCCATAGCCTAGTGCTTGTGTCCATCCAAACGCGGACCAACTCGCTCACTCACACCGTATAATTTTCCGTTTTAAATGTACGATTCCCACGAGAATAATATAGAAAAATTCTCGCGAAATCCATAGAAAAGTTCTGTTTTAAAGTTCTTTTCTTGTCAATGAGGTTTGTTTTTTTACTTTTCTTGTGATCCGTCTGGGTTTTTACTTTTGCTTATTGAAATGTAAGTGATAGTTGTTATGTGGTCATGCCTGTTTAGTTTTTTTTTAAAGAAATTCTTTTGTTCGAGATGGAGTCCATGGTTTATGAGAGTTTGAATCATGGGCCTAGAGAAGATTTTTTTTTTTTTTTGAGATATAGAGAAGATGTATTTATGTGAAAAAGACAGTTATTGTATTCATGTTAGAAAATACTTTTCAGAGAGTGTTTTAATCACCTTTGGATTGCAGGGATTTGTTAAAAGGCAGAAGTTTCACATGCTGTCCATGCCTATATTTGTGGCCCATGGAATCCAAATGGCTTCCAAGACAGGCTGGATGCCTGAATACGACACAAAAGGTTCAAAGAAACCAAAATCATTTCATATAATACTTTCTTAACACGAACTAATTAAATTTAGAGAGATCTTGCGTGATCCTGGGCAGGTTTGAATTGACCACAAGTGTCGGTTTAAATCATTGCGAGTGTTCGTCCTACAGTATAGCCACACTGCACGTAAACCTGAAACCCTGAATGGCCCATTCTTCCATCATCATGCATGATAGTACTAGTTTAATACTACCGGTTTATAATACCAGTACTAGCAGTTGGTATGCGATCGTTGGAGTGTTAAACATAGTGATCAAATAATTAAATCATTTGGCACAGTTGCCTTGAGTATTCAGTTAGCAATTAATGGCCAAAAAAATAATAGAGAGAGAAGGAGCAATTACCAGGTAGTTCGATCGTCTGGTGGCTTGTGCCATCTCTTTAATATAAAAGCAGATCGATCGATCAGGATCGGTTTAGCGAGGCATTACCATGTGCTCGATCTGCTGCTCGTTAGCTCGCCTTGCTTAATTAGTCTGGTTACAACAACTGATCATGTGGAGTCCTGTACTGCAGTCCTGCAGGCTAATTTCTCTCTGGAGTTCTGATTCTATATTCTGGTGAGATGTAGAGCTCAATGCAGTGGAAATTGTTGTACTTATGCAATTTCAATAATTTTCACTACCTTTGAGCTCTACATTTCACAACAGTTGCTTCTGCAATTTTTGCTTTGGAAAAAAACAAGTTGCACAAGCAACTGCCGTGAAATATGGAGCTTAAGGGGTGCAATTTCTTCATACCATTCCAATGGTCAGAGCAAGAGAAGATGCATTAGTGCAGGAGTTTGGTAGAGAGCAGTTCAGTTCTTGAAGCATTTTCAAAATGTTTAGACAATTCCAGATAGAGCTGAATATGAGTTGCTACCACTTAGAAAACATGTGTGTATGCAGAAAAAGGTGAAGGGAGAAGTGCATGCAATGGGTGTAAATTGTGAAGTGGGGCTGTGAAATTTTGCAGTGGATTGAGAACAAGAAGCATGATGATCATGGTTTGCTACCACAGAAATTGCTTTTAGCAACAGAGAGAGATGCCTCCGGACCAATCATCTGATTCTGACTTTTCCTTATGGTCCAGACCAGACTATCCAACCATCATCAACTCTGCTCCCTTTTTTTTTGGAAGCCATTTGATGCGCTTTATTGATATGAAAAAAATAATTACATCGTTCATTCAAACATTTAGCAAGAAACAGGGGGTTCAACCCAGTTTAAAAAAACTCTTCAAATTGAAAGCATGTCTAGCTAATTTATGTGCTACGCGATTTGTCTCCATAGTACAATACCCTATAGATATATTCTCTAAACCAAATTAAGGACACGGCATTCATCAACTCTGCTCTCTTTCTTTCTTCGGAGAGAGATTAGGTTTTGTTCTTTCCCCCCTTTTCCCAACACACCTCTCGTTTTCCGCGCGCACGCTTTTCAAACTCCTAAACGGTGTGTTTTTTGCAAAAAAAATTTCTATACAAAAGTTGCTTAAAAAATCAAACTAATCCATTTTTTAAAAAAATAACTAAAACTTAATTAATCACGCGCTAATGAATAGCTCCGTTTTTCGTGTTCAGTCGCGAACTCTGTCATTGGTCTCCCATTAATTACTACTCGCTGGGCCTCTATTGGGCCTGGCATGCAGGCCTGCCCCGCGGCCCCATATAAAGCCCAACCCCAGCAAATCCAGGCCCAGCATGACAGTGTCCAAGTCAAAGGTGCGTGATGAGAGAAGCGCGGGCCAGATTGCGAAGCCGAGTTCACGACCCGATCTTGGCTCCGACCTCGCCGCCGCGGCCTTTATATAAACCGTACCTGCCGCTGCGTGCTCCGGCGTGCAACCGCCATGGCCGACGTGCTCCTCGGCTCGGAGCGCCGCGTCCTCATCAGCGCCTCCGCCCTCCCGCCGCCGGAGAGCCTCCTCGGCCGCCTCGACCAGCTCGACCTCCGGGTGAGCGAGAGAGCGGCCGCGTGTTGATCGATCCATTCATTCGTCGATTGATCGGTGATCACCATGTCCATGTCGTTCTTTGATCTTTGTTTCAGTTGCGGCAGCTGGAGGAGCAGCGGCGGGCGAAGGCAGACGACGACGACGGCGGCGGCGGCGGCGGCGACCGCGGGCCGGCGGCGCACCACCAGCACACGAAGTCGATGCCGTCGGCGCTGCAGCACGTGCAGGTGAAGGGCAGCCTGATGGACCGCCTCAACCTGCTCGAGTCACGTATCAGGCAGCTCAGCTGCGAGCTGGACGTCGCGGCGGCGGGCGGATCGAACGCGCCGGCGGCGGCGCGGCCGGCCGAGGACCGCGCGTGGTCGGAGCAGCCGCTGCCGGAGCCGTGCAAAGACCAGGCGCCGGTGTGTGCCGCCGACGCCGGCGGCGGCGGCGCGCATTTCCTGTACAAGGGCGCGCGGCAGCTTCATCGCACCAAACCGAACACATCCACGGTGACATGATTATTACAGATTATTTGCATTCATTAGCAGCACACACACACATTGAGCTCGCTCGATTAGAACTAATAATAATTGCAGAAATGTACAAAGAAATAAAAGTTTGGAATCTGCATTATCAATACACATTTTTATCGATCTGATATAAATCTGAATCAATTTGATGGGTTTTTTTTTTCTGAAGAAGCAGAATCTGAAGGAAGCGAAGTGTGCCTGCGAGAAGGAGAAGAGGAAGGCAGAGGAGCGGTGGAAGCCAGCAAGGAGGAGGTGGTTTAATGTCGGATGCTAATAATCAAACAAGCTGATGCGTGAATTAACTTATATATCCTTGTTACCACTACTTATTACTCCTATTAGGAGCTAGCTACTTTATACCGTATACACAGTACTATTATGTAAGCGTTTTTGTTCTATACGTTTTTTTTTTCTGCTCGATGTTAGTATCTGTTATGTATTGGTTGTAACGTGCAAGACGTATAAAATATAAACGGGAGTTCTTGGCTACTTTGGTGTTTTGTTGATGGACAGAAATTTAATCTCTCCAGTTCCCAGTCAATCTACTCCCTGATCACTAATGATCATTATTTCGAGCCTGTTTGGGCCAAGCAGCCGCTGAATTTGCACCAGTTGCAATTCAGATGTGTAATTATTGGGGGGCAAACAACATAATAGTCACCCCTAATGAACGAACTTTCAGTTCAGTCGAACGCGAGCTTGTCCACAAATCCCTCAATCAATACGAATTAAAACGATAGTTGCACGCATTACGCAAACATAGGATTTTGGGCCACTGCATGCAAACACACACATAAATTACTAATTAATCGAACTTATTATGCATCCATGTCCATGTGATGTGTTTGGGTTGGAAAGATAGCTCCTCCGCATATAAAATGAAGTAGTTCATTAGCGTGTGATTAATTAAGTATTAGCTAAATCTTTTTTTAAAATGGATTAATTTGATTTTTTTTAAGCAATTTTTGTATATAAAATTTTTGCACGTGCGTGCGGAAAACGAGGGAAAGGAGTTGGGAAGAGGCTGAAAAGAACGCAGAGAGTAGTGTTGTACGCTGTCCAAGTTCATGCATTAGTATTATTAGAAGAAGAAGAAAATAAACGACGAAATCTCTAAATACCAGTCCAGATTTGCAGCGCCATTTCTACGGATCCCATTAGTTACAGCAAACGCAGAGAGACGGCGGGCTAAGAGCATGATCAACAGCTCATCTAAATTTGATCCTCCATATCTCCGTTTGTTTGGATGGTCATCCAAAAAATATCGGTCATCCAAAAAATATCATCTTCTATATCTTTTCTTAGTCCAACGGATCATCCATATTACATCATCTATATCACACTCTTCTATATTTTAATAATATTTTTTAACTACCCATATTTTTTCATATTCGTTATATTTTGAATGAGTAAATTTTAATGGGTAATTTACTTTCTTTATCACTTTCGTTCGTTTGCTTAGAACCTAATAAAGAGATCATTGAGGGGCATTGGCGGCAGTTCGCAAGCACGGAGGGAGCTGGCGCGGCAACCGGGGCGACGACGGTAGCGAATGTCGTGTCGTGGAGCCCGTCGGTGGCACCAGGAGAGTGCGGAGGGGCGACGACAGGAGCGGCCACCGCATCTCGGCGTGGCCGACGGTGTGCGAGGACAGCGGGAGCTCCTAGATCTGGTACGCCCCTCCCTCTCCCCCTCTCCACCGCCGTTGGGATTTACTTTCACCGACGGCCAGCGACGACGACGATGAGCGGAGGTCGATCCGAAATTCTGGGTGGGGGCGGGAGCTCGATTCAAACACGGTCGTTGCGATTTGACGTAAGGAGAGAGGAACGCTAAATTTAGCATTCCTCTCTCCTATTTAGCGGATGCGTCATTTTTGAAGGATGTGATGGTATGTTTGCTGGAGGTTCATTTTTCGCTTCCATGCGTTATTTCTCGTATGGAGGAGTGGATAGCGCTTCTGCTGCCGGGGATGGTCTAAGAATAGGTGGCGAGATTGCGAGCGGTGGAGCGCGCGAGGCGGGCCCAACCGTAGGGCGGCCTGCTTAAACTAAACTTGGCGCGCTCGCTGGCCCACCTCTCCGCGTCTTTCTTCTAGACTCCCTGGCCCCACGCCCCCTCCTCCCTCTCCTCCGATTGGCCCCACCAACCAGAGAGAGAGGGCGAGAGGGCGCCGCGCCCCTTCCACCAATAATAGACTGCCACGTAGGCGAGCCCACCATGCGCCGCGGGAGGATGATCCCGCCGGCGCTGCTGCTGGCGGCCGCGGTGGCGGCGGCGCTCGCGACGGCCGTGTCGGGGCAGGGGCGGCCGGTGACCGACAGCGGCGCGCAGACGGCGCCGACGCCGTCCACCTTCACGCCCAAGGACAACTTCCTCATCGACTGCGGCAGCACGTCCCCCGTCAACACCACCGGCGGCAAGGTGTACAAGACGGACGCCCAGTCGAACAGCCTCCTCTCCGCCAAGGACGCCATCAGGGTCGCCGCCACCGACGCCGACGTGCCCTCGCCGCTCTACCTCACCGCCCGGATCTTCCGCGACGAGGCCATCTACAGCTTCCCGCTCACCGTCCCCGGCTGGCACTTCGTCCGCCTCTACCTCTTCCCGCTCAAGAACTCCGACTTCGACCTCGCCACCGCCACCTTCACCGTCTCCACCGACACCAACGTCCTCCTCCATAGCTTCACCGCGGAGAACAAGCCCGTCATGAAGGAGTTCCTCGTCAACGCCACCGAGAACCACCTCGCCGTCAAGTTCTGCCCGCTCAAGGGCTCCGCCGCGTTCATCAACGCCATCGAGGTCGTCAACGCCCCCGACGAGCTCATCACCGACACCGCCATGGGGCTGGCTCCCGTCGGTGAGATGACCGGGCTCGCCGAGGCGGCGTACCAGGTGGTGTACCGGATCAACGTCGGCGGCCCGGCCATCGCCCCCGACAAGGACACGCTCGGGCGGCAGTGGGACGTGGACGCGCCGTTCGTGCAGTCGAAGGAGGCGGTGAAGGACGTGTCGGTGCCGGTGGGGAACATCAAGTTCCCCGACGGGACGTCCAAGCTGGTGGCGCCGGCGCAGGTGTACGCGAGCTGCGCGAAGATGGCGGACGCCGGCGTGGGGAGCCCCACCTTCAACATGTCGTGGAAGATGGACGTGGACCCGTCGTTCGGCTACCTTGTCCGCCTCTTCTTCGCCGACATCGTGAGCAAGAGCATGAACGACCTCTACTTCAACGTGTTCGTCAACGGGCGCAAGGCCATCTCCGGGCTGGACCTGTCGACGGTGACCGGCGAGCTGTCGGCGGCGTACTACAAGGACATCGTCGTCAACTCGTCGATCGCGACGGACAAGCTGAGCATCCAGGTGGGGCCGATGGGGGAGGACACCGGGCGCGTGGACGCGCTGCTCAGCGGCGTGGAGGTGCTCAAGATGAGCAACTCGGTGGGGAGCCTCGACGGCGAGTTCGGCGTGGACGGGAAGAAGGCCGACGACGGCAGCGGCAGCCGCAAGGCCGTGGCAGCGGTGGGGTTCGCGATGATGTTCGGCGCGTTCGCCGGTCTGGGCGCCATGGCCGTCAAGTGGTACAAGCGGCCGCAGGACTGGGAGCGGCGGAACAGCTTCTCGTCGTGGCTGCTCCCGATCCACACGGGCCAATCCTTCACCACCAGCAAGGGCGGATCAAGCAAGAGCGGCTACACCTTCTCCTCCACGCTGGGCCTCGGCCGCTTCTTCTCCTTCGCCGAGATCCAGACGGCGACCAAGAACTTCGAGGAGAGCGCCATCATCGGCGTCGGCGGCTTCGGCAACGTGTACATCGGCGAGATCGACGACGGCACAAAGGTGGCCGTGAAGCGCGGGAACCCGCAGTCGGAGCAAGGGATCAACGAGTTCAACACGGAGATCCAGATGCTGTCCAAGCTCCGGCACCGCCACCTCGTCTCCCTCATCGGCTACTGCGACGAGAACTCGGAGATGATCCTCGTGTACGAGTACATGCACAATGGCCCATTCCGTGACCACATCTACGGCAAGGACCTGCCGGCGTTGACGTGGAAGCAGCGGCTGGAGATCTGCATCGGCGCCGCGCGCGGGCTGCACTACCTGCACACCGGGACGGCGCAGGGGATCATCCACCGCGACGTGAAGACCACCAACATCCTCCTCGACGACAACTTCGTCGCCAAGGTGTCCGACTTCGGGTTGTCCAAGGATGGCCCCGGGATGAACCAGCTGCACGTCAGCACCGCCGTGAAGGGGAGCTTCGGCTACCTCGACCCGGAGTACTTCCGGTGCCAGCAGCTGACGGACAAGTCCGACGTCTACTCGTTCGGCGTCGTGCTCCTCGAGACGCTGTGCGCGCGGCCGCCGATCGACCCGCAGCTGCCGCGGGAGCAGGTCAGCCTCGCCGAGTGGGGGATGCAGTGGAAGAGGAAAGGGCTCATCGAGAAGATCATGGATCCCAAGCTCGCCGGCACGGTGAACCAGGAGTCGCTCAACAAGTTCGCCGAGGCCGCCGAGAAGTGCCTCGCCGAGTTCGGCAGTGACCGGATCTCCATGGGCGACGTGCTCTGGAACCTCGAGTACGCGCTCCAGCTGCAGGACGCCAACCCGCCGGAGGGAGCCAACCAGCCAGCCGACGACGACCACGACGGCGCCGGCGCCGCGCCGGCACCCTCCTCCGGCTCCGGCGTCACCGCCGTGCCCGACGTGTCCACCACCGCCGCCGGCGAGATGTTCGCGCAGCTCGCCGACATGAAGGGGAGGTGATCTCCATCATTATTGGCTCACCATGCACGCAGTGATCGATCGATCGAGCACCGTACCGTAGTTGGCGATTATTTCATCCATCGTCGCGGTGGAACGTAACTGAAAGCTATCATCAAAAATCAAAATCGAAATACATGTCGATTTCCTGTCCGATTAAGATGGCCGGTCGCAGTGTTTTGGATTGGCGATGGCGAGAAACCAAATTGAAATTCCGTAAATATATACAAACGCAAATGTACGTACGTGTTCATGGTGTGTTACTGTCACTTGTCTTTCTCTGCGTTTTGTTAGCTAGGAGACGTGTCGCTTCAAATTGGATTCTTTTTATTTTTTATTTTTTTTTTGTGTGTGTGTGTGTGTGGGGGGGGGGGGGGGGGGGGTGGTGTTCAAGGTTGATTGCGCAATATCAGAAATCATACATACTACTCGATGCGGCTCGTGTCCTCGACTTAGTTTGTATACTGTTAATTGATGATCCGTGTAGATGCATCGTTCAGGGCTTGTATATGAAGGTAGTTAATAAGTTTCACATGTACTGCGTACTTACTAAATTAAAATAAATCATCATGTGAGTTTTTTTAAATTTTTGAGTAAACTTGATCAAACGTATTTTGGACGACATTCACGTTAAGCGTGAACACGCTTACTAACCAATTAATCGTGTTTTCCTTTCTAAAAAATTATACATAAAATTTTCTTTCAAAATTATATTAATATTTTTTAAAAGTTTATAATAGTTAGTTCTTAATTAATCATGCTAATAATTTTTTTTATTTTGCGTACGGTTTATAAGCTCACTCCATACTCTGTTTCGAAGGAAGCCTTCGTTCAGGGCTGCTGTCGGAAAGAAAATGACTTAAGTGAGTTGACATGAAGTTCTCTTTCTTTGAAAAGACCAGTCAAATTACAAGAAATCAAGACATCGCGGTAGATCACGATAAGAACCTCGGTTATGCACATTATAGAAAAGTATATAGTGGCCGGTGACTTGTATCCTCGTCATGTATTCTTCCATGCGAAGGATGCAACCAGTACACGTCACGCAGACTAATCAATAGACCAGGGCTGGCTTGGCTTGGCTGGTTTAGCAACGTGGTTAACCTGGAATGCACTCCATCACAACGCTAGAAACCATCAGCTGAAACGATTAATATGCTGGATTGGAATATGTACATTTTTAAAGCTGGTAAAAACAGGCTTAAAGGCTCTAAACTCATCCCAGTTCGATTTCAAAAGAATTATCTGTATAGCACGATCACGTACGAAATATACCTAAGAACCCATATATACCATGGTAGAAATAATGTAGTATAAAATTACCTGAATGCCACTCCAAGTATGGTTATCTGTTTCCTAAAAAAAGTTATCATAAATATTTTACAAGATATGTCGTGCTATACAAGTCTACTAACATTTTGGAGATATAAAAGTGTATAATAACCGTTTGCCGTTGCATGTATTTTGGATAGGTTTCTATGCAAGTGTTCCGTAGTATATTTCTCATTATCCAGAGTTGTGTTCTAGACGCGATATCCCTTTTCTGTATGACTGTGATATTCACGTTTTTAGATATTCACGTTTTTAGATAACCCACCATGTCCATTATTACATTTCATTTCTCACAAAATACATGTTATGTAACCACAAAAACCTTCGATCATCATCATCCTTCTCTATTTCCCACATATAAAAAATATCCCTAATGTCCCATTACAATGATTTAGGCTATGTAAGCTGCAATAATCAAGCTAAAGGAAAGCCTATGATAGTCTTCCAGCCTTGCATAAACAATGCAAACCAGTCAAGCTCAACACAGCCTGCTGGCCCCCACCCTTTGTACAGCCACAAAAGGAAAGCTCCCCACCCTTGTGTGTAGCCTTTTGTGTGCATGGAGCAATTCCACTTCCCAGGCAAGCAGTGAGCAGTCGGTCCTAGAAAATTAAAGGGCAGAAACTTCGCCGTTAATCCAAACACGCACAACCGCACCCACACACATTTAGCCGTCACTTACAGGTAGGCCCCGGAAGAGTGGACCCACCGTTCAGTGACAGTATAGTCAGTGTTACGAAGTCACTCCTGTTCTGGAAAAGACCCCTCCTATTTCCTCAACCGACCAGCGCAGCCACCCGCCCTGCATAACCCCTCACTTACATGTGGGGCCTGCAAACCGTATAGGTGGGCCCCACGGAGAGCTACCCGCGTGCTCGCAGCCAGGCCAAAAAGATCACCGAGCCTTCCACCGCAAAGCACCCAAGGTTTCCACACCCGCCAAGCTACGCTGTCACTGACGAGGTGGCCCCACCACAGCGTGTACGCGCGCTCGCGCGGGGTGCGCGTAGCGAGGAGCCGACCTCCCCGTCTGCCGGTTTCCCCTGCCCCCACCGGGAGCCAATCATGCGCGCCCGCGTGTACACATCCACCTCGCGATGCGATCCCGCGACGATCCAACGGCTGGGATCCCTCCTGTGGGCCCCACGGAGACCGGTCAATGGAGGTCAATGTGGGCCCGGACCACCGGCTGTAGCCGGTCGCCACCGTCCCGGGCGCCGCGAATCTATTTAACCGGTTTGCTCGTCGGCGAGGACGCCGCCTACAGGCGCAGGAAGAGGAGGAGAAGAAGAGGAAGAGGAGAGAAAAAAAAATTAGCAAAAAAAAAAAAAATCGCAGCTGCGGGGTTCGAGAGGAGGAGGAGGAGTTGGGGTTTGGGAGGGCCAGCGATTGAGCCGACGAACTCAAGGTGAGATGGTTTGGTAGTGGGGGGATTGATGGCTCGGACCGCGGGGAAGTGACCTAGTATTTTCTTGTTTTTGCTCCCCTTTTTGGGGGGCGATTTGTGGTTGGGTTGTGAGAAGAAGGGTTGGGTGATTTTTTTTTGGGGTTGATGGGTGCCGATTCCTGCAATGCAGGGTGTGCTAATTTTGGGGGTGTAGAGATGAAATTTCTGTTCTTGGTCGAGTTGTTAGCTTAGTCTTTTAGCTCGGTTTTTCGATTGGTTTTTGGGGCGAGTTTGGCTAGGGTTTTTATCCATCTGCTGCGGAGCAAAGATTAGGAGAATTTTTTCTCCTTGTCTCCCCAATCTTTTCGCCTCCTGCTCCTCTACTTTGCCAGGGTTGGCGATCCATCCGCGGCCCATCTCCGGCTTTCGTTGTCTTCTCTCCATCCTCCCCAGCCGCCGCCGTTTCCCCACCCTCCTCGCTCGATTCGTTGCCCTGGAGCTTGTGTTGTGAAGTTAGTTCAATATTCTATTTTGTCTAATGTGAGCATGATTTCTATTTCCTTTATTTCGTAGTTTGATCTGACCTGGAAGACGTTTTGGTATATGCTCCATTCTTGTACTCGTATGAGAGGAACCTGAGAAAAAAATACTTCTTTTTGCTGGTGGAAAGAATGCTAAGCTCAGCTAATTCAACCAAAAGAGTAAATTTCAGCCCACACGCTGCATAACTAGCATCAACTGTTTTGCAATTTGCGTTATATTTTCTGTCCCTTCTTTTTTTCTTTTCAAAGACGAATTATTTATTTATCATTTGTTGGATTCTAGTGTCATTTTCTGGTTGTGCTATTGCAGTAGCATAGTATGGTTGGAGAATTGAAATAGCCTTCTTCTGTTTTCATTTTTTTCAACCAGTGAATCGAGAAATTTCATGATGCCAAAATCTCATTACTACTTGCATCTGTTTGGCTTCAGTTACTGCTGACAATTTCTCAGTTCTCACGCATTAGGCTGTTAACAGTTTTCATCCAGTAAGATATTTATGATTTCTTTCCTAATAATTCGTGTTCACCTTTTGCAGGTTCTTCAAGGTGATGATTGGGATCGAACCCTGGTAACCTCCATGTCTGGGGCGCCACGCTCCAACCTTGGACTCGTTCCCAGGGATATGCATGGTAGTATCCCTATTAGCACTACAAATTCCTCTGGGCCAAGCATTGGTGTTAGTTCATTGGTGACGGATGCTAACTCATCGCTCTCCGGAGGTGCCCAGTTGCAGCCAAGTACGAGCATGAATGCTGATTCATTCATGCGCCTTCCTGCTTCCCCAATGTCGTTTTCATCCAATAACATATCTGGATCTTCAGTTATTGATGGTCCCATTGTGCAACAAAGTCCTCCCCAAGAGCAGATGCAGAAGCGAAGGTCTTCTAGTGTAACATCACAACCTGTTATCGAGGCTGCTGGTGCGTTGCATGCTCAGAAGAAGTCGAGGATTGACATTAGGCAAGATGATATCCTGCAACACAATTTAATCCAGCAGCTGCTCCAAGGCCAGAGTTCTCTTCATCTGCAGGGCCAACAGAACCCACAGATTCAAGCCTTGATCCATCAGCATAAACTGGCACAGATTCAGCAGCAACAGCAGCATCAGATGTTGCAACCATTTTCACAGATTCAACAATCTCAAGTTGGCATACCTCGGCAGCCACAATTGAGGCCTCCGCTAGCGCAGCCTGGAATGCAGCTAGCTGGACCTGTTAGGACTCCTGTCGAGAATGGGCTTTGTTCTCGAAGGTTAAAGCAGTATTTATACCATAAGCGTCACCGACCAGAGGTGAGGTTCTGCATCGTACACATTTATTGCAAGACGCATGTTCTTGGATATACAATTTACTATTTACTGGAGTACCTGCTTGTAGAATAATCCAATAACATACTGGAGGAAGCTTATTGATGAATATTTTGCACCACGAGCAAGAGAAAGATGGTGTGTGTCCTCATATGAGAAAAGAGGAAATCCTTCAGGTGCTGTTCCACACACAGCTCCGGTCAGTTCACGATTCACACTTAAACTTTTTATCTGCATTATACATTGACGCAGTTTACTTTCCTTTTTCAACATGATACTTCTCAGTTTGATGTTCACAACGATATTGATTAGCATCTCTTGTACACTTTCATTGGATATTGAACACTATTTTGACAGTCAAGTATCTTGTGATTGTAATGAGAAACAAAATCCATGTGTGCGTGTTTTATAGACGAATATTTTGAAATAGTTAGGATTGCATTTTCATTTTTTTTAATGATCAATCCACTCAGAGCTGAGATAGTTGGTTCTGTTGAGATTTTAGAAAACTGTGAAGCATAAATTCGTATCCACACTTTTCAAAGTACTATTTTCTCCATGTTTCAGGATTCATGGCGCTGTGACATTTGTAATACACATGGGGGCAAAGGATATGGTTAGTTGACTACTTCTCTGGAACTTTATCCAGCTTCATTTAATCAGAACAATGAACCTTGCAATTTTCTCTGTTCCTACTCCTGTCTTTTTATGGAAGATCAATTACTGTACTGTTTTGTTCTTATTACTCTTTGTGTAGGTAAGCTCAATATTCCTACATGTCTTGTGCTCTAGAGATTGCCTTCTCATCTCAAGACAGAAAATGCAAATATATAATGCTATATTATCTTGAACCATAGTGTATCTTTCATATGGGAAATTATCCATCATGAGTGAAAAAATTGTATCCTATGAAGTTTATTTTACTCAAGAGGCTTTGTCTGTCTTGACCAGTTGAATATACTTGGAATGATTGGTCAGACTGGCAGAAAGTATTTTTCTTGAAACTACATGGTGATATCCTAGTATTGTTATATAGTTCTGGTTCTGCATTTCTGCATACCAAGCATAGTTTATGTTACTATCTATTGTGCATTTTGCACCTGCCGTTTCTTCAAAATGTACTTCACAACATCTTTTTCCTGGACTACTTTGTATTTTGCTCCTTTTTTGTAGTACTAGTGTGTTCTTCTCATAAGAAGTCATGATCTATTTTGCTTTTTCATTAGTTTAGTTCCATTGTATGATGTTGATCTCACTTTGTTATTATTATTTCTCTCTTATCTGGCAGAGGCTACCTATGAAATACTTCCTAGACTCTGTCAAATTAGATTTGACCATGGTGTTATAGATGAATACTTATTCCTTGACATGGCCAATGAATTCCGATTGCCCAATGGACTAATGCTGCTGGAACATACTAAAGTTGTTCAGAAAAGCATTTATGAACATATGCATGTGATACACGAGGGGCAGTTGAGAATCATATTCACACCAGAACTGAAGGTAAATGCTTATTTGTAATAGCTTGCATTTGTGAATATCTGGATGTTGCAAGTGATTGGACAGTTTAGGATCATTCTTATCTGCTGTTTGCATGTGAAAATATGCAGATAATGTCCTGGGAGTTCTGTTCACGACGACATGATGAGTATATCACACGGAGGTTTCTTTCACCCCAGGTAGATTTACGCTGTTCTGTTTTATTTGATTAAACTTTGCTCAAATAGAGAGCAGATAGTAGATTAGCTGCTGTGATATACCCAATACACCTCTTAGGTAATAGCTGTTGACATGTATGTAAGTAATTTTAATAAAGTGATTTAGTTGGATGAATATTGCAAATCTTGGTGAGCTGGGTTGTAAAAAGCCCCTTCTTTTTTCCTGCTAGACTGTTCCCACATCTATTTAGTTCTTTCCAATTTATGTACTGTGGCTTCCTGAGGGCTGCACATGCAAAAACACAAGATAATTTCGAATTTTAAGCCATGTTTCTTGACCGCCCTTGTCTAGTTTTTATTTTGGTAGTGCTGTCCTGATGGTAATCATCCCTGTTTTATCTGCACATTTTGATCTCTGCCATTCTGTGGTGTACTCCAATTTTGGTGACTTGGTATCTCATTGTTCAGATGTGCTTCTTTCCAGGTTGCTCATCTGCTGCAAGTTGCCCAGAAATATCAAACCGTTGCCACTGAAAGTGGGCCAGCTGGGGTCTCAAACAATGATGCACAGAACATTTGCAACATGTTAGTGAACCAACTATGCCACTAGTTCCTTGACATGCAATTTTAATTCCTCTTCTGGCATGACAAATCATGATTCTTTAAATTCCATCTAGAGTTCTTTTTATTTACGATCTAAATGATCTCATCACCCCATTACGCTCTTTAGGTTTGTGACAGCGTCACGACAGCTAGCGAAAAATATAGACCACCACACCTTAAATGAGCATGGTCTATCTAAAAGATATGTTCGCTGCTTGCAGGTAAGCATAGCATTATTTAATTATTTTGCAATATTGTCCAGAAACTCCTGAATTTTCCTTAGATATTAATATCTTGCTGCTAGCAGTATCCATATTTTCACGAGTTCTCCTGGTGTTATTTAACTTTTGCTATAATATTATCCAGAATTTCATGTAATATACTTCTGCACACAGCATCTTCATTGAATTTGTGTCCTCTTCAGATATCAGAGGTGGTGAATCACATGAAAGACCTGATTGAATTCAGCCACAAGAACAAGCTTGGTCCTATAGGTATGGTTTATGCAAATTCACCCCTCAGTTCTTCGTTGTTTGACTAGGTGCTCAATCATATTATGTAATCAAAGATTTCCAGGCAGTTTTGCCTGACCAATGTTTTGCATGAAAAATGGTATATAAGCATAAGCCTAGAAGTTCTTTTGGTCCGAAGTGTTGAGGGATATTCTATTGTTTGGGGAAAATGCTTACACGGCTAGAAATTACAGTAAAAGCATATCCGTGGCAAGCCAAAGCCAACATCATATAATGGTTGTTATGATATCACTTGGTAAACATGGGTTTTGAACTAGCTATGGTGGTGTGTGGTTGCCGTATGGAAGGTTATCGGATAAATTGTTATTGTCGCTGGATAGATTATAACAGCATAACAATTTAGATAATACAGTGATAACAGCAAATCAGCTGCCCTTCCCCCTTTTTCCCTGTAAAATTCAGCAATTTTTTGATGCTCACGCTCCATTGTGCTTTCAAATGTTTAATGTTTTCCCTGTTCATCTGCAGAGGGCCTGAAGAGCTATCCCAAGCAAACTGCAGCAAAACTTCCAGTACAGAACATGCACGAGCCAAAGCAACTAATGGCAGCTGCTGGCCTTCCTAATGACCAGACTAACCTCAAAGCCATGGGTGTCAAAACAGAAATGAACACCCACGCGAATGAGACACACAGTATTGGACCCATTGGAAATGGTCTGCAGAATGCTGCTGCACTTAACAATTACCAGAATATCCTTAGAAGCTCAGTCGCAAACCAGAGTTTGCTTCAGCAGGAGGCATCAAGCATGTTTAAAGGTCCCACAGCAATGCACAATGGCATTCAGCTGGAAGCATCTAGATCCTTCCGTGGACCAAACCAGGTGCATCTCGCACAGTTCCAACATCCAGCCTCATTTCAGCAGCCTATGCCTCAGCAGAGCAGCCTCCAGGGCTTGGGTGTGAGCCCACAGTATCAGCAGCATGTGCTCCATCAGTTGCTGCAAGAGGCCAAGAACACTAACAACCGCGTCTTGGCGCAGCAGCAGCAACAACAGCTTCAACATGCTCCTGCTAACAGTGGTCTTGCATCAGGAGGAACTGCTATCACCGGCAGCGCCGTTAGCGGGGATCATATGAATAACAACGGAGCTGTGAAGGGCGCGACTCCAATGGGTACAACAGGTCCTAGCAGTGTGATCAACAACAATACAGCCAGCATCCTCCCCAGCAGAAGTAACAGCTTCAAGTCAGTGAGCAGCAACCCCCAAGTTGCAGCTGCTGCGGGCGGCGGCGGCCATGCGGCTACCCCCAAGGCTGATGCTCTGCATGAGTTGGATGATCTTGACAATCTTGGCAATCTGATTAGTACTGAACTGGAGGAGAGTGGGCTCTTCCTGGGTGACCAGGCAGGTGGTGGCTACTCATGGAACATGTGACAAATGCTTGGTTTCTTGGTGACGATGGAAACTGCCGTAGATTCTAGCTTCTCGTCTTGGTTTTATTTTTATTTCTTCTCTTTTTTGGTATTTGGAGTTTTTGTTTGGGGGTTGTCTGAAACAGTTTCTGATGATGATACACTGATGTAACTTAAGCGTTATATGTGCGCTGGTAAGTGAGTTGGCTTGGAATGCTGAAATCGAACCAGAGCTGCTTCTACTAGCATACATCGAGGCCCGTCATACTGCTGAATGACAACGTCTGGCGATTATTACTATTTAATATAGTGGTAGTACTATTATTTCTTTTTCTATCTTTATAATGCCATATGATTGTCGATTGAGCGAAGAAATTTTTGTAGTAGTACAGGATTTAGTTCACCAAAATCCTGGAATGGTGGAAGAATTTTGCACGAGTTTTGTAGGATCTGAAATAGCTCCTGAAAAAAATCGGCCTGTAATATATATTCATAAAACCACACCTATTAATGGTCCAAGTTGCATGTTTGAAATTTTGGAAAAAAAAGCTTTGTATTGATTTGAATCCTATCAATAATAGTTATTGCAAAATTTAATTGTATTAAAGCTAAACCCAGACATTTAAAATCGATCAAAAGATAACGTTGGGAGGCCGCTTTTTCCACGTGTAGGATTCAATGCATCATTGCACAATCTTGCAAACCGGTGGTGATTTAGTCCTGACCAATAAAATCGGGATGCATACACAATCAAAGTTCGTAGCCATGCGGTTTCAATAAAATTAGTAGTAATGCACGCATAGAATTAGAGGATTCAATAAAATCAGTAAAATAATTTAACTTCCCACTATATAAATTAATCCGCTCTCCAATCCTTTTTCAAAGTAGTTTTTCAAACTAATCCTTAGCATCTCGGGTCCTTCTGCTGTTTGTCCAACTACTAACGACGCCGCCGCCGGACCCGCCTTCCGCCGTCGCCGCCGTGCCCGCCGCCACCGCCACCACCGCCGCCGCCTCCACCGCTGATGCTGGCATGGTTTGTTTCCAACTTAGTATCTAGTCACATGAAAATTTTAGTTTCTTTATTATCCAATTTTAACTTGTATTAATGGGCTGTGTTAGAGCAAGTCAGTATTCATGCAATTGCATGCCACACTAACCATGTAGTAGGTAATTTTTGGTAATATCATGTTGGTCTGGGTGAGGCGATTACTTGGGCAGTATATTAAAATTGTGATATCGTTGATTCTTCTTCAGAAAAAGATCTGTTACTGTTTATGTAACTATGCAAACCTAATAACTTAGCATTGTTCTGAAGAGGCGTCTTCTGGTATTAGGTTTTATTCTGCCACCTTGTCTGTCTAGCTGATCTGTGGTGCCTAGGCGTTGTTCTGCTTCCTGACTCTAGCCTAGTGCCTAGTATACATGGCCAAATGGGCCAGGCCCACTGGGCTGGCACTAGCACGGCCCGATTTGGCACGGCCCTAGCACGGCCCGGCCCGACGGCCTTAGTGCCAGTGCCGTGCTAGTGCCTGGCCCAGTGCCGTGCCTGGGCCTCAATTTCGACCCGTGGCACGGCCCGAGGCACGACACGAAATTGGGCCGGCCCGACTGCGGCACGACTCCACCACGGGGGTGGCACGGGAGCCGTCGGATCCCCTCCCCCCGCTCCTCCCGACCGTTGGATCCGACCTTGGGGGGAGGGGCTATATAAGCCGCGGCGCTCCCGGCTGCCACCCCAAACCCTAACCCTATTTCATTTTTCCTCTCGCTCGCCGCCGCTCCCTCCTGTCTCGCTCGGCGCTCGCTGACGTCGCTCCTGTTCGTCTTCTTCTTCGCCTCTTTCTCTCGATTTCCTCTCCTTCTCTCTTGATCTCTCCTCTCCCGCATCTGGTGGCCGGCACTGGCACACGGCACGACCGTCGGCCCCCGTTCTCTCTCGATCTCGGGCAGACGATGTAGCATCGTTCTCTCCGTGTCATCCTCGTCAACCTCATCATCTCCGCCGTTGTCGGTCTCCGGCCACCATGGTGCTCCGGATCTAGGTCCGTCGAGGGACCAGGGGGCTGGATCTGTGCCTCGTCGTCGTCGCCGGTGTACCTGGTGCTCTAGCCGCAAAGGTACGTCGAAACCCTAACCGTAGCTTGCTAGATCCGTGGTTTTTTTCTTCTCTTTATTGCTTCTTTAACGAAGATCTTTGTTTTCTGTTGATGTTGCAGCTGTTGAGGGACTAGGTCGCCTGCGACGAGCCACGATGGACCCCTCCGAGGAGGAGACGGTTGAGATCGGCATGAACGAGGAGCGGCGGTTTGCCGGCCTGGCCAGAGATGATGACGAGGATGACTTGCGCGAGGATGCTGCGGCGCTGTTCGGCAATAACGTTGCTGATGCCATCAACGTTGATGGCGACGAGGCAGACGGCGACGATCCAGAGGGCGAAGAGGGCGTCTTCGACGAACCAGATGCCAAGCGCGTACGTGCCTCTGCTTCTCCTGTCTGGGATGACTTCACTAAGCTCAGATCGTCAATGGTAAGAAGCTCAGGTATGGTGCTCGCTGCGATCACTGCGGTAAAGAATACTCTGCCAGATCCACTGGTGGCACTGGTCATCTTGCTCGCCACCTTAAAACTTGTGTTAAGAGGCGTGAAAAATGCCGCATGATGCAGCAACAAATCTCTTTTAATCCTGATGGTAGTGTGCGTGCTTGGGACTACTGTCCTATTGTTGCTCGTAATCAGCTTGTTCGATTGATTGCTAGACTTGATCTTCCTATATCTATTGGTCAATCTGATGCTTTTGAAGAGTACATTAAAACTGCTCATAACCCTAGATATTCTAGTGTCTCTAGGCAAAGCACCACTAGAGATATCATCAAGTATTTCACTGATTGCAAGTCTAAACTGATTGAAACTTTTAACACCAATGTTAGCTGTGTCTGTTTGACTTCAGACATATGGTCTGGTAATGCCAAAGAGGACTATCTCAGTGTTGTGGCTCACTACATCAACTCTGATTGGCAATTAGAGAAGAGGGTCCTTGGTCTTGTTCTGATTGATGAGTCCCACAGTGGGCAGAACATTGCTGATCGTGTTGCATCTATTCTTGATGATTATGGTTTATCTGCTAAGGTGTTTGCTGTTACTTTAGACAATGCTGCATCTAATGCTTCTGCTATGAGAAAACAGAGACCTATCCTTTCTAGATATCTTGGTTTGCCTGTTCCAGTAGATGTATATGATGATGAACCTGATGCTTCTAATGCTGTTGATTCCATGTTCTTGCATCAGCGTTGTGCATGTCATATCATTAATCTGATTGTTAAGGAGGCCATCCATGCTCTTAAGCCTTTGATAGAAACATTTAGAACTGCAATATCATTCATAAATTCATCTAATCAAAGAATTGCTGCATATAAAAGCTACTGCATTGCCACTGGGGCAACCCCCGGAAAGTTTCAGCTGGACATGGAGGTAAGGTGGAATTCTACCTATCTGATGCTTAAGCATTTGATGCCTCATAAGGGCCCTTTCACTACTTTCATCCATGCTCAGTACCCTAGGTCTGAGGGTGGATCCTTGCTGTTAAATGATGATCATTGGGCTATGGCAAAGAAAGTGCTATCATTTCTTGAGCTGTTTTATGATGCAACTGTTGATTTGTCTGGTGTTTACTACCCTACATCTCCACTTATGATTCATTATCTTGTTAAATTTGCTCTGCATCTAAACAAATATGCAAATGATGTGCACATCAGACATGTTGTTCAACCTATGATAGATAAGTATAATAAGTACTGGAGAGCTATACCTGTGCTTTACTCTTTTGCATTCATCTTGGACCCTAGAGCTAAAATGAAAGGTTTTGCTAGGGTGCTTAGAAGGTTGGGTGGTCTCACCAGTACTGATTATCATGCTTATATGCTTGAAACTAGAGCTAGACTCACTGATGTTTACAACAAGTATGATGAGAAGTTTGGTGCTGTAAGGCTTAGGAGGTCTGACCCTCCTGAGTCAAGTTCTGGTAAGTCAAGGTCAGCTTGGGATGAGATATATGATGATGATGCTTCTGGTTCTGGTACTGGTTTGGGTGGTTCTGATTCCTTGCCTAGTCTTAACATGTCTAGAGGTACATCTGCCACCTCTCTGCTGCATGCAGTGAGTTCATCAGCTTCTCATGCTTCTGAACTTGTGTCCTACTTGGACTGTGACACTGTCAACCACCTCTCTGATGACTTTAACATATTGAACTGGTGGCATCAGCACAAGCTAACCTATCCAGTCCTCTCCATCATGGCTAAAGATATCTTAACTGTTCCTGTGTCTACTATATCTTCAGAATCTACTTTTAGTATGACTGGCAGGATCATCGAGGAGCGGCGAAGGAGGCTGAAACCTGAAATGGTGGAGATGCTCACCTGCATCAAGGACTGGGAGGCTGCTGATTCAAGGTTGCAACAAGAAGTGGAGGACAAGGAGCTTGAAGAGGTCTTCCAAGGAGTTGATCTTGATTCATGAACATTTATCATTTATGTAATGGTCTGTAATATTCAGGACTTAGACTGTGGACTTGAACATTGAACTCTTTTAATGGAGCTTGGCTGTACTCTTTTCCTATCTAGGGTTTCTCACAAGGGTGAGTTTTACCTAGATAGGTTTTTAATGAGGCAGCCATTGCACAAACTCCCTAATGAAGTTATCTTTTGGTATATCTTTTGTGCATTTGGTGTTATAGTGCTAGTGCCGGCATTGGCACTACCGTGCCACTGGGCACGGCACGACACTAAGCCTGGCCCTTAGTGTCGTGCTAGTGCCCAGGAGTTGGCACGGCGGCACTACATGGCACGGCACGACTAACTGGCCGTGCCGCTTAGTGCCGTGCCATTTCGTGCCGTGCCATTTCGTGCTAGTGCCGTGCCGTGCCGGCACAGCACGTTTGGCCATGTATAGTGCCTAGTGAACACCAGGGTTTCCCTTACCATGGGGAGGGGTATCTTTCACTAACAGCGGTTACAGTGCAAAACAGAGCAAAACCAAAGAAAACCAGACAAATTTTACTAAAAATATTAAACTTTTCTATTTTTTCTAAACTTAGTCCATATACCGGGTGATTCCTGTTACCACACCCTGGCGGTAAGCCCAGACCACGATAACCGCGCAGTAACTGATCGTAAGGGAAATCTTGGTGAACACTGCGACTTCACGACTAAGTTGCTGCATTTACCACATTCATGGTTATAGCGGCCGCCTCTAGCTACCGATCTCGTTGGCTAAGGTTCGCAGGGTCGACGGCGAGAGAGAAGTGGGAGGAGGCAGCGCCTAGCGGTGGCTTCTTCTGGACGTTGGGGATGCAGGCCCACGTTTTTGCTCTGTCTCATTCGACTCCACGTGTCTCTGCTCGGGCATGCCACCCATGCTCGCTGCCTTGCTGGCATCACACGTAAGGCAACTGCCACTACCAGATGGACCCACTATAAACGAGAGAGATCATAGCTGAACTGCCTGCCAAGGTGGCAAGTGAAGTGGCACTTGTTGCTGCCTTGCTGGTACTGTTAGTCAATCGAAGCACAAATTATTTAGGACGAGTACCCCTGGAGTAATATGTTTTTTTTGTGATTTTGGAGTAATATGTTCTGGTTTGTACAAAGTTGAACATGAAGTTTTTTTCCATGAATCTGGACATGTACAAAAGTTGATTTATTTTGGACAGAGGGAGTATATATCAGTACATGTATTGATGTACACAGCCTTTTTTTAGATGGGCGGGAGAGAAATCTTTAACTCTGTTTCAAACAGAAAACATGTATAGAACTACTACAGGCACACAATTGCACACTCATGCATATGAAACTTTATGAAATTAAAGGCCTTGAGCGACTGCCTTGAGTCGATCAGGTCAAAATTACGCTTGTACATTGCCAAAAAAAACATGAAAAAAATGCATAATCTTGACGAAGCATCTCTGTTTTCAAATTTCTTTTGTCCTTGTCTTTTCTTTTTCTTTTTTTTCTTTTTCCTTTCTTTTTCTTCCCTTTCTCTTTTTTTTGGACTTACGGTTTCCCTTTTTAATTAATACTGCAGAGCAGATGCTACAACCACCATATGCCGTCTCATCGAGTCATAGTTGGTCAGCCTCGTTGATCGCCTCCTCAGTCCTCACACGCTAGGAAGGTCCAAACACTTCATATTTGCAAACTGGGCAGGTCTGTTTCATAAACAAAAATGTCAGGAATTCCACTGCACAAGTCTATGAAGTTCTTTTAATTCAGAAGAAGCTCAAGGAAACTGAAAGACAAAGACCATCTTGTTATATGAAATGGACAGTGCATATCAGTGCTCATGTAAACTTTGACAAATGGTATAATCTCTAAGATAGTTACATAATTCAGATAGAAAATCTAGTGTCCTAAGAAGATGTTTACCTTGTCAATCTTGAGCCATCTAGCAATACAACCTTCATGGTAACTATGCTTGCAGGCCAATGTAATGAGGGTTTCTCGGCGTCTGAAAGTGGACAGACATATAGGACAGCTGCAATTTTGGGGGGAAAAAAGAGGAGGAAATCATCAGTTACATGCCATGATGATTTTGATCGGAGTGTCATCAGTTACATGCTTGGATTATCTTCTGCAAGAAATAAGTATGTGATTGATTGAGAACTGAAATGGTAGACATACTCATCATGGTTTGCCTTCCTTGGGAAAAAGCCTGATTTGTACTTCCATGTGTCCAAGTAGGAGATAAGTAGATCAGATAAACCTCTGTTCTCATTTCCTACAGATTCCACAAGTGCCTGCCTTTGCTGGATTACAAAAAGAATAAGAATTAGCAACTATTTCATAGATGGTGTAAACCTGTTCCCAAGAATTTTACAGAAGAAATGTGATACAAGTGAATATAACACTAACCTCGTATGTCATGTTGTCTGGATCATCATTATCATCCTGTGTGGCAGCCTGCAAACAAATGATAGGAATCTCAACTTTTCGTAGTACATGTTTATAAACTATCCTTTTGGAAAGGCTTTATTCCGAAACAGCTCATTTTTTTGTAGTGAATACGCAAGAGAATTGTGTATCTTTGCATCAAGAAGTTTGAAACGAACAATGCTGAATAATTGCAATTCTGACACAGCTCATATAATCACCTCTTCATCGTTGTTGCCTTCTGCCGGTTCATCAGTTTCAGAGTCAGATGGAGAGGGTACGCAACTTATATCTGAATCAAACCAACATGGACAACAAAATTCAGAGGTGAAAAGATTAAGATTGCCACGACTGAAAAATCATTATGCACATCAAGTGCTCACAAAAACTTAATGAGAATCAATGCGTACCATCATCTTCATCTGCAGGTGTCTCAATTGTCAGATTATCCATTGCCTGCAGCTGCCTAGCAAACACCAAGTCATACTCAATCTGTTGGTCGATTTCTGAATTTCTCGAGGTTGTTGCTTCACCACTACTGTTCTCTCCGTGATAGTAATGTAAACTATCAGATTGAGCAAGGGCAGTGTTTCTTGCCCCTCTCATGTCATCCCCGTATGTGCCATACAAGATTGATTGATACAGACCCTCCTAGAAGAAATTTTCATAAAAAAAGATTTCAGTCTTCTTAAAAAAGTTTCAGACAAAAAACAGTTGTAAGTTTACTAAACAATGTTGAACTAAAGTAAAGATGCCATATCAAAGGCTTAGAAACATATGTTTGATGCTAAAGCTCATCATTCTGCAAGCCTGTAAGAGCAGTATGCTTATAACGATGGAAAGGTTGGATCAAAAGCATACCTGATCCTGAAGAACATCACCAATCACATAATCGAGAACCTCGTCGTCGAGGCCGTCGACGTGTGCTTCTCCGGCGCCGGCGACCGGCGGCGGATTCACGTAGTGAACGGTGATCCTTCTCATGGCATCAGGCTGCCCCACGGTGGCCATGAATGACCACCGGGACAAGATGACAAGTGTAAAGCAAGAACCAGTTACCTACAGGTCATGGCACACCAATTAATTAGTCAAGAACAAGATGCAAACCTTCCTTGATTTAACCTCTTCTCAACACCTAATCCAAGAAGTCGTTTGAGGGAAAAAAGAACTGAAGAAAATTAGCTAGAAATTGCAGAGGCCACTCAAGAACAAGCAGCAGAATTGAAGCTTCCAAGAACGAAAAAGAATGGAATCCAAGCAACAAACCAAGAACAGAATTGAAGTGCCAAACAGGTCTTTGCAGGAGTTTGTGATGAAGAAAACAGGAGGAGAATCAAGGAAGGGAAAAGAGAGGAGGAAATAACAGGGCAAGATCGAGATGCTTACTCAGTTACTCTATCTCTGTCTGTCTCTTGTTTCTCTCCTCTTCTCTGCTTCTCAAGGCTGGACGGATTCTTTGTTAATGAGGGTGGTTGGCTCCATGAGTATTTATATATGCGCAAGTCGTTCTCTCTGCACGCAAGGTGTTTTTACTGTCCAGTAGTTGTGTTGACTGAAGGGGACTAAGCTAGGTAGGGGTCTAACTGTTACAGTTACAGTTACAGTATTGTTTGCTCTGTGAAAAATATGGAATTAATGTTTTGGTAAATATTATTTCATATTGTTTCTGCTTGAATCAGTCTGGATAACTTCTTGTCATGGCGAGGGTATCTTGAATCCTGGTCTCTAACTGAGTCAGTGTGACATGAATGGTTTTGTTTACAAACTTATTCACTGTATTATTAATGCGCATTATTTGCCCCACACTTAAAATACTTTTTTTCCTAAAGAAAACCTTCTTTTATTGCATTGCTAAGATTTTGTTAAAATAATAGAAGTTTTTATTAAACCCAATTAATTATATTAAGGTGATACAATTGCTCCAAGAGCACTTCTGACCTACACAATTGCATTTTAAGACTACTTGTTGTAAACTATTTTTTAATTTATTTAAAATATTTAATTTATCTCTATAATCAACTAGATAATATACGACAAATGCTACCTACTTGTGCGGAATGCCTTTTCTTACTTTTTTTTCGCTGGGCTGGTGAAGAGCCGACCGATGTATTTTAAGAGAAAGAAAGGGAATGTACAAAATGACGCGATGCTTCAAAGCACCACCTTTACAGACATAACTCTAAGATTGTCGGCAGTAAGGCATGCATTGCGCACGGCGAGAAACATGAAGAACTTGCACGTCGCCGGCGGCCGGCGCAGGGGACTTCCAAATAATCTTGCCAAGAGATTAGCACTGTTCTTTGCTCTATCCTTTGCAGCGCATCATATCTAGTCCTTTTCTTTTCTTTTTCTTTTTTTTCCTAAAACCAGGTCGTGTAGTCCTTTTCTTGTTTATGACTCCACTGCATCCCAACTAGGAAGAGAAGCAATAAGAGATTGGATCACCTTGTGAAGTGTGAACCATTCCTCTAATTTTTGTTTAGTATCTGTTTATTTTGCGGTTACCATTCCTTTTTATTTTTAAGTCAAGGTCTTCTTTGATGATGACATCTAAACATCGAGATAGATCAAAGGGTTACCCATTTGCGACCGAAGACCTGACCTCAGCTTAGCGTCTCCACGGTTGCATCATCAGAAATAAATTAAGAAAAAAACATCGTTGTTTTTTTTTTCAGCCATTGGCGACGACCTGCAGTCTTCCAACGATAATGATCAGCACAATAATGCTGGTCTAATTATCTGTTGCAGGACAGCTCCATATCTTGAGGTGTTAGGTCAGTAAATACATGGATTTATCTCTTGAAGTAGGTCAGTAAATTTGCTTACAAAGGAAAGGCTTTTGGACATGAAAAGTTGTAAGATCATCTGCTCAGTTCTTGGAAGTGATGTCCATGTTGGAATTTCCGTTCATCCCTTCTCCAAAGGTAAAGCGTGTGGATTTTGTGCGTCCAGTTGTACTCTTCTTGAAAAGACGTTAAAGTTAGCATATGAAACCTGCAACTGATCAACATTTTCTGGGTCACAACTGACAGAAGAATATCCTAGTTGTTTCAAAACAAAATTTAGGAAAGATACATACAACATCCCAGTGATGATTGGCTTCATGCCATGTGCCCATCCACAAGAAAAAAAATAGTCTCTGATTACCGCTGATGATCTGCTGAAGATGTGTTCTAGTGGTATAAAATGTGGGAATCTGCAGGTTCCAACCAGACTCTGAATATTTTTTTAACATTATTAGGTTGCAATCGTTTTCATGGCCATTAACATCTTAACACACACACACACACACTCTCTCCTATCCAATTAGCAATTGTCTGGTAGTTTCTCGTGTGGTTAAGCCACCGACCATGATAGTATGATACTGCCTTCGTCAAAGAAATCTTTGTGTCATTTTCATACGACGAAGTTTCCAGGTAAAATCGATTTAGTGTCGGCATATGAACAGATTGGGTGGCAAGCAAGAAAAGGCCAAAGACTTAGGTTCAGGTCAACCATTAAGTAATCCAGGCCGTTGGAGTTGGCAAATTGATTCAGCTTCCTGTTCTTTATTTATGTGTTTATTTAACCTGAAAAAACAAGACGATCCATCTTCCCCCTGTTAGTTGATGGAGATAAAGATCAGACATTCTATACGCACTGTAAATTCAGAGCTGGTTTTAACTGAACTTTATTTCTTACAACTCTTGTCTAACATTTAATAGATGTTACTAACCCAGTGGTCCAGTATAAATGTACATAAATAATTTTTCAGAATATATGACAAGGTAATGACATAAAGAACCACTCCAACATAACGTCCTTATCTTTCTTTTTGCTGGATGGTTCAGAAAGAACAGCCACCCAACTGATAACTCTTCAATGCAATAAGCTATCAATGATCATGAACCACATGTTTATTTTTAATTCTACGAAGAAATCAAGAAGGCTAGGGCCTCTTCCAAACACTATAGAAGGGAGAGAAATGAGAACAATGTCCAGGATACAAAAACCTGGAAGGAAATAACTAAAGGTTGGTGCAAATAAAGGGACCACTCTCAAGAAGACAACAAAATGGTACTACTACAGCTCTAATGCCATTGTTTGCTCAACATTCTCCCCAGTGGACTGAAAATCTGCTCTACAGTGCACACATTTCTTGAACCAACCAATTCTCTCTGTTCAAATGCTCAGCAATGGCCCAACTGTGAATTGTTCCAGTAAAAGAAACAAGGAAGTAAATGAGAACTTCTGCATCATTGTCCTGTATCAGTGCTTCCAAGTCATGTTGAGTGTCTTTTTCTTCAACAGCTAAAGCCTGAATTTTGTAATTGGCCCGAATGGAAGTGTTTTCCGCAACCATGGACCCATCTGAATGCTGACTGAGGTCTTGGAGTGTGTCCTATCTGATCCTAATTTTCAGCTTACTTGTGCCTTTATGATCACAACTTAGCCAGTAGTCACTTTCAGCATCTAGATTGATGCACGCAGGTGGAACACATAAAAAAATCTGCATATTGTCCCCCACACACCAATTGATGCCTTCATGTTATAACAAGAGAACCAAGTAATCCACACTAATTCCAAGCATGTGCAACAAAAATGTAAAGTTAGAGCACAAAGGGCTAAAGGAGGCTTCTGATGTCTGTTATTTGCCCCTGAGCACGGCCGAGACAAGAGTGATTTCCAGGTCACTGCAGAAAATGATTGCAAAGGGGAACCATGAGAACACTGTGGGCACAAGGATATTAACATCCGTTCCTCATCATACATCTGAGATTCTGAACGATCATAAGCACAAAGTTCTACAGCCTGAGAATTCTAAATAACCATTTCCATGAAACTGGGGAGCTTCTATACAAATATGTATTTTCTGTCTACTACCTTATCATGTTTTCTGTAACTGTAATGCCTATATAATGCCTTCCAGTTAGTAAGAACAATATATCAGACTATATTTTTCTAGCATCAAGTCATTTTTTAAAAAATGTTGTAAAAAAAAAATCAAGGCAAATAGAGACAAACTGCAATGAAGCTTATAATACTGTATGGTTCAGTCTACTGCCTGTAAAGGGTAACTATATGACTACTAAAATACTCCAGAGAACCCTTCCCAAAAAAATGGTTAAGGTCACTGTTCCTAGTTTTTCTTGGGCATACAGTGTCAGGGTTATTGCAGTTCCATGGTTCCAATATATAATAGCAGGCACAAAAAAAACATGATCTCAACCACAGCAAGTCAACAAGCATGCAAAGAAAATTTTAAACCACAAGTTAAGGTTTTTTGAAATAACCATAACATGTCTGAAGCATAATATAGGGCACCAAATACACAACCATTGGAATTGGACGATTCATGCCATGCAACAATACATAGGGAAAATCACTAAAGCAGTATTGCCAGTTCTAACTTTCACTATTAATAAGAAGAGATTTACCTTGTGGTATATCTGCCATTGACATGCTTTAGCTGCAATATGCCTAGTAGTCTTATACCACTGAATAACAAGCACAACAGAGAACCATTTTGTTCTATTGAAATATGTGCTAGAGACTCAATATCCAGGCCATTATGTCTTTTGTCTGATTGTCTCCTTGGTACATCCCTTTGCATGCCAATTCAACATGAAAGATCAGACATAGTTCACAATAAATCTTGTGCTACTTGGTCACATTTTATTCCCATTGCTTGGTGTTTTACAGGTTACAACAAAGACTGACAGATAACTTAGCCTTTCAATTCTTCCAGGTTTTCCAAGCCAACCAGCTTCATGGTCACTGTGACACTATTAAGGGTATTGTATACCTCCTCAAATCTTGGATGTGACTTATCCTCAACAAGGAACTTATGCATCTGACCATCCAACTCAATGAAGCTGTACCCAGCTGATTTCTTGTGGTCTTTCTCCTTTAGTAACTTCCATACACGGGCAACACCATCCCATTTGCCAGATGACGCATATATGTTTGAAAGGATCACTAAGTTTGCCGTGTTTTGTGGCTCGAGGTGGATGAGCTTGTCCATTGCTAATTCTGCTAGTTCTACGTTGCCATGGAAGCTGCAAGCACCAAGCAAGGCCCCCCAGATGACAGCGTCAGGCTCCACTGGCATGCTCGCAATCAGACTGTATGATTCCTTCAGGAGACCAGCACGCCCGAGAAGGTCAACCATGCAGCCATAGTGCTCAATTCTTGGCTTCAGACCAAACTCTGCTTCCATCGAGTCAAAGAACAGCTTGCCTTCGTTCACCAAGCCTCCATGGGTACAAGCCAAGATGACTCCAACAAATGTAATACCATCTGGTTTGACCCCTGCCATCTAAACACAATGAAATCAGTTTCCAGCTTCAACATAGAAAATGTGGATGGCTCTTGAACTGCTAGAGTTAGTCTGCTAACTCTAGCTAAAACAAGTTTGATTTTCATCTGCCAAGTGAAATTATTGCAAACAAATTCCATGCAAATTCTCTGAATTAGTGCAAATACTAACAACACAAGACTATTCAAGCAAGAAATCCTCACCCTCAGCTTATGGAACAATGCAAGGGCCTCCCTCCACAGGCCATGCACAGCAAATGCCATGATCATTGAGTTCCAAGAACAGAGATCCTGCCGACGACCGATACCCTGAAACACCTGCCAAGCTTGTCGAATGCTGCCACACTTGGAATACATCTCCACTAGTGCATTAGCCACATACACATTCCTCAGGAGGCCTTTTCCCCTGGCATACTCCTCCACCTTCCTCCCCAACTCCATCGCCCCAACTGCTGCACATGCAGGCAGCACACTGCTCACTGTCAGCTCATTCGGTTGTATCCCTGCTCTTTCCCACATCTCCAAGAACGTCTCCACCGCGTCCTCGTGCCGACCGTTCTGCACATACCCAGACACCATCGCAGTCCAGGAAACCACATTCCTCTCTGGCATTTCCTCGAACAGCTTCTCTGCCGAATCGACGAGACCACCTCTTGCGTAGGCCGAAAGAAGCGCATTGTACACGGCCGTGTCCCTGCACGTCATTTCATCGAACACCTTCCTGGCATCAACCAGGAGATGGTTCTTGGCGTAGAATGAGACAAGCGCGGAGGCGAGGAAGGGATCGCTTGATGCGAAGTGACCTGATTTGATAAGCAGGGAGTGGGAGCAGAGGAAGAAGGGGGTGGAGGAGGCGGACGAGGAGGAGGAGAAGAGGAGAGTGAATGACAGCGGAGTGAGGAGGCGAAGGCGATGGAGGCGGGAGAAGAAGGGGAGGAGGAGGGGGTGCGGGCGGTGGAGGGAGGCGAGAGCATGGAGGAGGCGGTTGTGGAGCGGCGCCGAAGGAGGCGCCGGGTAGGAGGCTAGGAGGCGCGCGGCGTAGCGGTGGTCGCCGGCGGCGAGGACGCGGAGGAGCAGCGGCTGCAGCAGGCGCACCCCGCGGCGGAGCGCGCACGCGTGCAGCTGCTTCGCTTCCTCCATGGAACATGGGAAACACAGACACGTGCTAGTCGTTTCAGCCACGACCCGGCGGCGGCTCGAGAGGACGCTGAGCTCACTGACGGTGGTGGACCGGAGCAAAGCGCGGCCGCTCCGCCGGCGGTGGGCGGCGGGCGGCGAGCGGCGGCGAGGAGGTCCAAGAGTACGAGCCGAAAGTAGAGGCCCAAGAGTACTGGAGGCCCATCTAGCAGATTACTTTAGTTTCGAGTAGATTTCACAAAAACCTATTGGAACATTTAACACAAAACAACAATTATTATAATTTGTTTAAGGAAGATCATGTTTTGGGTAAAATGTTTCATAAACCCACATTTATTACATATTATTTATTATACTCATATTTCATTATTACATATGATTATTTTTTTCATAAATTCATATTAATTGACTTAAAGTACACATTCCTCTCGTTTAGTTTATACATTTTTTTTCTCAATTTTTCAGTGCATAAAAAATCCTAATTGAAAATGACATAAAAATTGGCTAATTATATATATAAATGCTCAGACCACGATGATCCATGATTGTTGAAGAGCGGCTAACGTGTATATACTAAAAATATCTCATATATATTTTTACAATTATTATAGATAAATATATTAGTCAAGTAAACAATATAAGCTTATAGCTAGGATTTTATGAAACACTTTACCTCTATAAACAAGTGGTTTCATGAAACAAATTGCAAAACATGTGTTTTTTTTTGCGTTACAGATAACTCAAAACCTAAGGTTTTGTGAAATTTACTCTTCTTTTTTTCGCGGGATTATAGTATTATACTGTTATTTTTAGCTTGATGTACAAATTAAACGAGGGCGACTACTGACTAGGGGACTGACCCTCTCGTAGGGCTGGAATCTTAAGCGATCCCCTTCTTTTCCTTCATCTGGTTGAGCTCCCACGCACGAAGTAAGGGAAGCAATAATATGGAAGAAGGGAAGCATCGAGGAGAGGAAGAGACAAGAGGAAAGGAGGAGCCCACGACAGGTGGCTCGTCAGCCAGCTAGGCAATGGAGCATGCTTGTAAGGTCGTAATTGGGACACTTAGGTACTACACTTGATACTCCTATGTACCAAACCCAAGTATCAAGATACCTGCAGATGCCAGCCAAGGATGTACCTGCACATAACACCGGCGAGCAACACGACGAGTGGACCACTGCGTTGGCAGCAAATCGAAGCTCCAGATCTGGTCATTCTGACTCCTACTCTGATAGATTTACTAGGAAGAAGGAAGGGAAAGGATCCTCGTCCATCACTGTCATAGGGAGACCACCATATCCCATCCCTACGGCTTTCGAGAACCCAACTGCCGGCAATGGACACTAAGAACCTTGATCACCGTGGTCGACTATCGCTGGACATAGGACACGTTAGCACGGAGTAAGAGGAAGAGCAAAAGCCGGTGAGAGGGAGGATGGAGAGTACTCGGGGAGTGCGGTGGATATGTGGCAGAGACTGAGCATCGGGATTCCATATCATGCAGTTTTTCTGAAATTAAAATTGGACAAAAGGCAATATCATGTATGAGCTAAATTAAACAACATCAAAACATTGAAAAACTGTTGCACCAAACCATAATACCATCGTGATCTACCTTACTAACCTAGCTCCATGTAATTTACGCATTCAATTTAAGTAGTTACTCAGTTATGCTGATGTTGTTTCGATGAGTGAAACACACACAAAAAAGGAATTCTTTGTTAGATTTGGATTGAGATTTTGTGCTTTGGTAAGCCATCTTCTCCACGTGACGTTACTTAACTTTTGCTACCTGTCTGTGTCCCAAATGTTCTCAAGATCACTTCAGTAGAAGTATTATTAGTGCACCTTCAACATGAGGATTAAATCGAACCTAGAACGAAAAAGTAGAACCAAATACATTGTGAGAGTCGAATCATACGTGTCATCTAGATAGGAGTCGAATACAACCGAATAAAGACTTTTTGTTAGGGGGTGAGTGAGAGAGAGAGAGGAAGACGCAAGAGAGGCTGAGATTTTCTTCACGTGTGGGTCCCAATGGGTCCCACAAATCGATTTGTGGACTGTATAGATCGAACATAAGTTTTGTTGGATGGACTGAACTAGTCGATGCTAACCCTAGAGATGTCCTCACCTCTTTGAGATTATTTTGATTGACAGTACTGACATTTTCTTAGTCACTTTGTATTGAAGTTACAACCTACTAGGCTACTGCACATGTATCTATAATAACTTTTATTATTACCCATTGGTTTATAATAACAAACCAATCTCGTGGCCAAATAAATAAGCGACGCAACCGTCCCTTTCGCCACTTTTTTCCCTAAAGTGACGCAAGGCAAAATCCAATGAAATATCTGATGAGATGGAGGAACCAAAATGACCACGTGAGAAGGCTCGCAGCACACAACCATGATCTCCCACCACGAAGCAAGTGTGCAACAAGCGCGAGAGGAAGAAGAAGAGCTTCACCATGGCGATCGGATGATCACCTCCCCTCTCTGTGAGCACCCAGAACCAGAAGCAAGATCATATATATATTGTTTATTTCATTTTCCATTTTGACAAATTAATAAGATCAACGAGATTATATATATGGCCTCATCGTATACATGTTGCTGACTGTCACTGATGATGCTCGTGCACAGTGCGGCCATCGACGTCGGGCAGCTCGCCGGAGAATGGAGAGGAGGAGAACTCACCGGTGGAGCAGGTGGCGCTGACGGTGCCGGTGAGCGACGAGCCGGAGACGCCGGTGCTGACGTTCAGGATGTGGGTGCTGGGGACGGCGTCGTGCGCGGTGCTCTCCTTCCTCAACCAGTTCTTCTGGTACCGGAAGGAGCCACTCACCATCACCGCCATCTCGGCGCAGATCGCCGTCGTGCCGCTCGGCCGCCTCATGGCGGTGGCGCTGCCGGAGAGGGTCTTCTTCCCCGGCCGGCCATGGGAGTTTACGCTCAACTCGGGGCCGTTCAATGTCAAGGAGCACGTGCTCATCACCATCTTCGCCAACTCCGGCGCTGGCACCGTCTATGCCATTCACCTCATCACCGGCGTCCGTGTGTTCTATGGGAAGCCCCTCTCCTTCTTCATCTCCCTCCTCGTCGTCCTCACCACGCAGGTGCAAGAACAATCTAGCTTCTGACTGAACATTAACATTCATAGATATCTGAATCAATGAAGTTTTCAACATGCTCTGTTGCAAGATAGCTTCGGCGTGAACATTAATATTCAGATACATCTTAACACTCAACTAATTAAGTTCTCAACCTTGCTCTTTTGCAAGATAGCTTAATTACCTGGTAATCGGAAGTGATTTTCTTCATCTTGCGGTTTCGTATCGTCAGTTTGTATTGATGTGCTAGCTCATGTATCATACTATCATCAGATGCTGGGGTTCGGCTGGGCGGGAATATTCCGACGGTATCTGGTTGAGCCGGCGTCCATGTGGTGGCCATCCAACCTAGTGCAGGTCTCCTTGTTCAGGTACAATGGTACAAATTAAAATCCTCCACAAGCAATTGATAACCATACTTGCTACTTGCTAGTATGACAAGGTGCCTCATTCTTTTTTACCTAAGAGCACATGGCAACATGCTGTTTGCATTAGAATAAGAAAAAAAACATCTTACCAGAATTGACTCTATTTTGAGCCTTCTTACCGGTAGTGGTGTTCCATTTTGAAGTTTTGAACCACTTCAACCTCCAGTCCTCCACACCAGCAGTCCAGCAATGTACCTAGAGCCTTCCACATATTTTTCAATTGGAACCACTGCACCGAGCTACAATATAAATGCAAGAAAATAAGATCATGGGGTACATAGGAGCTGAGTTTTTTTTTGGATTGTTTTTTCTATTTATAATTCAAAAGGCTTCCCTAGCACAAGTTAAACATAAACCAAAATTTGTTTTGAGTACATAAAGAAATCCAAGATTTAACCATATAGATTTGCACTTTTACATGTTCTTCCTCATTTCTCGACATAGCCACATAGGAGGAAATGACATCTAAAATGACAAGCAAGTAGCATTTGTATTTCATTAAGAAAAAAACTTACACATTTCTTATGTTAGTGCGCTTCATGAGAAGGAAGCACGGAGAAAAGGTAACTTGATGCCCAACCAGTTCTTCCTGGTGGCATTCATCTGCAGCTTCGCATACTACACCTTTCCAGGCTACCTATTCCAGATGCTCACCTCCCTCTCCTGGATCTGCTGGGTCTTCCCCCACTCTGTCCTTGCCCAACAGCTTGGCTCAGGTCTCCGAGGCCTTGGCATTGGTGCAATCGGTCTCGACTGGTCTTCTATCTCCTCCTACCTTGGGAGCCCTCTTGCTAGCCCATGGTTTGCCACTGTAAATATTGCTGTTGGCTTCTTTATCATCATGTACATAATCACACCAATTGCATACTGGTTTAATTTCTACAAGGCACGGAACTTCCCCATATTTTCTGATGGCCTCTTCACCTCAACTGGGCAAAAATACAATGTATCAAGCATCGTGGACTCCCATTTTCATTTTGACACCAAGGCCTATGAGAAGAATGGTCCACTATACCTCAGTACTTCCCTTCTTGTCACATACGGTGTTGGTTTTGCAACCCTTGCTGCAACAATTGTTCATGCTCTCCTCTTCCATGGAAGGTATTTTTTTCTTAGATTCGCCACTCCGCTGTCTGCAATATTAAATAATGCAGTTAAGAACCATGATACTTGTCTCCAGTGAAATTTGGCTATTAAGTAAATCAGCTTTTCAAGAAAAAAGGATGGACATACACACGAAACTTATGAGGAGATATAAACAGGTCCCTGAGTGGTGGTTCATCTGCATCCTTATTGCTAACATCGGAATGACCATATTTGCTTGTGAATACTACAATGAGGAACTCCAATTGCCCTGGTGGGGTGTTTTGTTTGCATGCTCCATTGCCTTTTTCTTCACCCTCCCAATAGGGATAATCAAAGCAACAACAAATCAGGTAAATGGATTTAACACATTGTGCATATTATGTCATACAGATCTAATCAGTTCAGCCTTTTTCATCATATACAGACTCCAGGCCTGAATGTCATCACAGAGTACATTATTGGGTATCTGTACCCTGGACGACCTGTTGCAAATATGTGCTTCAAGGTATATGGTTACATCAGCATGAAACAAGCTTTGGCATTTCTTGAAGATTTTAAGCTGGGTCACTACATGAAGATTCCACCGAGGACAATGTTTATGGCTCAGGTAAGTTCTATTAGCTCTATGATAACTTATCTATCATTTCTCCTGAAGAGTAGACATTAGGTTCTATCGTATCGTGTGACTTAGAAACTTCTCCAAACATGACAGGTGGTGGGAACTTCGATTACAGCATTTGTATATATTGGCACAGCATGGTGGCTAATGGAGACAATCCCCAACATCTGCAACACTGAGCTCCTCCCATCAGATAGTCCTTGGACCTGCCCAGGTGACCATGTTTTCTATGATGCATCAGTCACATGGGGGCTTATTAGCCCACGCAGGATATTTGGAGACTTAGGCACTTATTCAGCTCTAAATTGGTTCTTTTTGGGTGGAGCTATTGCCCCTCTACTTGTCTGGTTTGCACACAAGGCATTCCCAGGCCAGAACTGGATCTTACTCATCAAGACGCCTATACTAATTGGTGCAACCTTCCAGATGCCTCCTGCTACTGCCGTCAACTACACAACTTGGATACTTGTTGGGTTCTTGTCAGGTTATGTGGTCTATAGATATCGACGTGATTGGTGGGAGAGACACAATTATCTGCTTTCAGGAGCACTGGATGCTGGTTTGGCTTTCATGGCGGTCTTAATTTACTTGTGCTTAGGCTTGGAGAACATCAGTCTGAACTGGTGGGGAAATGACTTGGATGGATGTCCTTTGGCTTCTTGTCCCACTGCTAAATTTATAGTTGTCAAGGGATGTACAGGTTATACTTGAGGATCTCCTATTGCTTCTTGTCCCACTGCTACAGTGTTAACCCAGACCTCCATGGGTGCAAGCCAACTTGACTAGATCTAGTTTGACCCTTGTCATCTAAACATCAGTAGAACCAGCTTTGATTTATAGCTGGAAATTAGCAATGTGGTTTCAGGGTTCGTGGTTACTACTTGTATCCTACCAAAAAAGTTTTAAATTTTCATCTCTGAACAGTCCATTCTTTGCAAGTTGCAACTAAATTGATTGTAAGTGCTAAAAGTCAAACAGAAAACATAAAAACAAAATGCTAATAAAGCAAGAAATGCTCACCATGAACGGTCAAGAAGAGGGCCTCCATCCGCAGACCATGCACGAAAATGCCATTCAGAAGAACACAGGTTTCGCCGACGTCCAATCTCCTGAAAACATCAATCCATAGGTGTGTCTCCCCTCGCATACTCATCCCCCTTACTCTCCAGCTCCATCGCCCCAACTTTTGCGCATGAAGACAGTGCAGTGCTCACTGACTCTCCTCACTAGCATTTCCTCGAACAGCTTTGCGGTACTCGCCGTCTTCCCTCTCAAGCATTTCGTCGAACAGCTTGTCCGCCTAGTCGACGAGGTCGCCCGTTGCGCAGGGCGAAGAAGGGCGTTGCAGACGGCCGTGTACTTGCATCACATGTCGCCCAGACCTTCCTGGATTCAGCCGGCGTAGATCTGGTCGCCGGCGGCGAGGTTGCGGAGCAGCAGCGGCGCATGCCGCAATGGCTGAGCGCGCGCGCGTGCGTGCGGTTGGTTCACCCTCACCTCCGCAAATCCACACGTGCGGATTGCAACTGTTTTTACGCATGTAGGCACTCGATATCCTATTCGGAGAATGCGTAATTCTGAAGGGATCATTCTGCAATTTTACCAACCCAAACGGCGTCGTGTTCTCTTCTCCCCGGCGGCCGGCGCCGCCCTGTTCCACCGCCACCGCCATGGCCGCGCCTCCGGCGCCGACCCCATCGTACTCGCCGGCCGCGGAACCATCGAACTGAAGACAGAGTTCTTGAAGAATCCGAAGACATTTGGGGAAACATTCTCGATCTGCTGCCTGCTGCTGAAGTAGCGCTCAGTTCTTCAAGAGGCAACAAAATTACATTTCAGATCATTCAGTGTGTTTATGATATGTTCTAATTCTCATGCGATCTTTATATTGATCTAAGGATTGTTTTCACTGCAAAATAACCCAAGAGTCAACTGAAACTGAAGACGAATTCACTTACCCATGGTTCTTGGAGTCAGAATAGTTAAACGACTGTCCCAGATCCAGCATCCCATGAGCCATCCTGTGTTCCTGGGGCTCATTGCATTTGCATCTTGTTGATTCTTGCAGAAGAGAAGGAGTTGTTGTTGTTGTTGTTGTTGTTGTTGTTGTTTCCTGTTGCTGGGTTTGGACCATCTGAAGATATTGATTGGCACCGAGACTGAGAGGCTGCTTTCACTGGTTCAATGCTGCTCCTTATACGTGCTGGTTGAGATTCTCTTTCGCTCTGCTGTCAACAAGGAAACAGCCAAAAATGCATATTCATCTGATTCTTACATGCACTGATGAGAGGTGTATTTATTTGCTCTTATTTCTTTTCTTGATCAGGAGTGTGTGATTTTTGCTCTTGATTGGTCAAAGATTGATGTGTACTGAATCCATAGAACAAGTAGTTACTGTGTTTGATTCATTCACATGAACTGTTGCTATAGTAACCTTTTTCAGAACATTTGTTTATATATGAACTGAATACACTGTCAACAAGTACCTGAAAATCCTCAAAGAAAACATATGAATCACTCTGGATTTCTAGATATTGAATTATTATCTTTTCCACCTAGATTACTACTGTTTCTAATCTTCTGAGATATTTTCTCAGGAGAGAGAGAGAGAGAGAGAGAGAGAGAGAGAGAGGTATAAATCAATTTCAGTAATTTTTAGAGCCAACGAACCTCTTGATTTTTCAGATTAGCTTTCCGTGAAAGCAAAGAGCAAAAGAAGAGAACAACAAGACGCTGCTTAATTGTTTGGATTACACCTATGACCAGTGCAGTCTCGTGTATCAGTTTTTTCACTCCATATTCTCATCGCCTAATGACAAAAAATCAGAGGCTTCCAGATTGTTGGTTCTTTAAACCTGGCCGGAAAAATTCCATAAAAAAGCTTGCCGGAATTTTGTCAGTGATGGAACGAATATATGTTCTGAAGAGAAGGGACAAATGATCAGAGCATATGACATGCTTGCTATAAGCATGCTAACAACAAAAAAGCAGGCAAAAATTGCTTGTCATTTTTCATCATTTCTCAGACCTCATCAATCCGGCGTGAAGCACGCACGTTAGACACTTCGATTAACAAAGAACGTTAATTAGTCTTCCATCTCACGCAGTTGCATCAAGTCAACCATTTCAGTTTTCAGAACTAGCGTGAACAGCATCAGCAACAGTAGACTTAGACAGTTAGTACTTAATCACAATACATTACTCTTCTAATTAGCAACAAGCATGCAAATAATGTTCAGATCTCATGATCTCATCATCACAAATTAAGTCCAAAACAACCAACTCGATCGATTGCTTATCAATAATGGCACGCATCGTTGCAGTTGCAGAAACGTCGTTTTCCTGCTAAAGATGAAGAGTAAAAGGCTCAGCTAGCCACACGCTTCCAAATTCCAAGGCCGTACGTGACAAGCACACACACACACATGGCAATGGCGTCCTCCCACCAAGAAGAGCGCGAGGAGCACAGCCATGGCGACGACGACGACGAGATCACCTCCCCGCTCTGTAAGCTCAGCAAGATCGTCGTCGTCGGAGCTAGCTCATATGTAGCTTCTTCCGTTGTTGCTGATTTGTTCATTCATGCAGTGCGGCCATCGACGTCGAGGAGCTCGCCGGAGTTGGAGGAGGAGGAGAACTCGCCGATCGAGCAGGTGGCGCTGACGGTGCCGGTGGGGGACGAGCCGGAGACGCCGGTGCTGACGTTCAGGATGTGGGTGCTGGGGACGGCGTCGTGCGCGGTGCTCTCTTTCCTCAACCAGTTCTTCTGGTACCGCAAGGAGCCACTCACCATCACCGCCATCTCGGCGCAGATCGCCGTCGTGCCGCTCGGCCGCCTCATGGCGGCGACGCTGCCGGAGCACGCCTTCTTCCGTGGCCGGCCGTGGGAGTTCACGCTCAACCCGGGCCCCTTCAATGTCAAGGAGCACGTGCTCATCACCATCTTCGCCAACTCCGGGGCCGGCACGGTGTACGCCATCCACGTCATCACCGCCGTCCGCGTGTTCTACGGCAAGCACATCTCCTTCTTCGTCTCCCTCCTCGTCGTCCTCACCACCCAAGTACGTCATGATCCCATCACGATGCTCATGCCACACACACCTTGCTTGCTACCATCCATGGCGGATCAAAAGTGACTTTTTTTTTTAATTTCTTGTCATCTTCAACCGTCGATGATTCGATCGGTCAGTCATAATTGTTTCGCGTTGGTGTTCATGTCGTGTAATGCGATCGAGCTTGTGGATCAGGTGCTTGGGTTCGGGTGGGCGGGAATATTCCGGCGGTATCTGGTGGAGCCGGCGGCGATGTGGTGGCCGTCCAACCTCGTGCAGGTCTCCCTCTTCAGGTACCTACCATTCTTCTCTCCAAGCACCTCTAATTAGCTGATTTTTTTTTGAAAAAAATGCTTTTTAAAAAAATCTTTTTTTAAAAAAAATGGAGAGAAAATTTAAAATCAGTTCCATGTGTATCTCGTCTTGATTGATTATATTTCCCTAATCAACTGGAACCTAGAGGTTGGAATTTGAATTAGTACTCCAAAGTTTAATATATAGACAGAGCTTTCTGGTAGTAAAACAATGGAACTTAAATTAAATTAAATGCAAATATATGTGAGATGTGTATGCTTGCACGTAGGTGTTTAATTTGATGTTTGACTAAGACTGTTGCCCGCTTTGATAAGCGATTGATCGATCGATGGATCATATGTGAGTTAGCTAGCTGTCACGAATCATGACACGTCAGACTGGTCCTGCTTGCATTCAAGAGCATCAAAGAGGCTGGAGTAATTTGGGGCCTACAAGAAAATGAAACGATTGAAGCAAATGAAGAGAAAAATATGCATCCAAATCACACAACATTTAGCAAATATAGTTAATGCAAACAGAAAAACTGTATAAACTATTCCCGCAAAAAAAAAAACCGTGTAAACTACACATTATTAAGCTGGACGAGATGTGACCATTAATCAACTCGTGCTGTCCAAATTAAATTTGTTTTCTTACGGTAAGTTAAATTCGTTAGAGATTGGCAAGTTGAATGAATTGGTGGCCTCCCCAGGTCCCAGCCATGTAGGGTAGGAGTGCATATGATCTGGCCCAATAACAACCCTAGTTTGGGCTAATCCGTGGCCCAACACAGCTACATCTACCAGGATTTTTTTTATTTTTAATTTTATTTATTAAAAATTTTACAACAGTAATTTTTGTTTCGAAGTTTTACAAATCTACACCCCTAATGCTCTCTAGGAGAGCGTTTTTTAAAAATCATCCTTCCAGAAAGCGTTTTTTATGACGTGGCACACGCTTGTGTGTTGTAACGGTTACGTGAACATTTTACAGATGACACCCTTATAGCCCTCTAGGAGAGCGGCAAGGGGACTATCTGTTAAATAGCGACTTACAATATTTTAGAAATAACCCTTAGGTCCTGTAAATGGCCAACCATGGTTATTTTGCAGGCGACCACCTTATAGCCCTTTGGGAGGACGGCAAGGGGATCACCTGCAAAATGACCAACCACTCTCCATGTAACCATTAGAATGCACCAGCAAACGTGTGATAGAAAAAACGCTCTCTGGAAGGGTGATTTTTAAAAAACGCCCTCCCAGAGAGCGTTAGGGGTGTAGATTTGTAAAACTTTGAAACAGAAAATTATTTTTGTAAATATTTAATAAATAAAATTAAAAAATTTAAAAATTCCATCTACCAGTTTGTGCATAGCATCCACCAGTTCTTCCCCAGATCATCAGCAACGATCAAATGACCTTTTAAAGCCAAAGAACTAACAATTTTGCATTCACTAAATGCAACTTGCACATTTGCAAATGAATTTGCTCATCAGGGCGCTTCACGAGAAGGAAGCAAGGAGCAAAGGTGGGCTGACGCGCAACCAGTTCTTCCTGGTGGCATTCATCTGTAGTTTTGCATACTACATCTTCCCAGGCTACCTGTTCCAGATGCTCACCTCCCTCTCCTGGATCTGCTGGGTCTTCCCCCATTCTGTCCTTGCCCAGCAGCTCGGCTCAGGTCTCAGTGGCCTTGGCATTGGCGCGATCGGTCTCGACTGGTCCACCGTCTCCTCCTACCTCGGGAGCCCTCTTGCTAGCCCATGGTTTGCCACTGCAAATGTTGCTGCTGGCTTCTTCTTCATCATGTACATAATCACACCGATTGCTTACTGGTTTAATTTCTACAAGGCACAAAACTTCCCCATATTTTCTGATGGTCTCTTCACCTCAACTGGCCAAAAGTACAACATCTCAAGCATTGTGGATTCTCATTTCCATTTCGACACAAAGGCCTATGAGAAGAATGGTCCATTATACCTCAGCACTTTCTTTGCTGTCACATATGGTGTTGGTTTTGCATCCCTTACTGCAACAATTGTTCATGTTCTCCTCTTCCACGGAAGGTAAGTTCATCTGGAATTTGACAGTCTATTGCCTGCAATATTAAATGATGTAGTTAAGAATCATAATGTTTGCTTTCAGTGAAATCTGGCAATTAAGTAAATCAGCTTTCCAAGAAAAAAGGATGGACATACATACAAAACTTATGAGGAGATATAAGCAGGTCCCTGAGTGGTGGTTTGTCTGCATCCTCATTGCTAACATTGCCGTCACCATATTTGCTTGTGAATACTACATTGAGCAACTCCAGTTGCCCTGGTGGGGTGTCTTACTTGCATGTGCCATTGCCTTCTTCTTCACCCTCCCAATTGGGATAATCACAGCAACAACAAACCAGGTACGAATTTTAACACCTCGTGCATATTTTGTCATACAGCTCTAGAGCAACACTTCAGCATTTCATCATTATCCATTGTATGCAGACTCCAGGCTTGAACATCATCACAGAGTACATCATGGGGTACTTGTACCCTGGACGGCCAGTAGCAAATATGTGTTTTAAGGTATATGGTTACATCAGCATGAGCCAGGCCCTGACATTTCTGCAAGATTTTAAGTTGGGTCACTACATGAAGATTCCACCAAGGACCATGTTTATGGCTCAGGTTAGCTTTACTAGCCATTTAGTTTATCTGCCATTTCTCCTAAAAGAAGTACAACCATGATCCTGCTGCATTGTGCCACTAATGAACTTCTTGGAACATGGCAGGTGGTGGGAACTTTGATTGCAGCATTTGTATACATTGGAACAGCATGGTGGCTGATGGAGACAATCCCCAACATCTGTAACACTGAGCTCCTCCCATCAGATAGCCCTTGGACCTGCCCAGGAGATCATGTGTTCTACGATGCATCAGTCATATGGGGTCTTATTAGCCCACGCAGAATATTTGGGGATTTAGGCACTTACTCAGCAGTAAACTGGTTCTTTTTGGGTGGAGCTATTGCCCCTGTCCTTGTCTGGTTTGCATACAAGGCATTCCCAAACCAGAACTGGATCTTGCTCATAAACATGCCTGTGCTGATTGGTGCCACTGGCCAGATGCCTCCTGCTACTGCCGTCAACTACACAACATGGATACTTGTTGGTTTCTTGTCAGGTTATGTGGTCTACAGATACCGACGTGACTGGTGGGAGCGGCACAACTATCTGCTTTCAGGTGCATTGGATGCTGGTTTGGCATTCATGGCAGTGTTGATTTACTTGTGCCTAGGCTTGGAGAACATCAGTCTGAACTGGTGGGGCAATGACTTGGATGGATGTCCTCTGGCTTCTTGCCCCACTGCTAAAGGCGTAGTTGTTGAGGGATGCCCAGTCTATACTTGAGGATCGCCTCGTGCATGATAGTCCTGGGAAGAATTTGGACAGTCATAAGGAGGGGCCGATGTAAATAAACATTTTTTTTCCAGACCATCAGACCATGTAAAGACGAGAAATTGGTGCTGTATTATTCTTAGTTTTCAGAAAATTTGTAATGGCAGTTTAAAAGGTACTTTTTTTTGGGTCACCAAACCAATTGTTATTCAACTCTGGAAACAAAATGTTGCATACTTGTGCGAAAGGAATATGCAGTTATATTGCCAAGTACAAATAAATAACAAATAATACTGATGCCTTGAGGCATCAAAAGGCATGCCCTACAGACTGCTTAGTGCTTACCGGTGTGATGGTGTCAATATAGTTCACATTCTTTGATTTATCCAGTGTATCCCTATACCTATCTGCACAACCAAGGAATAGCAAGCCCAGAGAACCACAATATCCTGATATCTCTGTAGAAGGATACTGCTATCGAATTCCATGATTTACATTTCTCAGCACAACATGTTACACATCTAATACTAAATCGAGATGCTTGTTCAAAGTATCAGTTGTATTTACCACCTTCCTGATAAAAATTTCCCAAGAATTACCATCCAGGAAATCCCAACCACGTAAAGCTGCAGTTTCAAGAATTTTGCTAATAGTATCCTCATGTCTTGGCTCAGAAAGACTATCAACCAAAACTTGGAAAAGAAGCCTGCTTGGTTTGCAACCTCTAGACACCATTTCCTCAAAGACTGTAGCCCCTTCATTTGGCTTCCCTGTTTTACATAATCCCTTGATCAAGGCCTCATAAGTCATGGCATTTGGTTCATACCCTCGCTCAACCATGTCATCCCACACCCGCCCAGCCTCCTGCAACTCCTCGTTTTCACATAATCCTGAAATAAGTGAGTTGTACGTCAGCAAGCTTGGTTTGAAACCCCTCTCAAGCTCATCAAACAGGTTCCTCGCCTCCCGGACCATTCCATTCTTGCACAACCAATAGATCAATGTGCTTGTGACCATGTTATCAGGTGGCACGTTCTTCTTCTCCATCCATCTCCACAATTGGTACGCCTCCTCTGATTTTCCATCCTGGCATAGCACATCAACCACCTTAGCACCTAGTGCTGTGTCGGGCACATATCCTGCCCCCAGCATCTCCCGCATAAAATCGCGTGCCTCAATAGGTTTTCCCTCCTTGCAGCATGCCTCGATCACCACAGAATATGTGACCTCGTTAGGTTGCACTCTAGCAGACTCCATCTCATCCATAATTCTGGCTGCATCCTGGAGCTTCCCGCACTGGCAGTAACCGTCGATGAGCACGGTGTACATCGTAACATCTGGTCTACGCCCTCTAGCGATTATATCATCGAAGAGCTTCTGCGCACCTTCAAGATCCCCCTTCCCACAGTAGGCAGACAGAACCGTGGTGTAGGTGACGACATCCGGGGCGATTCCCAGGCCAGGCATTTCATCGAGAACCTTGAGGGTGGCATCCAGGTCGCCGATGCCAACAAGCCCCTTGAGCAGGATGTTGCAGGAGACGAGGTTGGGTGTGATGTAGAGCTTGGCGGGCGCTGCGCGGAAGAGCGCGGCGGCGAGACGGAGGCGGCGGGCGGAGACGAGAGAGTGGAGGAGGGCGTTGAAGGAGCGGACGGAGGGGTGGGAGTTGAAGGAGGGGAGGGAGAGGAAGAGGCGGAGGGAAGGGAGGGGCGGCAGCGAGCGGAGCAGGGGAAGGAAGGGGCGGTCGGAGAAGGCGGGGAGGTTGGCGGCGCGGAGGGCGGAGAGGACGGGGGGGAGGAGGGCGGGGTCGGCGGCGGGGAGGCGGGAGAGGACGGCGGCGAAGACGGGGAGCGAGGGGGGAAGCGGCGGGGTGGCGTGGAAGAGCGCGTGCCGGAAGGCGAGCACGGCGAGGTGCGGCGTCGGGAGGCGGAGCAGGAGGCGCGCGAGGTTGCGCGCGGTGAGGCGGCGCGGCCATGGCTGGACCGGCGGGGTGACGGTGTAGCGGGAGGTCGGGAGCGAGGTGGGGAGTTCGGCCAGGTGGGCGAGCGGTACGGTGGCCTTTGCGGTAGTGGAGAAGGCGCGGGCGGGAGGTCCCCATGCCCAGCGGAGCGCAGCCATGGCGGACACGGGCGGCGCGCGCCGGCGGCGTGGAGGAAGAACGCGGCGCGGAGCGGGTGGCAGGAGAGAAGAGAGAGAGATACAGGGGCCAATCTGCAAAATTTCAGATCGCTACCAATATGCAAATATGGGCCTCACGTAAACTGAAATCGGCCCGCACGTTACTTAATGGTCCATTCAGAATCCCATGATGGCCCAATCAATATGGGCCAATCACTCCCCATTATTGGGCTGCAAGTAATCGTCCGAGCTGGCCCTCCAGATTAATCACTCCCCATACCTGGTCGTCGTCTACTTCTTGCTCGGTCTCGACCGTGCAGCGACTCATCGCCGGCGGATCTCCGGCGATCTATGTTCCATCATTACGTAATGGATTAAGGCTTAACGAAGGGCTTCATTAATTTCGATACTTTTGTAGTCCTCGTTCGGAAGGAAATTAAGGAATGAGCTGATCTCTTGGTCACGACCTCATCAACTTACACCTCCGGCATCGTTAATTGTTGCGGAAATGGATCAAACCAACAGCAGAAGAAATTAATTCGTTTGCGTCAGCTCAAGAGTATAAGTTCGTATATAAAGTTGCAGAAGGCTTAATTAATTAGCTGAGAAATCAAGCTCAAACCACACCGGTAGGAGTACTAGTTAATTCCACATGATCCTTCAAACGTAGTACAGGCTCCAGCATGATGGAGAAAGCATGAACACTTATGTTACATGTCTCGATCCGGAATCTAATGTCATCTTGATGATATCGATTGATTTGTCTTAATTTCAACACCCTCTCCCTCTCTCTCTCTCTCTCTCCATAACCAGGAGATTACTATTATACTATAGATAGATTTGTGTTCGCATGGCCTCATCGTCTTCATCTCATCTTGACATGAGCCAGTAGCGCAGCTGAGCACAACGATGAACCATCTTCCAAGATGGCAATGGCGCGCGCGTCGTTCACACAGTGCTGTGACTGTACAACAAACGGCTTTGGTAGCTAGCTAGCTTAGCCAGACACGGCGGGAGCAGCGTGGGTGGTGAGGTCAGCGACGGTGGGGCGGCGGGGGATCACGGCGAAGAGGCCCGCCTCGTTGGCGGCGCACTGTGAGGCCGGCGCCGGCGAGGAGGAGGAGGACGACGACCTGTCCCTGCTGCGTTGCAGCGTGCGGTGGCGGCGCTTGACGGCGGCGAGCGCGGAGTCCATGTCCATCTGGTCCTGCCTGCAGTCGTCGCTGCAGAACGCGGCGTTCCCCCTGCACACGCAATGAATGAAATCAATCACCGAATTATCGAAGAATCAAGCTAGCGGATTGATAAATTCGAGGAGTTAGTGTAGAGACGAAAGATGATCGATCGTACGTACTTGTACATGAAGATGTGGCGGTTGAAGGTGATGTCCCGCTTGCAGAGGAAGCAAGAGTCGAGGTAGTGATAGTCGCCGTTGTCCTCGACGAGGAAGAATCGTGAATCCACCTTCACGTACTTGGACTCCATCATTCTCGATCTAGCTTTTATACATGTAGATTTGGCTCAAGCAAGTGAGCAGTCAGTCAGTCGGTAGCTAGCAAAGTTGATCAGTTCACCATGAAGCTGAGTAACGAAGTGCGGGCCGGGAGGGAGAGATGTGTCGGGCGACTTGGCTTCCGTTGCATTTATATAGCGGGAAGGGGGTTTGGTTTCCTCCTGAAACCGCGGGTGCATGGGAGTGGGAGTGCAGGGCAAATTAAGCGGCAACCCGTTGGCAGGTTGATTTTCCGGCGGGCGAAACAGACGGCCCACCGGTTTGGCTTGGCTTGGTCTCTCGCTGCGCCGGATAAGACGGGGCCAACCGCAACGTAAACGTAACGCACGCGTGCTGCTGCTGCTACGTGCTCATCCATCTCGCACTGTGGCACACAGGGAGAGACACGAGCGCGAAAAACGACGGGCTATCCTGTCGCCTGCATGCGCCAATCCCGGCCCAAGATTCCTTCTCCTCCCTCCTATGGTCGCTGCTCGCTCGCTCGCCGGATGGTTCATGTATGTAATCCAGTAAATTCACAGCGCCACGAATAACATGAAACGTACGTTTTTAGCTCCATAACTCCATTTGTACTTTTTTTTTCAAAAATATAATATATTGTGATCGAATATGATGTATTCTACTAATTAATAGGATATGTTTCATCCGATCAAAATCTCTTATATTTATTTTAGACAAATAGAGTAATCTAATATCGGAGATGACATATCTTAATATTATTACGAATCGATAATTTCTGTCCGAATTTTTAGTTCTAGATTGCTATATTTTGAGACGTGTGTAGTATTTCTTTTTAAGAATTTGTCTGATATGTTAGCAATAAACTTGTGTTTTGCATTCATAGTACAACATATCAAAAATAAAATAAAATAACATACAACAATAAAATTATAGTTAAAATAAATTAAAACTGTATTACTTCTTCCATCCTAAACTAACTTAGTACCAGATTATACTATGAATCTAGAATGAGATGAGCCACTAACATATGAATAATTGTGTGTTAGTCAATATAAACTTGGAAAATAGATTTATTTAATTTTTTTGAGAAACTCCTATATTTTCTTTCATGGAACTCACCGTTTTAGGAGTTTGGGTAGCTTACTCATCACAAACGAGTAGTTAGTCTTCATTTTGTTTAGGCTGTATTTGATTGTGAAGGTTGGGAACCTTCCCTTTTAGCACGGGACACTGAGCAGCTCATTAGCGCATATTTAATTAAATATTAACTAAAAACTTGAAAAATGAATTACTATGATTTTTTACATATTATAGATATCTTTTTGGAAAAAAAAACACACTTTCGGAAAGCGTGTACGCGAAAAACTGAGATATGTGAGGTTAGGAAAATGCACTACCAAACTCAGTGAAGGATGAGTACCCTTCTTCTGAAATGACTAGTACTCTCTAGGGCATTTAACTATTTATCATCCATATATCAATAACATGTGAATATATAACATGTGAACTTTATGTATATTTGTACTTTTTCGTACTCCTTTCATCTTAAAAAAACTTAATTTAGGAGGGGATGTGACCCCTTCTATGTAAAACAAAAACTCAATTTAGGTTGATTTTTTTTTGGATGGAGAGAGTACGTTGCAAAAACAGTATTATTCTTTTTTTAAGGATTTGTTTTGTATGTTAAACTAGATAGAGGACTCAACAGAGTATCAAAGGATTTGTACGCTTCTTCTGATTTCTGAAAGCTTTGACCTCGGTGGTCTGGAGTCGGAAGCTGCAGCACTCTACTCCATAATTTCCAGTCATATATTTCAGTCATGTTTTATTATGCCCATCATTTCCAGCTAACTATTTTCAGTAAATACTCTCTTCTGTATAAGAGTACAATTCGATTACTTTGACAGTCTTCTCTATCAATAACGAAACAAAAACAGGAAAGAAGAATAAAAGAGAGGCACGAGTTGCTTTCTGACTAGGATGGTTTTGTTTATTTCGACAAGATCTAAAAGATAAGCTGCATCAGCGAACTCGAATATTGGCCGACGTCGTCTCAAGGAAAAGAAAACACTTGTTACTACGAGTTAACAGTAAAAAGCCGCACTCCAGATCATGAATTGAATAAAATTACAGTCGCTGTCTCTGACTGGATATCTTTGTTATTATTTGCTACAAATATTCTATACACAACAAGGCCACAAGCAGATGAACTGCATGTCTTCATCAGAAAATAGGATATAATTGTGCAGCATGCTTTAAGAAAAAAACACTGAACTTTATGATTGATTATAGAGCGGTATGGCCCACTAAAGTGCAAAAGTTGGCATTGATATTTATGATGTCCCGTCAAATGAAACCACCTTTATTCATTCAGAGCACCCAAAACACAAGTTGGACATCGACATGTCACACAAGTTGATCAAAACGAAGTAAAAAGCTTTGACAAACCAAGCTATCAGAGGTTAAAGCGAAATCGTCAATCATTTTATAAAAATGCTACACAGCAGCCAAAAAAGTTCCAGTTATGAGCATCACGATTTATTGTGGAGATAGCTTAGAGAGTCCATAGAGGGAAGGCCATTGGAAAAGGGCAGATCTATGAGAAGAAAGTTTGGTCTGGTACAGAGAGACAAATGCCATGTCAAATACACATGTTGCGCCGTCGAAATTACCTTTAGGTCTTTCACTACTTCTAACCCATCGCCGCTATCCTGCTGCCTGAGCCTCTGGCCTTCACCGAAAGATAGTTCTGGAATTTCTCCTGCCAGAATGCAAGAAATGGTTATACTCCCATAACTGTAAACAAATTAACTCACAAGAATTGGATAGCTCTTGTCATCCAAACTAAACAAACAAACTCACAAGAATTGTGTAGCTGTTGTCATCCAAACTTAACAAGAAGAGACTGAAAAGAACAAGGATCTTAGATCAGGCATGCTTGGATTTCTTGTGAACAAAAGTGCAGTCACACTTGGATCAGTTCTAGAAGGCAGCCCAAGAACAGGTGGCTGTTGGCAACTTGGCATTAACAGGTTGGTCACCAAGGGAAACCAAATTCTGGAACATAATTGACGGACTGTGGATACTGATAACAAGACTAATTCAAGCTGGACGATAAGAGAAAAAGTGTTCCCAACTATTAACTGAGCCCTCATGACTACAAACATATAAATGTCAAACGTAGGAGTCAAACTGCACGAGAAGAACGAACCATCAACTGAACCCTCACAAGTATAAACATACAATGTCAAAAAGTAGGGATTCGGCTTGGCTCCAAGGGAGAAGATTGAAGGGATGTCGCACCACTAGTCTACGCGGCCTCAAGGAAAAAGAGCAGGACCCTCAAATATGCCGCTTTGGCGGACCAATGGCTACACGACCTTGATCTACCAACAAACAAAGGATGGACAACGGATCTGATCGACCAGCTCATCACCGTTTGGACCGCCGTCTGGAGTGTGCACTTCACGGAACAAGAAGATCATATCACCTAGAAGCTAAGCAACCATGGTGAATACACGGCCACCTCAGCCTATAAGGCGCAGCTCCTTGGTACAATATCGTCAAATTTAGACACCCTGATATGGAGGCCTTGGGCGCCGCGCAAGTGCAAGACCTTCGCTTGGTTGATACTCCAAAACAGAGTGTGGACGTCAGATAGACTAGCAACCAGAGGCTGGCCCAACGGATCCACATGTCCTTTGTACCGTTAGACTCAAGAGACAGCTTTCCACCTGCTTGCAAAACGTAGATACACAAGGAGAATCTGAAATGAAATCGCACAGTGGATAGGCAACGACCATCTAAGACCTTCAAACTGACAAGCAACTTCGACGGTACATGAGTGGTGGGAGGCCACCGTAAGCATACGAGAAGCACCTAAGAAGGCACTGCGCGCGCTAAGGAGTCAGCTGTCTGCGCGAGTCACCTTCCTTAGGCTCCGAGTCACCTTCTTCTAAGCTCCGCTGGACGACACGGCATTCTCGTTCTATAGGCCGGCCGTACTTGTGATGGTTCCCCAGGATCCAATAAATCCACTTAGGTCTACGTTGCCGCGATATTGTTCTATGGATTTACTTGTGGCCTGGGAGATATGGAACGAAAGGAATCGGAGGACTTTCCAGCCACAAGGAGTTACCGCCGCCAACTCTACTAGCCAAGATAAAGGAGGAAGCAAAAACGTGGTGCCCGGCGGGCGCGAAATTTCTCGCCGCCTGGTTGACAATGTAATTAGCCTGTAGATAGGGTTGTGGCCCTGCTTTCGTTTTTCGCTCTCTCTCTTTCTATACAGTTCCTTCTTCTCTATTCAATGAAATTTGCGCTCGTCGATTCATTCAAAAAAAAAAGTAGGAGTCGAAAGCTAACTAGTTTACAAGAACAGATAGAATAGTCAATGCACAAGTGTACAAGTCCCATACTCCTATTGCACCGAAATAGAACTGCACCAAGTTAAAGATAGCCAAAGTATATATTCCGTTTTACCTCAAAAGTGACAACCTCTACAATTTAGGGATTAAGATCTTATTCTAGCAAGCAATTCAATACTACTGATTATTGAATACTTAGAATCAGAATCAGAAACCAACAGACACCAAAAGATATTTATTAAACATGGATATAGTTCCAACCCATTCCACTGGAAACGGGTGGTATAACAGAAACCTTGCAGCCTCAAGCAACCAAAATGGAGAAATTTAACAAAAACAGCTCTCTAATGAGAACTTGAAAAGACACGGTTTAACTTAGTTGACTAGCTCTGAGAAACAGTAGCCTGGTAACCTATACATGGAAGATAGCATGACTTCAGAAGTTCAGATGCCTGAAGGAAATCGCCAGAATAAATAATAATTTCCAGCCATAATCTGCATATTTCATGGTTATAAGTCTATCATTGTATGGAGATGCTTATTATATTACTTGTCCAGTGGCGCCCACAACACAGTGGTTTCAAGGAATACCAACAATCTCCTCGAATTCATCTCACAGATACTTGAGATGAGCTTCAAGTTTATCATCTCATCAAAGATAAGATATTTGGCTCATATAACTGCTCAACTCCCAACACAGGCCCCAAATCAGTGTGTCAGCAAGCATGAAAACCCCCCTCAACCCATCCCGAGCTCATAACGATAACATAGCTTTTGTGTTTGTTGATCCATCCATACTTGCATAGTCAATAGATCACTGTGCTCAAAAGGTATATTATTTTGTAGCATTAGTGCATTATAACTGATAACTCCATTCCAACATGAGCTCCATGATTTTTTACAAGCCATGCAAATAGATTAATATTAGACTCAAGACATAAACAATATTTTTTCTGCTCTTACAAGGTGAACAAATCAAGCCTTTTCTCAACCGGAAAGAAAGATATAACGAAGACCTTGCAGGCTTAATAAATTGAATGGGTGAGTGGAGTGTCTAATCTGCCAAAACTGCATGTGATTGACTTCTTGTGAACCACAATCATCTAACCCAGAAATCCAACTGAGTCTATTGGTCCTAGGCTAATTCATCAAAAAAATAGAGGGCTGCAGGCATATAATGAACAACATCTGAGGATTAATTGAATGACATAAATACACTAGTAAGCATTGACACATCTAATAACTGTTCATGGTTCTTTTCTGATTCTAGATTTTCGTTTGGACGCTTGTCAAGCTCTTAAACGGCGCGTTTCGTACAAAAATTTTAGATATAAAATTTTCTTGGAACACATTTCTAAAGGAAAATTTCAACTTTGTAGGAGCTAATTCATTCATTTATACCCTCAAATAGCTATCACAATAATCAGATTATCCATCCATGCGTCAATTTCAGTGATCTCAAACGGGGCCAGTTTTGAGTGATTTGTCAAGTGCCCCATAAAAATCATAAAACAAGATTAAATATTGAAGCATAAGCTAACATCACATGCTATGAATTAACACAAAGTTGTCACTCCACCAGATAAATCAGACACCCCAAGGAGAAAATAGCCGACATATATATACGATAAAATCCATAAATTGTATAGCACAATCTAGCTTTGCATATATTGTATATTTCGTAAAGAAATAAGAATTCACGAGCTAAGAGCACTAGAGGTGATAACGAAGTACCAGATGCACCAAGGATAACAGCTATTACTAGTATTATTCTAAAACTACTACACTCTTCCTGAATATGCATTGAAATGAGCAATTTGGTGTGCAAATCAGAAAGCACAAGATACTGAACAGTCGAAGTCGAGAATTCCAGGAGCCAAGAAACTCTAATCACCCACATGATTATTCTTAACTACTACTACTATACCGGACTTAAACTCATCAACTAATGAACTGAACAGGGAAGAAAAAAATGCCCCAAACCTAGCGTTCTAAACGAGCTCGGCGTTCCACACTGAAGCCGCCGGTTCCAGGCTGTTACAAGAACAAATCTAGGAAGGGGAAAACGAACGGAGCAAGCTAGCATACGTGAAGGGGCAAGGAACGCATCGGGAGGGTAACCTTGGCGTTGAAGAGGAAGACCCCGGCGAGGCCGGCGGTGGCGACGCCGCCCTAGCTTGCTCCTTCCCTTCCGGCTCCGGCGGCGGTCGATGTGGTGGTGGTGGTGGACAAATGGGCCGGGCCCAATCGTGGCGGCCCAGGGACGGTGGGACTATCTATAGCGGGCTTAAAATTAGTAGGCTTTGCCCAATGATTTTAGCGACTTGTTGAGTACTGACATATGGCCGGGTCCACGTGGCAGTGAGCAGTACTGCAGATGATCTCAATTGCTACAGTACTGATGATCTCATTGGAAGAAACAAGAAAGTGATCAATTTGATTTTATAATTAAGAAGGTGATCTCATGTAAGTATTACTTAGTTTTAACTGTGTCCTTATAATTTGGTCAAGTTTTTAGAAGCTACAGAAATTTATACGAACAAAATTGTCTCATTTTTTTTCACCCACACGGAAATTTGTCAATGTAGTAGTATCATGGAGAATATGGAGAGATTAGGAAGGGACCGCCATGGCTCGTACTGGTGGACATCCAACTCTGCTGATTTCTCTCTGTTTGGGAGTAACGGAGCCAAAAATATTTCAAGCGTAGGGTTTAATTGATGAATTTTTATAGGTTTTACTTTTTCCTTCTAAATTTTTAAATTTTAGAGTGTTATTTTAATGGGTATTGAAGGTCAGGAGTAGGGCTACTGGTTTGGGTGATTGGGTCTTGCTTGCTACCCCAGAAGATTGCAAGTTGCTCTGATCTGCCAGGTTAACTTAAACGACTAACGCTTAGTGTTACATTAGCAAGTTTTCAAATTTCTGCATGTGATTCGATCGGCAAGGCATCCAGCTTAATCTCACAGTAATCCTTTTTCAAATCGTAGGTATTCGTGCTCACTGTTGGGCGGTGATCAGATCCGTTTTAACCTCTGATTCAATGCATCGATTTAGAGCTCGAGGTAATGACCAATTGGTTTATCGACCTTCCCAATGTCAACCCTAGCTTCCCCCTCTTTTTAGTTATGCTTCCCTTTTTAAATTCATTAATTTGTTTTAAAAAATATGGTTAGTGCAAACCATATGATAAAATAGATTAATATAAGATATAACACTTCACAAACATAAAAGATCAATTTAACTTCTACAAATTATAATAAAAATAATAAATTAAACTATACTAGTCAATGATGTTTTTGTTATTTTAGTTGTAGTTCCTACAAGTTAAATTCAAACTTGCATGTTTACGTTTGTGATTACATGTTATAAAAATTACCACATCATCTGTTAGCTACATGTACATTTACTCCTTCCCAAATTGATTATTATGTAATAGAAATCAAAATTTCTCAAATTGATCATCATATAACCATATGAATTCAGATTTCATCGTAATACAATGGTTATATGGATTCAGATTTCATCGTAATACAATTAATGCATCATGGGAGAATGTGTTTATGTTAAGAGTGTAATTGTACATTATGTTCTAATCGATGCATGTATTATGAAAGAATGTGTGTGTATTGTGTATGACGTCTTAATCGATGCGATTTAAATTATCTTTGGTTTGGTGTATAAATATTATATGATGAACAATTTAGGATGGAGGAAGTATATCGTTAGCTACATATACAAATGTCAATGAGTAATATCTTGGTCCAACTCAATTTCTCATAAAGCTCCATTGAAACCGAAATGCTGCTGTAGTTGGCACCTCCGAGTCTACTTCGCCTCTTTGTTCTCTAAGGCTATCCTCAACCCTACATATCATGTATTCATAGCATTTAATACATTGCTATATAAGCAAAAATCTGATGTGGTAATAGAGTTAATGAGGAGAGAGGTAAAAGGATGAAGAAACTATATCTCATGCGATAAACCATATCTACACAAGAAGAATAAAAACATGAAGATAGGTGAATAAAAGGAGAGAGAAGAGAGGTGATTGGAAGAGAATTTAATTTTAGGACACCATCCATTGGATATATAGTTTCTATACATAAGGTTTATATGACATGACAAGTATGAAAACTAGTTGATAGTTTCTGGGTTGGGATGACCTAACTCACCAATAAATTTAACATAACTCACCGTAAAATCTAAGATGGCACCTCTGAATGTACTTGTATCACCTGACTATACCATAAGTTAAGTAGTCCTAGATCTAAGTCTCGAGAAAGGATACAAGTAATTAATACTCCTATTTTAGTATTTTAATATCCGTTGCGTAGCCTCCCAACTCCCAAGCGCTCGCTATAAATGCATGCCACTAGAGGCTCTGTATTACTCCTGAGAAATCAATTAGCTGCTACCGCGAGAGTCTGAATTTTGCAGGAGTAAAGGGAGCGAGATGGCGGAGACGGTGCTGAGCATGGCGAGGTCCATGCTGGGGAGCGCCATCAGTGCGGCGGCGGCGGCCGCCGGCGAAGAGATGAGCTTGCTCATGGGTGTTCAGAAGGAGATATGGTGTGTGTGTACTGTGTCCCCAATTAATTAGTAGTTTCTTACTTCCTGCTGTTTTAATTAGCTCCTTTTATCGAAACAGGCGTTTTAAAGAAGGCTTGCATTGCATGGTTATGTTAATTGACTTATTATCGAACAGGATATTCAATTCCATTCTTGCCTCATTTCAAATCAGAAAGCAAACAACAAACGATTTTAACTGATGCTCCTTCTCTGTATTTTACGCTTTCTTTCAGAGGTTATAGCAGTCTTATTCAGAAACGGGAACGTATCCTATAGCACATGAGCTTTCGCATGCACAAACCATAGATGCCCACTAACAAACATTACAAATATTCTAGAAAAAAATTACATGTGCGTTTAGTATTATTACTTCCATGTGTAAAGTTTAATTTTTAAATTCATCATATATAGGACGTAATAAAAAAAATAAAATTTCGATAGACTAGTACTCTTTAAACTGTTGAATTTTTATCTTTTTCGTTATGACTAAAATATTATGAGTTTAAGATTAAGACTCTACCCATAGGTTTTAACACTATTGGAAGTACACATATAAGTTCATATAAGTTCTTTTTAGAATTTTTGATAATATTTGTTAGTTGATATGCACGGTGTATACATGAAAATAAAAATCTTTTGTGCACATCATATTATGATGTTCCCGTATTACTTTGCTTAAAAACGATTGTATATGTATCATCATGTTAAACATCACAGGAGTTTTGGTCTGAGAGACTCAAAGTTTGTCTTAATAAGAGACTGTCTTCATAAAAGAATGGAGAGTAAATAACGGCTCACAAGAGCAGCCATCTGTCATCAGCTTGTTTGAGGCTTTGTGCATTCACGGGGCGTGTTCTTTTCTGCTTATTAAATAATTATTGCGGATTATTGTTGCGTGCTTCTAAAATAATATTTTTTAATTTTCTCCTCTACTGTATTACTTATTATTCCTCTACTGGATTATTTGTTGTCACGGATTAAAATTATTTGTTACATGTTTTAATGAAATGTACCCCTCCCTTCTATATTACAAGATGTTTTTATTCTCCATCCCTTCTCTAAATTCATTTACATGCAGTGGCCGAGCTAGAAAGCTTTTCGAGCCTGGACAAATTTAAATATATCTAGTATTTGCTACAAAATTTCTATCTTCAATCCTTTTAAAAAATAATATTTCAATGATGTATTCGACGGTGAGCCCTGGCGGTAGCTTCGCCCTTTTACATGTGAATTTGGACACAAAATTTGTCCATATATAAATGTAACGCCCCGCTTTTTGCGTGACGTTAAAACCTAATTAATAAAATCCTATTCGCGAAAATTTTCGTTCTTTGTGTGAGAGTCTAAGTCGTGCCATGGATCTCAATTTAAATCTACCCTTGTTCCCCTCCTCGCCACCAAAAATCTTCTCCGCTAAAATTCCTGTTCCAAACAAATCCCCGAAATTTGATCTTCCTCTCCTTTGAATTCTCGCCAAATATTTCCCTCAAATACAAAAATATTCAAATTCCTATTTTGAATCTCTCCTTTAACTCCGTCGTATTTTTTCCGAGTTCAAATATGTAATTTGAATTCAATTCCGGCATCGATTACCCTTCAAACCCCTTAAACAAATATTCTCAGCTAAAGTCTACTTTGCCTCCCTCAGTCCTTTTCTCTCTCATCTCTCTCTTGTCTCTCAGTTTTCTCTCTCTCTCCCTTGCCGAGAGAGAGAGCTCTCTCTCTCCCGTGCATACTCTGCTGCCACCGCCCTCTCCCCTCTCTTTTCCAAAAACGGCGGGACATCCTCCTCTCCTCCTTTTTCCCTGTCTCCCCGCCGGCGTCGCCCATGCCCCCTTGCCATGTCGGTTTGGAAACCGACCAACCTCCATCCACCTCCAAACCGACCTCACACTCCTCTACAAAAACTCACATACCCCCTCCCACCGAGCAGCACTCCACCAACACCACTCACCTCCGTGCCGCCGCATCGTCGCCACCGGCCTCCGCCGGTCTCCGCCGCCGTGCGCGCCGCGGAGCTCGCCGGCCGGCCGCGCCCTCCTCCTCCCCGGCTCGGTCTCTCCTCGCGGTAACCCTTGCCGCCCTTCTCCCCCTTCTCCTCCTCTCTTCTCCGCCGCCGTGTAGCCGCCGGCGCCGCAAAACCCGCTCCCGCCGGCCGGTCGCGCCGTGTGGCCGTCGACCGCGCCTCTCCCTCCCGCGCCGCTGCCGACCTTGCCCGGCCCGGCTCGGCGCCGCCCCGCCACCGGCCGCCGCATCCCCTCCCCCTCTCCCCTTGGTCGGCCGCTGGAAGAAGAAGAGAAGAACGGGAGAGAGGAGAAGAAAACAAGAAGAAGAATGAAGAAAGAAGAAGGAGGAGGAAGAAAAGGAACCCGGTGGGACCCACCGTGGGCCCCACCTTGACCGGCGCCCCCCTCAGCCCTCTCTCTCTGCCCGCGCGTGGGCCGCCGCTGGGCCGCCCCCGGCTGGGCCGTCTCGGCTGTGCCTTGGGCCGGTCCATCCCCCTCCCACTCGGCCTCATTCCCCCTCTCCGCGCGCTCGCGTTGGCCGTGGGCCGCTTCAGCCATGGGCCGCCTCGCCCAACTCTTGCCGGCCAACAAAAAGTCCAAAAGCAGCCCCTCAACCTTTTTTTTTCCAGGGAATTTATTAATTCCTTTTCCTTTTAGACAGAAAATCCAATAATCTTAGGAAATTCATATCTCTTGATCCGTAACTCCGATTGACTCCGTTCCACTTCTAGTAATTCCGTAAAATTGAGATTTATCTAATGGCACTATTATTTAGTCTAAATAGGGTCCTTCTTTTGGTCCTTTTATAGGTTTTCATTGTTTGCGTATAGTTGCGGATTGCGGATTTTCGTCCGAGTGCGGATTTCAAGAAGCTTCGTGAAGACCTTGAGAAAGGCAAGTCACCCTTGACCATATTGCCCCTATAATTGAAAAGTCATTATTATTTTGTTCGCAACGTGCATTATTAGGAGTACACACTTAACTTGCTTGGCCTCGGTTTGCGTGCCAAACCGACGGACCTACCTAAGTAGTCGCACTACTTCCTGTAGGCCGATATACCCTGATTCCTTGTCGCTCCACCTTTGTGGTACCTCGGTATCCGTGCTCTCTGAGCACGAGTACCAATTATTCCACATACACCGTTGTTTGTCGAAAACTTGGGAAATGGGTTTGAGAAACCTTGAAAACCCGACACGTGGTGTCGGTGTGTTTGGAAATAAAAGTGTTTGTGAAATCTCGCGATGCGGGTGTTGCGCATGCGTGGTGCTGTTCCCGTACTCGCATATAAGGACCGATTCCTGTGGGAATTACATCCGAGCATAGCAAGTGCAACCACATGGTGGAATGGGACACCCTAGCTAAGTAATTAGCTGCTTCTGGGAAATCTTGTATGCCAATAGGGGTGGAAAGCTGGGATGTGGTGGGAGAGACATCCTGGGAGTCCTAAACAGAGGAAGGCAACCGGGAGTCCTGTATGGAAAGCCGGAGTTGGCCTGATGTTTGTCAGGGAGACCCTCTATGTGGCATGAGGTGACCTAGGATTAGCTTTGGAAAGGCTTTGTCATGAACCTCCGACACCGGCCAGTGTCTGGAGTAAGTTCGTGTTATGTGGGTAAAGTGTACCCCTCTGCAGAGGTTAATAAACTGTTCGAACAGCCGTGCCCACGGTCATGGGCGGATGCAAGGTGATTCCCGTTGCGTAGATTTGTTTGCCTGTGCTTTGTGAAAAATGTTGTGGGTTGGTAATCGTTACCAGAATCAGCCTATGTGGCAGATGGATGACCTGAGTGGTCAGAAACGGGTCTGTGTGATCCGGAATGTCTGAGGGCATCGTAGTCTAGGCTTCCCGGGTGGAAGCAGAATGTTGTGCTGTGGAGCAGCAGGACTCTTGGAGTCCAAGAAAAATGAAAATGGCTCAGGGAGCCGCTTAATCAAGTGGAATGGCTGTGTGAGCCGAGAATTAATGAACCGACCTGGGAAGTCGGGGCATTACCAGTTGAGTTGTTGAAAAGCATCTCTTAAGTCGATTTGAGACGCAAGTCTCTTTTCGACCAGAACTTAAAAAGAAGAAAGACACTTAGTGGTTTCAAAATGGTTTCAAATAAAAGATTTGCAACACAACCTTTCCCCCTCTTTCAAGCTTGCACTAAACACCTAAATTCCCGTGACTTGCTGAGTACGTAAATACTCACCCTTGCTCTCTCTATATATATAGTTCTGCCAGCTCTGAAGGTGAAGCCGAAGTGAAGATTAGGGTTTCGTCCTGGTTCCCAACCGTCGCCTGTGGTGTTGGGTGTTAGTTCGTTGGTTTCCGCTGCCGTGGTCTCTGATGTTGCTGCTTCCGCGTCGCCTGTTGCACTCTCGGGTTCTCTCGAGAGCTGCAAATTAAGTTAAGGTAAATAAGTCCCCTATTTAAATTAAGGATTGCAATGATTCAGAATTGTCACCGAGGGTACCAGCGCTAAGTCCTGGGACTGGTACCGATATCGCGGTCTCGTAGGAAGCGGTTCGCGCCGTTTTCCTACGACACGCTCCCGTCAGGTGCCGTAGTACGACGGTGCCAGATCGGGGTGTGACAATAAAGCACATATACTGATTCATGTATGATCTATTCAAAACCCAAAACATCATGTAATGTGAAAATGGGGGAAGTATAATATTTCATTTATCACTTTAATAATCAAATCCATCTCTCCGCAAAAAAGTAGATAATTAATTCACCAGATTTCATCCGTCAGAAATCCATTTACCTCTCTTTCTACTTTATTGGTTATAATTAAAGAGGTATGATATGAGTCCGCATGGTAAGGGTATCAATGGGAAATGTACTCCCTGATGTACATGGCATGCTTTATTATCACCGTTGCCATTGCTCCATGATTTGAGAAAATTCGTTTGAAGTTTGTACTCTTAAAATTCAAACATCATCTTTTTGTGATATTTTGCATAGGACCTAGGCATGTAGAGGTAGAAAAATACGCCGAGTCACAATACCCTTAATAATTCTTCTAATCTGAATTAGTAAAATAAGAATTTAGACTTCCAGAGCAAAATCAATCCCATATGCTCAAAGAGTGCTAAATTTCGTTTTTTACCACTGTTTTTTTTTATTTTTTTTTTTGGGGGGGGGGGGGGGGGGGGGGGCGCAGGTTCATGAATGATGAGCTAAAAACAATGCAAGCGTTCCTAATAGCTGCTGAAACAATGAAGAAGGATCTGCTGCTGAAGGTGTGGGCTGAGCAAGTAAGGAGCTTGTCCTACGACATTGAAGATTGTCTTGAAGAGTTTATGGTCCATGTCGGAAACCAAAACCTCTTTCAGCAATTGATAAGTCTCAAAGATCGCCACCGAATAGCTGTCAAGATTCGCAACCTCAAATCAAGAGTTGAAGAAGTGAGCTGCAGGAACACACGCTACAACTCAATCAAGATGGAGGTGAACAGTACCTTTGATGAGATCGACTCCATGGAAGATGGTCGCAATCATTTTCCTAGCAACATTGATGAAGCAAAGCTTGTAGGCTTTGACACCTCCAAAAAGGCGTTACTTGACAAGATAAACATTGATGCAAATGATGATGAGCACTGTCGAGTGCTTTGCGTGGTTGGCATGGGAGGTTTGGGTAAGACTACTCTGGTAAGGAAGATCTTTGAAAGTAAGGAAGACATTGCAAATAATTTTACACATCGTGCTTGGATTGTTGTGTCACAGTCATTTTCGAAGATAGAGATGCTCAAAGATATGATTAGCCAACTTTTAGGTCCTAATTCATTGAAGGAATGCTTGAAAGGGCTTGAAGGGAAGGCAATGCAAGTACCTGACGTTGGTACTTACCTGCAAAATCGGCTGAAAGAATTGAGGTACTTTGTTGTTTTTGATGACATGTGGAACACACATGACTGGGAATGGATTAAGGAATTTGCTTTGCCTAGTACAAACAACAAAAGGAGTCGGGTAATAGTAACAACTAGATTAGATGGTGTAGCTAATGCATGCACTACTGAACCATATGTCTACCGCCTTAAACTCCTAGAGATTGAGTGTGCCATAGATTTGCTACTAAGGAAGATAGGAAAAAACAAAGAAGATATGAAGAATGATGAAAACCTAAAGAGCATAGTTACACAATTAGTTAAAAAGTGTGGCCGTTTACCACTGGCCATAGTAACGATAGGAGCAATGTTTGCTAATAAACATTCATCAAAGTGGGAAGAAATGTGCAGCCAACTTCCTTCAGAGCTTGAGAGCAACCCAAGCCTCGAAGCAATAAGGAGGGTGGTGACCCTAAGCTATGACCATTTGCCATCTCATCTTAAGCCATGCTTTCTATACCTAAGCATTTTTCCTGAGGATTTCGAAATTAAAAGAAGGCATTTGGTAAACAGATGGATAGCAGAGGGGTTGGTTAGAGCTAGGGTTGCGATGACCATTAGTGATGTCGGGGAAAGCTACTTTGATGAGCTAATTAGCCGAAGTATGATTCAACCATCAAGAGTGGATATGGAAGGACGTGTTAAGAGCTGCCGGGTCCATGATATCATGCGTGATATTATAGTCTCAATTTCTAAAGAGGAGAATTTTGTTTACTCAACAGGAGACAATGTACCTACTGTAGTAGTGGAGAAGTTCCGTCATCTGTCATGCCATGGCGGCAACAACCCAATCGTAGGAATGGATTTCAGCCGTGTCCGATCGTTAACTGTACTCGGTGAGTTTCATCAGAGACCTATGTTGGTGGGCTCTTCAATTTGTTCAGCTCAATTCACGATGCTACGAGTCTTGGATCTAGAGAATGCACGATTTCGAGTGGCACAAAAAGACATAAACAACGTAGGGTTGTTGCGGCACTTGAGATATTTGAATATCCATACTAGCTCGAAGCCCGATAATAATATTTATGCACTTCCAAGATCTATAGGAAAATTACAAAACTTACAAGTCTTGGACCTAAGAAGCAGTGAAATTTCTACACTACCAACTGATATCAGTAAACTCCGTATGCTTCGTTTCCTCCGTTGTAGCAAGATTAAATCTTACTCCATATTTGACCCACACTCCCCATACAAATGCTTGCAGTATACGTTCCGCATGCCCTTGATATTGACACCATTAGTTGGTTCCGAAGGACGCAATCAAGTTATTGCTGAGCTACACAGGGCCTATTCTAGCCATTGGTCATATACAAAAGGTGTGAGGGTTCCAACAGGAATCAGCAGATTAAAGGAGTTGCAGGTCTTAGAGGTTGTAGACCTTAAACTAACTAAAAGCAAAGCAATAGAAGAGCTGGGTGAACTTCATCGGCTGCAAAAATTATCGGTGACAACAGAGGGGGCCCAACACAACAAGCACAAGATACTTTGTGAAGCCATTGAGAAGCTATCATCCCTCCGATCTCTCTGTGTTGATGGGAGGGGGTCGTTCTCGTTCATTGAAACTGGAACACTTGAGTGGTTGGGTCGTTGCAATTTCTCTCCTCCCCCCCTGCTGAGAAAGCTAACGTTGTATGGACGTATTCTTGTGATGCCTGACTGTTTTAGGAACCATAAGCAGCTGCGGAGGATTCATTTGTATGGAAGCGAACTAGATGGTAGAGCCATAAGGATACTTGGGACACTACCCAACCTCATGCTCCTAATTCTCCAAGAAGGATCATATATTTGGAAGAAATTAGCATTCAAAGAGCGGGAGTTCCCAAATCTCAAGGAACTTGGTATTATGAGGATGCACGAACTAAGAGGGATAAGATTTGAGAAGGACGCCTCACCCCACATGGAAAGAATAGATATAGCAAATTGCGAGTTGCAATCAGGGATTGTTGGCATCAAGCACCTTGAACAGCTCAAGGAGATTTCACTTCAATGTAGGGAAGTGAAGGCACACCCCAACAAACCCGCTTTGCAGCTGCTTGGGCACCCAAGATACATTCACTTGGGAAACCCGCTAGTCCTAACCCAAGATAGCGATGAAGAGGAAGCAAAGGAATCAAAATCCGTCCATGACGACGCCGGAGAGAGCTCGTAAGTGATCTCATCACCGTGATGCCATGCCAACCAGCAAGTCAGGTCAGTCCTTAATTTGTTGCACCGATTTTACCTATTCTATTCTTGTGAACTATACTCCTATCTATCAACTGAGCTCTTCTATTTTTTTCTGTCCATCTCTTGTGTTAAACCCAGCAGCGAAGATGATATGATTGACATGCGCCTTCTTCTTCACCCGGACAACCACCACTGCCCATGTTGGTTTGTTGCTCTATATCGAGTTCCTCCTGCTCTGTCTGTGCTGGTTTGGAGGTATGCACTGTTCGAATGAATCTCACTCACTGTTTTTATTTGGCACCATCTCATTTGTTTCTTGCTATCAACTGTGAATGGTACTGTAGTATTCCTGAGAGCAATCTGGTTTGTTCAATTATGAGTCCCGTTGCGATTCGTGGTTAGCAAGATAAGTTTTAATTATATTACCAGTAGAGACCATCATAAAATTTGTTTTTTTATTGCATTGACTAGATATAGGTATTTTTTAGTTGTTCCAAAAATTATAGTTCACCTACTCATGACAAGACACTAGACATAACTTAGATTCATGGTGGATGCATAACTCCACCTATCAGGGGTTCAAATCCTCATGTCCACCTATTTAGATGTTTACGAGTTAAATTTTGTTTGCTGGACATGCAAATGACACTTCCTATATACTAGCTGTATGCTTTCTCAGACTCAACACTATCAATTGGTCTCTGTTATCTTGATTTTCTATCTAATTCGAAGCTGTCTTTTGCTGGTGAAACTTAACATTGGGAGCAGACCCACTCACTATGCAAAGTGACTTGCAATGCATGCCACATTTGTTCAGGACCTTCTGCTTGTTATTGTCTCAATCTGCTGAATCCCTTTGTGAGCCAGGAAAGATTTCTGACAATAGGTCAATTTTGCACAGTAATATGTTACTACCATTTTATGAATTCAACAATTGTGGGATCGATGTTATACTTGATTTTCTTTTTCATGTTGTGAACTGAGATGTACTCTTCTTGTATGGTGCTTCATGTTTCCTTGTATTTTGGATGAATTGTAGCTGCTGCAAGGCATTTTTGTCGCCTGTATGTAAGATGCCATATTTGTGCTTGATTATCAAATGTTGCAGTAGAAAGTAGAATGTAAATTTTTTGTTAAATAAATTCTCCATGAATTACCATTTCATTTTCTGTGGTTTAGTAATATTTGGTTTCTGCTTTCCTTTCTGAAAAAAAAAAGATTAGCCAGGATTGGTGAACAAACCAGCGAGAAATCAGACTACGATCGCTTTGGTTGTAGTTCACTTGCTATATATTTGAAATTTTGGACACTTATTTCATCTTGTGACCACATAATTTTGCCCCCCTGTTTATCTGACAGATAATTCATTTGCTGATACTGCTGTTTTCTGGTTGTTTCACTACTAGATTTTTTTTAAAAAAAAATCAATTCTCTCTTACAGGGAACAGAGTTTGACATCTCATTTGGTTATTTCATTACTTGTGTTTTTTTAACTAATTTTCTCTTACAGGGAACAGAGTTTGACATCTCATTTGGATAAATTATACATATGCTTTGTCAGGATTCTGCTGGAGAGATGACACCGAAGATACGAATTCAAGTTGCCTTCTGCATTTTTCTATCCACTACCTACATATGGAAGGGGCTTGAAACTCTCTGCTTGGTAGGCTATTACACTATAACCCTTGCAATATTTTAGGCAGATTGGGTTGGTGAGTCTCAACGCTAACGCTGCAAATTTTTGCCAGGTTCAGGCAGAATTCAAGCTGACATCGCGGGCTATAAGCCAACAACAACCAATGTTCAGCATCCATAGACACGAATTCATAGGGAAAAATCATGCTGAGGGCACCAACTGAATGAATCGGCCCTGATTCAGATTGGAGGACCATTCACCAACAAGGGAACACCATGGATATAGAAATTCAGCTTGATCTGTAGCAGCCTTAGTCAGTTCTTTAGTTACCTGCTGCATTGTTCCATGTTCTTGGTTACCCCAACCATTTCCAGAATCCAGATCAAGGAACATCGGTTGATTATTACCTGCTGCACTGTTTCATGGTTGCCTCCTGATCAGTGACCGTCTTTGTAACTGAAGACTTGAGGTCGCTGATGCTACTAAGCTACTCTGCTGCTATTGATACTTTTTTTCTTTACAGTATCTTGTGTTAAGATTGTGTGCGCGTCATTGGCATTTTAGCATTTTCCATATTTGTATACAGTATATATGCTCTCTTTGGGCCTAAGTCAAATAGCTCAAGTGTTCAATCCCTATTTCTCTCCTCTCTCAAATTAACATTTCATTTGTACAGAGTTTGGCATTTGAACCGGATGAAACTCAGCTGCTACGACTGCAGCTCTGCTTTTCACAAGTAATAATATGTGCAGATGATGCTACTATGAGTTACAGAATTAGGGCACTTCACCTCTCTATTTGTCAAAACTGTCAACAAAATATTGCACCGCACATATTGTCGTGTGACCCAGTAATTGCAAAAGGTAGAAATTGATATTTACGATGTCCCATCAAATGAAACAACCTTTTATTCATTCAGAGTACCCAAAAACTAGTTGGACATCGACATGTCACACAAGTTGATAAAAACAAGTAAAAGAGCTTTGGCAAACCAAGGGCTATCAGAGGCTAAAGCGAGATTGTCAACCATTTTATACAGATGATGGACAGCAGCCAGAAACTAGAGATAAAGAGTTCCTTCCAGGCATCGCAATTTATTGTGAGTATAGTTCGAGTGAGAGCCAAAGCCACTGGGGGTATCCTCTAGAAAATTTGTTTCTAGTGCATTACCTTAGGTCTTTAACTAGTTCTTGCCCATTGCTGCTCTGTCCTGCTGCCTAAGCCTCTCACCTTCACGGGAAAGATAGTTCTGGAATTTCTCCTGCCAGAATGCAAGAAATGATTATACCTCCAATTAAAGAGTAAACAAACTCACACAAGTATTGAATAGATGTTAGCATCCAAACTGAAAAAAAAAATACATGCAGCCTGGATCAGGCACACTTGGGTTTCTTGTGAACAAAAAATGCAGTCATAATTGGAACAGTTATAGAAGGCAACCCAAGAACAGTTGGCTGTGGGCAACTTGGCATTAACTGATGGAAACAAGTGCTCCCAACAATTAACTGAGCCCGCATAAATACAAACATACAAATGTCAAAAGTAGGAGCAAAGCTGCACGGTAGGAAACAAGTGCCCCTAACCATCAACTGAGCCCCCACAAGTACAAACATGTATGTTGGAGGCATGTCATGAGGACCTTTGGCCGGACCTTCCGAAACACCTATCAAGCCGCGAGGCAAGACACCAAAGGGCGAAGCACATACAAGCAGCGAAGGCAAGTGACGGGCGGTGAAGCACCAGTCGAGCAATGAAGCGAAGGTCCTTCACCACCAAGCGACGGAGTCCCACCGGGTGGCGAAGACAGACGGGCCCTTCGCAAGGCCCACTATCCTGGAAAGCCTAACAAGCGGCCCAGTAAGGAGCCTTTAGAGCCCATGGGCCAAAAGACAACCATTACCCTTGTAAATGTCTTTGTCATAAGGGCGGTTAAATCAATTCCTGAGTAAACAAAAACCCTTGGGTTGTAAAACCTATAACTAGACTCCCAAGGGGTATGTAATGGGGGATCAAATTTTTAAGAAATCAATATATATTCCATTTTACATTTTCCACATAATTGATGAAGCCTACCCTTCGGCAGAGGCGTTTGTCAATTGCCAACAACATATGTCAAAAGTAGGAGCTGAAGCTAAACAATTTAAAAAAAAACAAGAACATATTCAATGCACAAGTATTGAGTCCTATACTACACCAAGTTAAAGATGACCAAGATACATGTGCCAATTTACATGTGTCGTTTTATATGTACAGTAATGGCCTCTAAATACTTGAGTCGTAATCATTAACCAAATAGACATCAAAACATATTTCACTGAAAAGGGGTAATATAACAGAAGCTTAGCAGTCTCAAGCGACCAAAATGGAGAAATCTAGCAAGTTGAAAAGGCATGGTTTAGTTGAGTTGACTAGCTCCGAGAAACCGTCACCAGGTAACCTATATACTGAAGACAACATGCCTTCAGAAGTTCAGATGCCTCAAAGAAATTACCAGAACGAATAACAAGTTCGACTCTTAATCTGCGCATTTCATGGTTATAAGCCTAGCACTTTATGGAGATGCTTATTGCAAGTATTGTTTCTATTAACCAGTTTCCAAACAAATACTTACGACAGTACAATAATACGCAGTACTTCATATCCAATGGGCCTACAGAGCAGCAGTTTCATGGAATACCAACAACCTCCTCAAATTAATCTCATGGATGCCTGCGATGAGCTTCAAGGCTATCATCTCATCAAAGATATGATATTTGACCAGTACCATTGCTCAACTCCTAAAACTCTCGGCTTACACACAGCCCCAAATCAGCGTGTTGCATGTCAGCAAGCATGGCAACCGTCTTCACCCATCCCAAGCTCAAATAACATAGCTTCTTTTTCTGTCGATCCATCGATTCTTGCATAGTAAATAGACCAGTGTTCAAAAGAAGATTGGTTTTTTATCATAGCTCCAATCCAACATAAGTTCCAGGATTCAAAATTCCATGGCTCCACATGAATAGATTAATATCTAACTCAAGTCACAAACACTAAATTTTGCAGTCTTACAAATGGACAAATCAAGCCTTTTCTCCACTGGAAAGAAAGGTATAACAAAGATTTTGTAGGCTTAAAAAACTGAATAGGGGGAGTGGAAATATCTAATCTGCAAAATAAACGCACACTACTGTCTAATTGTGAACCAAAGCCATCTGACCCCAGAAATCCAATTGAATCTATTGATCCCAGTATAATTCATCAAACAAGTAGAGGGCTATTGGCATATATCAAACAACACCGGAAGATTAATGAACAGCATAAATGAACTACTAAGCACTGACATCTAATAGTCTTTCCTGGTTCTTAGTATCCAAATACTCTGGTTTGCAGCGTAACTGTCCCATGAAAATAACAAAATAAGATTATATATTAGGGCTACATGGCAAAAGCTAACATTGCATCTATATTACCTAAGTAGTCACTAGCTCTCCCGCTAGCCATCAACTAACAAAAATTCATCAATCAACTTGAGCAAATATCTTAGTCTCTCAGACACCACGAGGAGAAAAAACTGACAGAAATCCAGAAGTTGTATAGCACAATCTAGTTCTGTATACAATTCCCGAGAAAAAAAATCAGGAGCCACGAATCAAAGATCATTAGATGTGCTACTCCTCTGCTGTGTGCACTACAAAATGAAACAAGTTTGATGCGCAAACCAAAATGTGCAAATGTGCACAACAATGTCCGGAATCACATATTCACAACATTCGAGCATTCCAGTAGTTGAGGTACTTTAACCACTCACATGATAATCCTTAACTATACCTGCTCCAAAATCAGCAATTGTTGGTCTGTGCTAACCCCATAAACCAGCAACTTCTATGTCCCCGTCTGATGGTGGCCCTGAACTTAGTGAACTGAACATAAAAAAACGCTCTACCAGCAATAGCAGTCAACAACGCATTCGTAGAATCATACCACACCAAACCTGCCCCCCCAAACCTAGAGTTGTAAATTAACATCGAATCCGCCGGATCCACGCCTACAGCAACAAATCCAGCATGGGGAAGCGCACCGAGCAGCAAGCTACCACGCACTATCTACGGAGACGCGACATGGGAAGGGGAGGGACTAGGGGGGTTCGACAAAGTAGGGGGAGTATGGCGGTTTGTTTACCTTGCCGCCGAAGAGGAAGATCCCGGCGAGGCCGGCGGTGGCGACGCCGCCCCAGATGACGACGGTGGAGGAGAGCAGCGACCAGTTGCGGTAGATCATCCTCGCCGCAGTAGTTTGCTCCGGCCGCCGCCGATCGGTGGATGGGAGATTGGAGACGACGAAGAGGGGAAAGAGGAATCGGACAAGGTAAGAGGAGGAAGAAAAAAACCTAGCCCACCTATAGCCAGTGGAGGTGGTGGCAAGTGGCAACGGAGCGGCTTGGGCTTGGGCTTGGGTTTGGGCTTGGGCCTGAGCCCCAACTTACGGCGCCACTAACGGCGTGCGGCGGAGGCCGGCTTAGGCCACTGGGATTATCATTGCGATGTTTGTTTGCATTTCTCTGAAGGTTAATTGGATCTATACCATTATAATTTACCTATTTTGAAAAAAAAGCATTGTTACTTTTTTAATGATATCCTACAGTTTATTTATTTGGACCAATGCCATTAAAAATTTATACTTATTTGAGATATGTCACTACTTATTACCCTTTTGGTGCATTCATTAAATAGTTTGGACCAGATTACCCTTCTTCCTTCCCCCTCTAGTCTCTCTCATTTCTGAGCCTGGTCACGATGTGCACCCCCTCCACTCCGCCGCTGTTGAGCAGGTGTAGGTGGCGAGCCACCACAACTGTGATCAGTGTGCTCGTCAGGGATGGAGGTAGATCTGACAATAGAGAGATGAGGGCAAAGGTGTAGGAGGTCAACGACGGAGGTGAGGTCGTCGATTTTGCTCTGCTTAAAGTGAGAGGAGAGGGGGGGAAGAGATAGAGGGCGGGGGAAGAGAAGGGAACCGCAGGCTCTGACCTCGTAGTGAGCCATCGCCAGAGTGAGTAAACAGGGAAGAAGAAGAAGATAGGGAAACCGTGTGTGCCAATCTCGCCGTGCACCACCACTGGAGTGAGGAGCAGCAGCCACCGGTGGGAAGAAAGGAGAAAGGAAGAAGTGAAAGGAGGAGGAAGAAGGGCAAATTGGTCCAAAAATTTTGATGAATTCACCGAAAGGGATAAGTAGTGGCATCTCTCAAATTGTTGTAAAGTTATAATGGCATGGATCCAATAGGTAAATAATAATGACAATTTTCAAAATTTTGAATGCTCTACCTAAATTTCAAAACTGTCAACTCAATTTTCAAAACTTTCGACGCAAATTTTGAAAATTTTAACTTACTTTTGAAACTTTCAGCTCAAAACTTGAAAACATTTAACTCGGCTATTTATTTACTTATATTCTATACAAACAACGCTTAGTGCTAACCGCAAGGAAATGAGTGTGCATTGGGAATGCATGTGCACTAATTAACAAACCTCATATATAAGCCGTTGTGAAACTGACCAAGGCATACAAAGACCCAAGCGAAGGACAAATAAAAGTTTGTTGTTATTGGTTTTAAAAAACGGAGAATTAGCCAAAAACCGAACAACTAAATATAAACCAAAGATTAAAATATTTTGGGAAAACCAAAAATTGGAATTAAAAGCCAAAAAAAACGGTTCAGCTCATTTCAGTCTTTAGTCTATCCCGTGTTGGCCACTCTTACACCCAAGTATGTCCATTTAGTACACTTAATAAGTAGAAAAAATTAGACATAAATCTGCAAAGCTTACTAAAATCATAGGAAACTACATCTACGTGTGGATATATGAATGTCAGTAATAAGATTTGGACATTATCTAGATAGGTTGGTTGTAGATTTTTCAGTTGTAAGGAAAAAAAAACATTTAGATTGTTGCACAACGCAACATATCTGTGGACATCTTGATGAAACATCCTTACCAATTTGAAATTTGAATTGTTGATTGAGTCGACTATACCATACCCTTTAAGTTACCAATTAAACTTCAGATATTGTGAAACTTATTATCTGTGCGTCATTGCTGCATCTAGGGCTGGTCATGTCTTGGTCGAAACAACTATGTACATATGTTTCTTACGTGTACAGAATTTAAATGATCGTGTTTGGTCTTAAGCCTTGTGGATGATCGCTAATAGTGCTACGTTAGCATTTTCAAATTATTTACAATTTACACTTTGCCAATGACATTATGTTAGGGTTTACTAAATTTGAATGCCATAATCACTACTAAAAAATGTTTTTCGCAAACTCCAAGCAAGTTTTACAAGCGGCTCAAACGTGCAAACATATATATAGGCTGCGTTGTTGTTTTAGTTTTGGGTGAATTCTGTTTGTCCTTGGTTCACGTGTTGATTTTTTTAATTTAACTAAAATGTGAAAGGTAAACTTCCTAAATGTATTAACAGTTTAGGTTAATCAATTTCCTGATTTTGAATTTCTTAGTATTCACATATCTGTTCGTTAGTATGTATGGTAAATCCCCAGAGGAAAAAGGGGTGAGATAGGCCCATTGTTTTTCATTAAGACCCCGTGGAGGAAAAATGGGTGACATCAAAGATTACATGGTTCATCCATGTTACGCGGAGCTAGATATATATGCCAACCCTAATGGATTAGATGCATAAGAATATGCATATTAATCATGGAGCCGATTTACACGGTCGTTTATCAGCTCTGAATTGGCTTTTCCTCCTCGGTGTTCTTCACCTCTGTGGTCCCCTTGCCCACCTCGGTGTTCTTTACCTCTATGGTCTCCTCAACCACCTTGGTATTGTTCACCTCGGTGTTCTGCTCCGCAGCTGGGACCGAAAACTTCTCCTCCTCGACGATCTTTTCTTGAACCTCCTCCTCCTCCTCCTTGTTTTGCATGATGGCATTATCAGTTGGTGGCAACTCCGCTATCACGGTGGCCTCCTCCACTACCTTCTCAGGTGCTTGATCAGCTACAACCTCCTCATGGGAGTTCACTGCCGTCTCAAGGGCAACCTTGGGTGCTGTCTCAATGGGAGTGGCCCCCTCAGGAGCCTTTCCCTCGAGTGTCTTGGGTTTTGTTGCACAAGCACCCATGGTTGCCCTGACTGCAGTGGCAACCGGTTTATTGGTTGGTGGAGGAGGAGATCAATCGATTAATGATTGATCGATCGAGGAGGCCTTGAAAGTGGAGGTGATTTGGAAGCAGAGCAAATGCTCCTTATTTATAAGTGGTTTTGTGGTTGTGCATAAATTAGCTAAATTTAGATAAGAGTAGTGTGAATGGTTGTGCGCATTTTACATGTCATGTATGCATGTGGATGTATCAAAACATGAATAGGTTCCAAAAAAAAAGACTGACCAACCTAGCAATCGGTTGACATGCACCTATAGATAGCGAACGATCAGGTTTAGTTTGCCAGATAGTCCGTCCAAAATTAAAAATCAAACGAGAAGACCGCAACGTAATCAAGTATTCAAGTCTATATACATGAACTGCAGTCTGCAGTAGTTACTATTGTTTTGTCACGAATGCATAACATATTTCCAATGCACAGTCTAGTGTTTGATGAAATAGCACGCACAAACTTCCCATAAATTAGTTAACTTGTCTATGGATTGAAGTAAATCAAAACCAAACAGGCACGCGCACACATATGTACTTAATTATGAGATAAGATCGTTGAGATCAAACGACAGTACTCCCTCCGTTTGGTATTAGAAGTCATTTAACTTTTTTCCTAATCAAACTTCTTTAAGTTTAACTAAATTTATAAAAAAATATATATTAATATTTTCAACTCAAAACAGACATCTTATCAAAATATATTGAATGTTAGATTAAATGAAACTAATTTGATATTTTAGATGTTGCTAATTTTTTTCTGTAAATTTAATCAAATTTAATAAAGTTTAACTAGTATAAAAGTCAAACAATTTATAATATGAAACAGAGGAAGTAACTAAGGTAAATTAGAACTTATACATATGTCACATGTAATGACCAAACTTTACTTTTGAAGAAACAAGCAACCAAACACAAACACACACACACATTAATTAACCAAACCAATCGATCAAACGGGCCGACCGGTATCCTTGGTGTCAAGGTAGATTTTCGACCGGGATTAATGCCCACGGCTTAACGCATGGGCGTGTCACACCTGTATGCGTAGTGAGTGCCCAGAGCACAGAGATGAACTCCACAGCATCATGGCCCAACGCATCCCTGTGTGCCTTGACAAGCACCTCGTCCTCACCTGATGGAGCTATGAACACAACGAGCTCTGTCCAGATGTGAGCCAGGACCTCCCACACGGGCGCCTCGTCGTCGATGAGCGTCGCCTTCTCGAAGAGGATCCTTCCAGCCCTGGCACCCTTGCACATCAATGGCGTCCTTCCCTCCAGCCTCCCCTCCGATTCGTCTCGCAGCAACCTGTCGACCGTAGCTCGCCGTCCCACGATCTCCCTTGGGAAGTAGTAACGCCAGCATCCAAGCGTCGCCTTCATCTCCTTCTTCAGGGCGCCATACACGCGCTGTGTCCCATCTAGGTTGTTGGGGAGTAGCTCTGGTTTGAGAGCCACCAGGTATGCGCAATACTTGGACAGCGTCGTCGCCACCGTCCGGTGAGCTTGGAAAGAAGCTGTTGCTCCCCTCTGCTTGGGGAATTTGGCCTCCAATACGGTGGTGGCGATGTGCCAGGTGAGCATCACCTCGGTGATGTTGTCGTTCTGGCACACCCATGAGAGCTTGGAGTGGTACTCGGGGTGGTTTGCTTGCAGCATGGACCATCCGTTGCTTAGTGGCCGGGCATGGCCGTCGTCAATGTGGTTCATCAAATACTCCATGATCGACTTCTTCACCTCCTTGGGTACAATCTTGGGTTGCAGCAACAAAGGATGACGGCAAGGGAGGAAACCTCCTCCTAGCATGGACAACTGGTTGAACTGGAGCCTAGGTTGGCTCATTAGGTTCCTAACCCATATGATCCTCCTAATGATGGCCTTGAAAGTTGGGCTTAGACGGCTCCTCTGTGGGTCCCTAGCATAGAGGTGGATCAAAGACACCATGAACCAGTTGGAGAGGATGCAGACAATGAATTCCCAAATCTCCTCATAGATGTTAGCCAACACTAGAAGAATGGTGATGGCAAGGTCCACAGTGGTGTAGAGTGCTGGCGGTGATCTTCTAATATAGTGGAAAAGGCACCTGACCATCCTGATGACACCAGTCTTTAGAACTAGGTTGTCATTCTTGATGCTTCGGTACGCGTAGAACAAGTCGCCATTGTTGCAAGCAATGAAGGTGAGGAGGAAGAATGCCAACAGGAGGATGGGAGACATGAGGTAGTTTGCCAGGAGGAAGAAGGGGCTCGAGAGCACAACGGGGAGGACAGAGTGGTAGTACTCACACACGAAATGCATCTCGTCCCTTAGCACTTGGAACAGTGCAACCGCGATGGCTTCCTTGTCCGTGCCGTCGTTGCATAGACCTCTGAAAATGAGGTCACGGCAGCTACGGACCTCGGCGTCGGTGAAGCGGAAATTCTCGAACCGACGCCGCAGCAGCTTGTGGAGTGCAAAGGAGAGGCAGAGCCTCTTGAGCCTGTGGTCTCTCTGGAGGGGAGAGTCTCTCGCCTCCGCGAGGGACCATATCTTGCCAACGGTGATGACATCCGCTGTTGCAGTTGCAGCAGCAGCAGCATTGATCTTTTGGATATTAAGCTCGCAGCAGCTGCTGCCCTCCGGTGGCCCGGCCTCCATCTCCAGCTCTTCTTCTCCCATCACGGCGTAGTCGCAATTCTTCAACAGTTGGGCTCCTCCTCCTCCTGCTACATCATCGGAATCTCGACGATGTAGCAGTATGTGAGCCATGTAGGAGTGGAGACGCGGGGCGTTCTTGCCGTAGGCATAGGAGGACTTGAGAACCTCATTTATGGTGATCCTCTGAAATAGCTCGGAAGCAGCGATCACCCATAAGAAGCCAAAGACTACCCTCTGGCCAGAGCTCTTGAGGTTGAAGAAGACGAGGTAGCCCAGCCAAGCGATGCGGCTAGCTTGTTCAATGGTGCTCGAGTATCCTTTCGCGCCAGTGTTGACAAGGACAGTCTCTATCTTCTTGCGGAGTAGCTCCACAAGAAGCATCCATGTGAGGATCGTCCGTGCCCGCAACGAGAGCTCCGTTTGCTGGCCGCCGGAGCCACTCGACATGTCACCGGGGTTGTTCTTGGCCTCGGAGAAGAGGTAGGACATGACCGGGAGGAAGAGGGAGAGCGAGCTGGAGAGGAAGAGGCGGACGGTGGGGTTGAGCACCGCGCTCACGTCGGAGACGCGGCTGAAGAGGCTGAGGATGAAGAAGAGAGAGGAGAGGATGAACATGATGGAGGAGGTGGCAACAATGGAGGTCTCATTGCTCTTGTTGGCGTAGGATGACGTCAGGTTTTGGACATAGTTGGCCATGATATCTATGCAGTAGTCTGTCGTCGTCGTACCATTGCCACCACCGTAGGTACTACTGCCCATCTTAATTTGGGTTTTAGCGCTATAAGCTACGCCTGCTAGCTAGCTACATAGTTTCTGTATGCATGCCGTTATATATATATATATATATATATGTTTTGATCATCGCTTTTATTCGATCATGTGAATATATATGCTTTAGTTAATTTCACGCCATGACAGATCGATCGATCCATGTTATGGTTGCTTAGATCCATGTCTTGGTATTAATCCTCCTTGAATCATTTTTTTGCTTTTTCTTTAGCCATGCATGGAGATCAACGGTCCCAGGCCGGTCGGTGTCCTTGATAAATTAACTTTCATTTCACGTGACTTAAACGATTCTAATAAAGATTGGGATCAGTCTACTATATATTTAGGACAAAATATATCGGATATGGATTTTCATCTCTCGAAGGGATATCCCCTCTTGCATATCATCTAAATAGTTATAAAAAAATTTGATAACATAAATTAATATGAAATATATCACTCCACAAACATGCAAGACTAAATTGGACTTCTACAGGTTGCAACAAAAATAACAAATTAAATTGAAAATAGTTATTGTACATTCGCAATTATATTTCTTATTTTCGCTACAACTTGTAGAGGTTGAATTTTAACTTGAATCTTTGTTGATTGATATATTTTATATTTTAATCTATCTTGTTAATTTTTTTAAAGTTTTCTGATAACTATTTAGATGACATGTACAAAACGAGAGAATATTCTCTCGAGGGATGAAAACTTTCCCTAAATATACCTAATTGTATAGCACAATTCGCATATGATACTACTTGCCTTTGCTTGGCTAGCTCTGCCATGCATGCAACATGGCTTTGGTGATTAACAAGATTTTGCATGCTTTAGCTCTGGGAGGTACATGCTACAATGCAAACGTTCCACTACAGATCGATATCTTTGGCACGATAGATATATGTCTCTTCCTCTCATATAGAGGCTTCTTTTTTCCTTTTAGAAAGGAGGTCCCCAAAGTTAAAATCAGTTAATTTTGAGATGCTACCTTATTTAGCTATCTAGCACGCATCGCCTATACGTGTTAGCTATATATGTGTTTTGTTAAAAAGCTACTATTCATCAACTACTTGTTGATCTGTTCCTAATTAAAAACCTTTGACAACCTAGTAGCACAACGCATATACTCCCCCGTGCATAAATAAAAGGGATTTAGAGCATTTTTAGAGAGATTAAGGATGGGAGAAAGACTAGGATGACTTGCATTTGGGGTGAGAGGCCGTGGATGATTAGAGATAAGATGGAAAAAAATTAGAATGAGAAGTGACTGATGGGACTATTACTCTCTTATATTATTATATATTATTATGTACTATAGAGAAATGTCTGTGCGTTGTAACATGTACAAACAATTTTCATGACTGATAAAAACTCTAACTCTACCAATTTAAACGACAAATCAAAACAAGATAAATAAAACAATGGCAAAACAAAGTTAGAAATCATATACAACATTGAATTCGGTTGCGCTCGCTTTATGCATCATCACATGAAGAATCATTTATGTACACATTTCCATAGTCCCACAAATCGATCGGGTGGCTATTCCATAAGTTGACGCATGTGCATTTCGCTATACTTCATCGACCAAAGATTAAAATTTTGATGATTCAATTAGTGAAAGTATTTTAACTGTAGATGAAAAGTATTTGCAAAGTAACAAACTTATCGCATACACATCTTAAACGATGATAATTTCAAAAGGAAAATATTTATGAGGAGAGCACAAGTGGTGTGGTTATAGAATTGCAGATTCATTATTGGTTCTAATTAGATCGTACTGCTCATAATTATGCAAATGAATTGTGATTTATTTATGAATTTCATAAGATCAAGGATCTACCATTGATCTATTTTAGTCTCTAGAGTGTATTAATATGGTGTACTAATAGGTTTATATGATAGCGAACTGAGTATAGCTCAACTGGTTAGGTTCTTTGTGGTGGAACCAGCCACCCGGGTTCAAATCCTATATTTGACACGGGTGTTCGTATTTACGACTATTTATTCTTTCAGTGGTAGGCGACGTATCCATCGATAGCGAGACATCTATGGTGACTTCATCAATCTTAAGATATGCCGGTCTAGTCCTTCGGAGGTGCTCATAGGGGTAAGGTGTGCATGTGTGCGTTTATAGGGATGAGTGTGCGCGTGTTGTGGACGCCTGCGTTTGTACTATGTTTCTAAAAAAATAGGTTTAGATGATAGTGGTGTACATGTATGCATCTTCTATGTAAGGAGATATGGATGGTGGTATCTGGCCTATGACATTTTAATTTCTAACAATCTAGTGGTTATTTATTCCTTTCATTCAAAAATATAAGGCAGCTGTCTTAGGCTAACAAACCCTTGTAGAAATATTTTTCCATAGGTGTTTCTTACTAAGATGGCATGTAATTATGATTCTATTAGTGCAGTGGTTCCTTACGATAACCACCTATAGGGACTAGCTTTTATGCATACAACTATATCATGGAATAATCTTTTTACTAACGGAATTATTGCACGCGTATTTCTTAAAGATTTATTTTATTTTTGTTTTAAATTTTAATTAATCTTACTTTCGAATACTTATAGATTACATTTTGCTATGGACGCTTCTTGGAATATAATCTTTACTTTTTTAGTATTTTATTATATTTTTGTTTCAAGTTTTAATGTGTTGATAACTAAATTTGGCACTAGTTTGGATTTATAGCAAGTTCTAGACAAATTGCCCGGTCAGACCAAAAAATGAACCGCGGTCAGACCGCAGGTGTCTGAGCGGTCATGCCTTCAGCATAGAGTCCGAGTCCAATTTAGGTATTTCTCGTGTTTCCTTGTTTTAGACCGGGATTTCTCGAGTCCTAATTAATTTCTAAGCCTAATTGGATGTGAGAAAGACCCTGGGAAGAAAGTCCACCCTTCTTATAAATATAGGTCAAGGCCGATTGAAAAAACAATCAATCAATCGTCAAATTCAATTTACTATCCAAACACTCTATATTCTACATCTCCCTCCTTCTTACTTACTACCTATCCCAAGTCTTTTCTCCTCAAATCGCCAATTGCTCGTCGTCTATCGTCTCTACGGCATTACAGGACGTCCCAGCTTGCCTACCAAGCCTAGGACAAACCGGTGCGCTTTCACCTTAACGGGGTCCCTCCCGGGTGTTCGTTCGGCGACATCTACCCAATCCCTACGGCGGCGCATCTCCGGGTGCTGCCGTCGGTTACACATAACGTGCTCAAGGTGTGGTGGTGCGATTCTACGTTAACACATCTTTTTGGCGGCTCCGCGAGGGAAGATTTCGGTTGCTATAGCTAAAACCCTAGTTCTCTACCATGGGCTCTCACTCCGATCTTGATCAAGACAACATCATGGTCACAGATTATGGAGAATTGTCGGAAGCTGATCGTCAAGCGTTCGAAACTCAACTTGAAGATTTACGGTGGAAGATGGCTTCATGCTACCGGAAGACGAGGCAAGGCGTCATTAAATAAGAGGAATTCACGTTGCCCGTTGACCATAAATCCAAGGTAACAATCGATTCTATCAATGCCCCTATTCATGCATCTGAAGTTGCTCAAATAGTAGATGGTACTGTTATTGCTAGTTTAAACAGTCGGTTTACTTCTTTTAGAACTACTTTTGAGAAAATCTTTAGTACTACCTTGGAAAAAACCTTAGATGGTATTACCCCTTCTATACACCATGGGGCTTCAATGGTACGTGGATATGCCTACTTATATACCGTATTATTATCCATTATGGACATTGCCACAAAGACTAGTTTTGAGTAATCAATCGTGCTCTTCTCATAGCTAGTTGAGAAAAAAGAATTGGTCACAAAATAATCAACACAAGAAAGTGGTGAGGCAAGAGTGGAGGCCAAATCAAAGCAAAATACAATCTAAACAAGAGGGGGCCTCTCGTAGTATTCTTACATCACAATTAAACACATATGCCTTAGAGGCATGCATGGCCTGTATTGGTTGATATCGCCCTTAGATGATCTCATGCTTAGTGCTTTTCGGCTCACAAGTTTGCCGAAAAGAGAGGGGGTATGTGTTGATAACCAAATTTGACACTAGTTTGGATTTATAGCAAGTTCTAGCCAAATTTGAAAACTACCGAGTCTTTCCCACGAAGGCCGGTCTGACCGCGGTTCTTTGGTTGGTCAGACCGGACAATGAACTACGGTCAGACCGCAAGTGTCCGGGCGATCATATCTTCAACACAGAGTCCGAGTCCAATTTAAGTATTTCTCGTGTTTCCTTGTTTTAGACCTGGATTTCTCGAGTCCTAATTGATTTCTAAGCCTAATTGAATGTGGGAAATACCCTTGGAAGCAAGTCTACCTCCTATAAATATAAGGGGGGCAAGACCGATTGAAAAAACAATCAATCAATCGTCAAATTCAATTTACTATCCAAACCCTTTGTATTCTACTTCTCCGTCCTTGCTATCTATCCCAAGTCTTTTCTCCTTAAATCTCCAATTGCTCGTCATCTATTGTATCTACGGTGTTAGAGGACGTCCTAGCCGGCCTGCCGAGCCTAGGACAAACCGGTGCGCGCTCACCCTGACGGGGTCCCTCCCGGGTTTTCGTTCGGTAACATCTACCCAATCCCTACGGCGGCGCGTCTCTGGGTGCTTCCGTAGGTTGCACATAACGTGCTCTAGGTGTGGTGGCGTGATTCTACGTCAACACAATGATCATTTTCAATAATTCATATTAAAAATCCAATTTTGGAAATTATTTTATCATGTATTTCGAGTTTAAATTAATCTCATGTTGTGTTCTAGATGGAGTCTTCTTTCAATATATTTTTTTTTCAGAATTTTAGTAATTTCTAAATCATATTTCTACTTGAACTCATTTTTTTACCGTTAAATGTGAGAATTTCTAGCATGTAGAGAACACGTGGTGGAGCTACGTTAATAATATATTATATAGATTCCTTTAAGGATGACTTATTTTTTTATATTTGTAAAAGAGTTAATAAATGAGAAATATATGGTCAAATGCAAGTGAAAATGCTAATGACGTAAAAATAAAAAGGTTAATTGGATATATGCCACAATTCACGTATTCATAACTATACCATTGGTGTTTATTTATAACTGTAATATGGGGTACTGATAATGGTCGGGTGACCCATCCCTCCCCTAACACGTCTTAGTACGTGACTAATAGCGATCATGCAGCTCGCGCGATCATTGATGCTCGTGTCTGGAACATTCAGCACGGCCTACTCACCGAGCGGGTCAGCCAACACACAATAGTTGTACGTATATATATATTTTTGTTAGCTTGCATGTGATTAGAACAGAATTAGCTTTTTTAGCTTGCATGTGATTAGAACAGAATTAGTGTTCATAAACTAACATCTTATGTAAATCGTTTGGAATTTCTTAAAAATATTCTATATGAAAAAATTCACATGTAAATCTACTCGGTAATATTCGTAGATGAATAAAAAATTTTCACCTAGAAACTATCTAGGATATAATTAAAAAATCTAGTTAATTAAAGACTTTATACATATAAATTAATTCTTCATATAGAAACTTTATACATATAAATTTTCCATATAGAAACTTTATACATATAAACTTTTCGTATATAAACTTTATAAACTTTTCGTATAGAAACTTTATACAAATAAATTTTACACAGATAAACTTTACATGTAAACATTTTGACATATAAACTTTTTACATATATTTTTTTATATAGAACTTTCTGTTAATGATTATGAAATTCAAGTTAAAAAAGAAAATAAATATTCAAGTACTATTATTGGGTATAAAATCAGCCCGTTAGACAGTACTAGCTATGGCTTTAGCGAGCAGCGCATATGCATATGCGCCTGCCCACACCCAGGGAAAAAATAGCGTCATTAGCGCTGATATTCCTGTTTAGGAAAACAACATGCACAATATCCAAATCAGTAAACCGATCACGTAGGTACGTGCCTCGCGAGCGATCGCGCATTAGGAATTTCGCTGTAATAGTGCCATTGACATGCATATTTTACATATCTGTGACGAAAATACTCTCATCCTCAACCTCTCTCTCGTTCCTCGATAGAGCAGGAGCAGGAGCTCTCTCTCTCTCTCACTCTCAAGTGAGCAGGAGCTCTCCCCGGCGGTGCAGCTCGGTGTCCCTCTCGATAGCGTCGGGCGCTGCTCCGGGACTCGCCGGCAGCGCCAAGGAGTGGCGGAGCTCCGCGTCCTCTCGCCGGCGTCGGACGCTGCTCCAGGACTTGTTGGCAGCACCAAGGTGTGGCGGAGGTCGATGTCCCTCTTGCCGGCGTCTCTCTGGTGACGAGCGGGGGGCACTAGGCCACCGATGCCAAGGGGCAGCAGTGGTTCAGGCAGATCGAGCGGCGAGGGCGGTCGAGAGCAGCAGATATAGTGATGTCCAAGCGGGGGGGGGGGGGGGAGGGGGTCGGCGGTGATGTGGCGTGGATGTGGCGACGACGAAGTCGAGGGAGCATTGATCCAGTGTTGCTTGTCACTTCATCCCGTCCGCCTCCTTCTCTCCTCAGCAGTAGCAATGACTACCTCTTGCGCTTCGCCAACGGCTACTCTCGTGGCGTCGAGGCTGTGCACACTGGGAGCCAACGCCAGCTAGTATCAGCCCATCGATGCCTCGTCCTGCTCCGCGGCCTTGTTCCCCAACTACGGAGTGGCGGTGGTGTCACGGAGCTTCGTGTATTTGGGTGTCGTGGAATGAAATTGAAGGGGTGGGGGCGAGCTCGTGGTGGCATCGTGGTGCCGTACGTGAGCGCAAGGAACTGGCAGGGGAGTAACCGGAGGTTGAAATCAAGCGTGGTAGCATTCCGCCGGAGATGGGGAAGAAAGGGTGGAGGAGAAAGACGAGGGCATTTATGTTCCATAAGGGTAAAATACATCGACTAGTGGCATGTATCAAATTATAAGTTAATCGTAATGGCATTGGCTCAAATACACGAATTATAATGACATATCTCAAAACCAGCAAAATTATAATAACATGAATCCGATAATCTAAAATAAAACAGAGTACACTTTAGACATACATCAAGAGATATAATAAGGTGTAGACAAATGCAAATCAAATTCGATCATGTAACATCATATGTATCCATGCGCGCGCGCGCACCATGACACGAATGAATTAATAAACATCGCACTCACCAGCTACAGAAGTCGTTGATGGAATAGATGCTATCGTCGTAGTCTGATTCCGAAATGGCGACGGACGGGCAGGTGACCAGGATGCTGTACAGCCTTGTGGGAACAGGGCCGTACCTGAACTGCACCTGGGTTTTGATCACAACCGTGTGCTCCTTGCTGCTACTATTATTTTTTGTACACTGGTCATTGCCGCCGCTGTCTTTACAATTATCGCGTGGCAACTCGTAGGTCCCCTCCGGCGGGATCATCTTCTTCGCTGAGAGCCGCGTGGAGTTCGCCGGCGGCTGCCACCCCAGGTCGGCGAAGCCAACGGAGGTGGTGTAGTTGTCGAAGTCCACCGGAACCCACTGCGCATCGGTGAGCCACACCTCGGTCTTCATCGACCGGTACTTCACCCTGGCGTGCTTGCTGGTGTTGTTGGCGACGATGGTGATGTTGATGTACCTGTCGCCGCCGTCGACGATGCTGTACTCCCTCACGCGGGCGGCGAAGAAGAGGTGCGCCGGGCTGAGGGCCACGGAGACGGAGCAGACGACGGCGAGCAGGGCCAGGGTCCCGATCATGGCTGCCATCACGAACTGCTTGCCGCTCATCACCTTTCTTCCTCCGCCGCCCCACCGCCGAGATGCAGCGCCGCCACCGGCGGTCGTACTAGTCGTCGTCGATGCCATGTACGCGTATAGCTAGTAGTAGTACACAACTGATCGAGGGCGAGCTATATATACTATTATGGATACATAGGAGAGGGGAAATGATCGATTTGCAACTAACAATTGTGAAATTAAGTGAAACCCAAGATTAATTGAACTCCTCGAGTGTGAACGCCACATCGTCGCATGCATGCAAGTATGTGAGCAACCATCATTGCTGCACGATCGATACTCCCAGCCAACAAAGGAACAAAGGGGAAAGTGTATCCTTTCTCTTTTTTATGTTTTTATAAATTTTTTTAAAAAAAAATTATAAAATATAGCACTCCATAGACATATAAGTTTAAATTCAACTTTTACAAGTTGTAAAAAAACAAGTTAAATTTAACCTTACATATCTGTGGATTGATATATTTCATATTAATTTACGTTGTTATTTTTTTAAAAAAAATTGATAACCATTTAGGTGACATGTAAGAAACAAGGAGACATCCCCTTGAGTGATGAAAATTCAAACCCGGGACAAAGAAAATATATACAACTGATTTCATTTAATTTGTAGGCATGTCTTTTCCTTTTTTTCAAGATTAATTACGGCCTATACAATATGTGACATAAAATATTATGATTTTTGGATAGCCTCGTCGCCATAGATGCCACTGAGCCTTGACCTCCTAATTGGTCGAGATCCCAACATCTCCGTTGCCAACAATGGATCACCACCGCCTCCTGACCTCATGGCTTTGGTGGCGGCGGCAGCCACCCATTTCATTGCCTCCCATGATCATCCCTCTAAGGCAGGGGAACTTCTTCCTTGGACCTTTTCCTAACCCTGACACTAAAACTCTAACTCCACCGCCGGTCGCTGGAGTCTGTTCATTGAGGGTCGCTGGAGGTAAAGATTGGTTCTAAGATTAGAAATCCTTAAGAAATTTTTTGGTCCCAATTTCTTGTCGAATGTGATTTAGCAATTACCTTTTTCTTTTGCAGGTTTCCAGAGGACTTTGGAACAGTACGCTCCAGCTAGATCGACTTTGATTTCTACGATTGATTCCTTGAGTATATATTACCCGGCGTGTGGGTCAAGATTATAGTACTATTAATCATTACTAAATGACGCCGAGTCCTTTTTTTTTCTTTTAAATGTCTCTTTCGTCAATCGAGGGCTAAGAATATATACTAGCAGACGCAATACTAGCATACAGTGCAGACGCACATGGAGAGTACATATAAGAAGAACCGGATGAATGCATGGAATTACAGATACATAGACATGCATTAATTATCTAGGTACTAGGTGAGATCGATCATGGGAATGGAGGACGACGCCGCCGGGCGCGGCACGACGGTGCCGTTCCTTGTGGCGGTGCGGTTCGTGGTGGCCTTCGCGGTGGGCGCGGCCGCCTTCGCGGTGATCGTCATGGTGATCGCCGTGGTGAGTCGCCCCGAAGAGATTCAGCTCTCCGTCGACCGGGGCTACATCACCGTGCTGGAAGACCCGGAGTATCGGATGGCGGTGTCGATGCCGAAGTCCTCGGCGACGGAGACGACCATCAACAACCCCATCACCATCGACCCCGGCCCGGGGGACAGCTACGACTACCCACCACCAGTATGTACGAATTATATATTTCGAACTCTCTGTTCTAAAATAAATTCATTTTTCATCCGTATCACACGGACCAATACAAACAACTAAGAATATCCCTTCTTTATCCAATACTAATGTAACTATTCTTTACTTTATCTACTCCCAATACAACTATTCTTTACGTTTACAAACTCCGATGTAATGATTACTGTGTGAATGAATTTTTTGGATAAAGGAAAATGCTATAAGTCGTTGACTTTTCACGTAACGTTTGGATATTTATCTTATTTAAAAAAATAATATAAATATATAAAAGTCTAAGTTGATATTATAGTTTCGTTGACGATAAAACAAATCACAAATATACATATACATATATATATATATATATATATATATATATATATATATATATATATATATATATATATATATATATATATATATATATATATATATATATATATATATATATATATATATATATATATATATATATATATAAAATATGAATGGGGAAACGTACGCGAAAAGTTAACGGTGACGATTTTACCGTTTAGGATATGGATAGATCGATGACATGATATATATAATGAATCACGAATATATATATATATGTACGCAGGAAACGGCGCCGGGGCCATCGGTGCAGGAATTAGTCCAGCTCGCCGTCTCCCTGACCGCAAGCTACTCCAGCCGGCGCGGGCATCAATATGCGATCAACTGCACAAACATCACCGTCGGCCTAGTGGACATGACACTGTCACCGTCATCGTGGGCGTCCGGGCAGCTGCCGGAGGAGATCAAGGATACCATCGTCCGGTTCAGAATCCACAACGACTTCATGTTGTACAAGGAGACGTCGCACACGGAGGCGAGAACGGTGGCCATCACAGACAAGGGACAGTACAACAACATAACGAACCGGCTCTACGAGGAGGACGTCTTCCAGGTGTTGGTCATGGTGCACATTGTCACCCATCCGCCTAATTCGCCTTCGCCTCCGCCTCCGTCTCCTCCTCCATCTCCTTCTCCTTCTCCTTCTCCTTCTCCTCCTCCTCCTCCTCCTCCTCCTCCTCCTCATCATCATCATCAGCAGCAGCAGCAGCACACTAATAATGGTGCGGGATACACATTCTACTGCTGGCCCATCACCGTTGGCTATGGCTACAAGAATCTGCAAGCCACCGACGATGTCGACTGCAAAAGAATAGGTTCCTCGGAAGTCCCTGGCCGTCACGATTGGTATCCGGCGCCGCCCGCTCCCCCGCCGCCGCCGCCGCCTGGACGAACATAACTAAGTAATTAACGATCCGCGCGTACGTGTACCTACATACAATGTGTGCACTATATATATATATATACTGCTATAGCCTATATGTGTATGTTTTTCCTAATTTCAAACCTGTGTGCTTTCATTTCTTTTTGCATTCCTACACTACCAGAATTGACACCAACCTCTTGTATGAGCGAAACCGTCAGAAAAATACCGGTTGAAATGTATATACGCGTGTTTGGGGATGGGGAGGAATGGGGAATTTGATCTAGGGTTTCTACGTCTCCATTATATATCAGGGTTAGATGGCCCACCTGTCAGCCGTTATTTTTCTGAGTCTGTTTCGAAACCCACAGAAATACGATGTTTTTCTGTAGGTTTAAGTTACACCGTATGAAAACAAAACAACGAATACACAGAAATAGGGAAACCCTGTATTTTTATTAATCATGATTCATTAACATGAATGTTTACAAATACATGAGAGCTCCCGCAGGAGTTCGCCTTTTGCCTTCGCGATGAATGCTTAATGGAAAGGTGTACTGACGGGAGATTGCGTGTAGTCCGCTGATTTCCGGCGTCTAGTAATGAGGTGGCCGGTTAATTACATCCACAAGAGCGAGCCTATGGAATACCTCCGATTAAGTTGCGTTTGTGATCGTCATCTTCAAAATTGATTGCTCGCCGAAAGTTTTGAGGTCAGTGCAGATTTAATAGTGAATATAGTGAATACGGAACGAGTGACTTTGTTTCACCGAAACCCGGTCACACTACACTACCATAATCATTTTTCCTGTGAGCGGGCTGCGGAACCTACAGAAGCCCACAGGCTTGCTCTCAAGTCTGGTAGTGCTAAATTTCTTTCTATGTACCGGTTAAAATACATGCCCGGTTAAAAAACAATTTTTGCAGGCGGCCACGCAAGAAAAAATGATATATCTTCGCAGGCGGGTGGTCCACCCGTCTAGGAAAAGCTATTTTCGCAGGCGGAGTCCCTATTTCACCTGCCTAAAAAAATATTTTTTCGTCAAAAAAAAGAAAATTAACCACATAAAAAGTCGTTTCACAGACAACAATGGAATGGTTTAGGGATGATTTTTCTCATATTCAACAACAGCAACACTACAAAATATGCATCAACAGCGAGAAGAACACGAACAACAGCTAGCATCACAATCATCAACAACGTACACATGCAACAACAGCTAGCAGGATGCTCGCACCACCCCACCGCCCGTCGTCGTCACCGAACTCATCGTTGCCCCTTCCTTGTCACGGTTGTCGTTGCTGACCCGCTGTCGCCGAGGCCCTCCGTCGTCAAGGTCATCATCAGCAGTGATAGACGGGAGCGGAGGAGAGGCCGACCGAGGCGTGGCGGCATGCTACCTGGGGAGGGAGGAATAAGACAGATCCGCCACCACCGCCACACCCTCTTCCTCCTCCTCGCCAAGTCGCCGCTCCTCCTCCTCGACGAACCGCCACCGCCGCCACTTCTCCTTCTCCTCGCTGAGCCGCCGCCACCACCACTCCTCCTCCTTGCCGAGCCCCCGCCATCACAGCTCCTGCTCGACGAGCCGCCATCGCTACCGCACCCTCTTCCACCGTCGAAACCCCGCTGTAGCCGCCGCCGCAGCAGCTCCTACTTCCCATCGCCTACCTGCCGCACCCTCTTCCTTCTGTCGAGCCCCGTCACCTCTCCTCCTCCTAGCCGAGCCGCGCCACCGCTGCCGCACCCTCTTCCTCCTCGCCGAGCCACCGCTGCATCCTCTTCCTCCGCCGAGCCTCCGCCGCCGCTCCTCCTCCCCGTTGTTGCCGCGCGCCTGGTGAGAGACTGAGAGAGAGAGAAAGAGAGAGAGAGGGGAATAGGAATGGGTGGTGGTGGTTAGCTCAGATGTCAATTTATATAGGAGTACTACCTGGGATGTCATCGTCGCAGGCGGACGTGTCCGCCTACAAAGATGATTTTTGCAAGCGTCACCTTATATCGTCCGCCTGCAAAACTGTATTTTTGCAGGCGGATGACGATCTGACCCCCGGTTGCTATTTTCGTACGCGCGCGGTCGTTTTGCTCCGAGGGGTCTACCTGCCTAGAAAAAAAATCCGCGTCTACGAAAATGGTTTTTCTTGTAGTGATGTACGTTCTTTCAGTTCACCTTGCATCATATTTAGTGTGTGTGTATATACACACACACACATGCTTTTTGCTCTGTGTATGTGTGTGTACGAGGAAACTCCTCTATCAATACTATGGAATACCTCACCGCTGATGAGAGAGAAATCAACATTTTCGATCTATGTAGGTTCTTTCATCCATCACGGATAACTGGTCAATGATATCAAAACTCATGTGTGACGGGTCGAGACTTTGCGAGATATATCTTAATTAGTATGAGCGATTTTACCATCCTTGAATAGGTATATATTAGGATGTATTATATTTTTTAGTGTAAAATTTGGTACCTCTTGGTACCTTCGGTATTATGAGGTACCAAATTTGTAGTAAAAATTTTGGCACCTATTAGAACCTCTATAGGACTGTAAAATATCTCTCATAGTATACATATTCTCACAGTTATATTTTCTTCGACCTGTAGCAAATTTCAACTTACATATTTATGAAATGATATATCACATATTAGTTTATTTTATCAATTTTTTATAATTTTTTGGAAGACATGGAAAGAAATGAGAGAGGACGTGATTAAAGAGTTTTCCGACGAGTCGATAATATTTTGATGGCAATTCCACCTTTAAGTTGTTTTTCCTATGGATAAAACGTGCTTGGAAAGGAAATTTTTGCGTGTGGCACACGTGAAGGAAAATGGCGGGCCCGAAGCTCAAGTGAAAGGGAAAGAACGTGGCATACGGATGGGAAGCACGACGTAAGGGGTATACAGGAGTGGATTCTAAACTCTCGAAGGGACGTACTTTCGTTATTTGCATGTCATACAAATGATTATAAATTTTTTTTTAAAAAAATCAACAAGATAAATTAATATATGATAGACCACTCCATAAACATGCAAGTTAAAATTCAACTTTTATAAATTGCGAAAAAAGGGGAATGCTACATACCGGCATCCTACCAGAACGGGATCCCCTTGTCCCCTTGCCTATCTAAGGAGGAGCGAGAGCTGAGCAGTGTGGAGGAGGTGGCCACCAGCAAGAACCTCCAGCGTAGGCCGAGGAAGAGGACCTGCTCGGTGAGAAGAGGACGTGGCCGCCGCCGACGAGCTCCGGCGTGGGCGTGGACGGCGGAGCTCTCGACGGCGGGTTGTGTGGTTGGTGACGATAGTGATGGCTGCTTCTTTCCCGGATCCAACAGATGAGCTCCGACGTGGTGTGGATGGTGGAGGATGCGGCCGTCGGCGACGAGCTCCGGCGTGGGGTGTGGATGACGGAGGACGCGGCCGCCGGCGATGAGCTCCGACGTGGCACGAACAATGAAGGATGCGTCGCCGGCGACGAGCTCTAGCGTGGGATGTGGATGATGGGACCACCTGCGATGACGCCTTGGTGCTCGGCTCTTGATACCTCGCAAGTATCACCTAATACGTGATAGGAATCACCTGATACATAATAGGTACCACCTGATACTTCGCAAGCATCACCTGATACGTGATAGGAATCGGCTGATACCTTATAGGTATCACCTGAAACCTCGTAAGTATTACCTGATACCCGTTAGGTAGCAGGACATGATACCTCAGATGTATTAGGACCTGATACCTAACCGGTATCATTCCGTCCATGGTTTTAAATCTCCGGCTATAGCTGCCGCTATCTCTGGCTATAGCTGTTTAATAAGGGTCTTAGCTATTTGATCTCATGTACAAATTAACCGCTATAGTTCCATTTAACCCGCTATAGCTGTTTTAAGAGGTCACCGCTAAATGCCTTAGCCCGCTATTTAAAACCATGATTCTGTCCCAACGGAATTCCATTGTATAGCAGCCTCTTCATGTTTGTGGAGTGATTTATCGTATATTAATCAACCTTGTTGAATTTTTTAATTTTATTTCATATTTAGATGACACGCGAGTTTTGAATAGTTTGCCCCAAGGGTATACTCAAACACGATCCATCGTGTCCGGCGGCGTGAGCGTGACAGCCGGTCGGCGGCTTATGCCGGTGTGCGTGGCGAGCGCCCAGAGCACGGTGACGAACTCGCCGCCCTCCGGCAGCACATTCCTGTGCCCCATCACGTGCACGTCGTCGCTCGCCGGCGCCACGTCCACGGCGAGCTCCACCCACACATCGCCCACCACCTTCCACACCCCGCCGGCGGCGTCATCCCTCCTCGCTTTCTCCACCAGCGCTCTCCCCAGCGCCGCTCCCTTCTGCAACACCGTTTCCGGCTGCTGCTGCCGCTCGGCGACTCCGGCCATGACGACCATGTCGCACTCGAACCTCCTGGTGTGCCCCAGCATTAGCAATGGCGGGAGGTGGTAGCCCCAGAAGCCGAGCACCTGTTTCAGCTCGTTGTTCATGGCCTCGAACACGAGCTCCGTGCTGTCCTGGTTGCCGGGGAGGAGCTCCGGGTGGAACGCCACCAGGTAGGCCATGTACCTGGACAGCGTCCTCGCCACCACGACGTCGTCGCTCTGGGACGTCGCCGGTGGGCACTTCTCCTCCAGGATGCCGGTGGCGATGTGCCATGTCAGGATGACCTCCGCGACGCCGCCGCCGCTGCTCTCGCAGAACGGCAGGAGCTCCGGGTGGTCTGCGACGGCGGACATGCCGTTGCTGCGAGAGAAGAGAAAGCCGTCGCCGTCGTACAGCGACTTGGCCATGTACTCCGCGATGGAATGCTTCACTTGGCCGGGCACCGGCACGGTGGGCAGGATCGGCAGCGCGAGGGACACGGAGGCCGGCAGCGTCAGGGAGAACCGGCAAAAGCTCAGAACAGAGAACTGCTTGAAGCGGAGGCCATGGTGGCTCAGCATCTTGCTCCGCGCCCACAGGATGCGCCGGATCGCCCAGCGGAACACGGCGCTGTCGCGCCACCGTGTGTTCGCCGACGTGTACGCGTGCAGCAGCGACACCATGAACCAGTTGGAGAGGATGAAGACGACCAACTCCCACACCTCCTCGTACACCAGTATGAGGAAGAGGAGCGACGTGATGGAGAGGTCGATGGCGGTGAAGAACGCCGGCGGCGACTTCGTGACGGCTCGCAGCAGGCACCTCGCCATGGTCACCACGCCGCCGGACGACATGGTGTAGTTGTCTCTCTCGATGCTTCTGATGGAGAAGAGCACGTCGCCATTGCCGCAGAGCACGACGACGACGAGGCAGAGGACGAACACGACGAGCGGGAGGAGGACGTAGTTGGTGAGCAGGAAGAAGGGGCTCGCGAGCACCACGGGAACGACGGAGTGGTAGTACTCGCTCACGAAGTTGGCCTCGTCGCTCATCACCTCGAACAGCGCCTCCGCTCCGGCTCCGTCTCCGTCTCCGGCGCCGGCGTACAGGCCTCTGAAGAGGAGATCCCGGCAATGGGGGGTCTCTGCCTCGGTCATCGCCGGCAGGCGCTCGAAGCTCCTCCGCAGGAGCTTGAAGAGTGCGAACGACAGGCACAGCCTCCTCAGCCGATGGTCCTTGTCGAGCGACGCGAGGAGATGGTCGCTCTCGGCGAGGGTCCAGATCTTGCCGACGGTGGTGACGGCGGCGGCGGTGTCGATGTCGCCGGTGATCCTGTAGCCGGAGTTGATCGGTTCGATCACCAGGTCTTCTTCTCCCATCACCAAATACTTGCATCTCCTCAAGAGCTCGTCCCCGCCATGGTGGTGCTCGACCTCGACATCGTTCTCAAGCATCTGCGACATGTAGGAGATGACGAGCTTGGCGTTCTTCCCGTAGGCGAAGGAGCGTTTGCCGACCTCGGTGTAGGTCATCCTCTGCACCAGCTTGGCGGCGCAGAGGGTCCAGAGGATGCCGAACACGGCCTTGCGGCCGGCGGCGCGGAGGTTGAAGAAGACGAGGCTGCCGAGCCATGCGACGCGGCCGGCGCGCTCGACGGTGCCGGTGTGCCATGCCTCCATCCGGATCTCCTCCACCTTCTTGCGGAGCAGCTCGACGAGGAGCATCCATACGAGGATGAGCCGCGCCCGCAGAGAGAGCTCGACCGGGCCCGTGCCACCGCCGCCGTCGCCGCCGCCGCCGGAGCAGACAACGCCGGCGTTCTTGGCCTCGGAGAAGAGGTAGGACATGACGGGGAGGAAGAGCGAGAGGGCCTTGGAGAGGACGACGCGGACCTTGGGGTCAAGAATGGCGCCGGCGTAGGAGATGCCGCTGAAGAGGTTGAGGTTGAAGAAGAGGGCGGCGAGGACGAAGACGATGACGGAGGCGGACACCATGGATGCCTCATTGCTCTTGTCGGTGTAGGAGGAGGTCAGGTTCCAGATCAGCCCGGTGGTTTTCTGGCAGCTCAAGTACTCGTAGCTACTAGCACCATCGCCACTCATCTTGCTTGCTAGCTAGGCGAGCACGACGAACTTGGGTTAGTGCATCAACGCCATTGCCGTGCTTGTGTCGGAGAGGGATCTTGCGACAGTGGTGGCGGGTACAAGGAGGAGTTGACCGGTCTTCGTCGAGCAACGGCATGGGCTGTTCGGCCAACGGGCTGTGACGGGCTGCATCTTTGCTTCGACCGCTAAACAAAATTAGGACGAGAGGAAATTTTCCCCATTTTTGTGGATTTTTTGTCCTAAAATTTGAAACCTTTTACATTTTGCAGCACCATGTTTTCATGAGTTTGTTTTCCAACCTTTTTTAAAAAATCTTTCTTCTCACCATAATATATGATTTACTTGTAATTTTTATAATATATAGCAATTAATTAATTATGACTTAATTGCACGTTGGAAAACATGCCCGGCTAATCAACTCAGCCAAAAGCTAATTAGAATGCTGCCTAAAAGAAAACCTCTAGGGCTCTAGCTTAGATTTTGTTCTTAAAATAAGCTAAGTTAGAAGTGCTTATATTTTGAAATAGAGAATGTTTGTGTCTTATTTCCTAACGGCATACTTTTAATTAACCTATTAATCGGTGAACCCCTTTCTTTGACAGGGTAGTAGCTACCCGTCGGTAAATATATATGGTCCAATTAAGCACTAGCGGACTACTTGTCCTACACTGAGTTCTTTGGTTAAGGTTGTTAACAAACCTCTCATACACGTAAAATAGAGTAATTACATGATTAATTAATTTTTTTTAAAAAATAGGTTAATATGATTTTTTTAAAGCAACTTTCGTATAGAAGATTTTTGTAAAAAAAATGTATGATTTAGCAATTTAAAAGGTATGCACGTAAAAAATATAGGATGTAAGTTCGGAAAATAAAATTAAAGTTAGCTGCTGGATGATTGTAACCTGGTACGGTGGTACCCATGCATTGAAGAGAAAATGGGCCGGCCAGACGTACAATAGGACAATAATTAATAAACGTGAACCACGACTGCCATCTTCCATTAATATATGGCTCCAAAATTGTGTAGTACTAGTACGCACGTTAGTGTAGTGTTAGTAATTAAAACGTAACTACTCCTACTCCCTTTCAAACATATACACCCTACTTACTTATTGTTTTGGATAAGGGTGAAGTTAACTTTAAAATACTTGATTATAAATAATTTTTAAAATATTTGACTGTATTTGAAATACAGTGACTATACGTATAGATTAGTCTTAAAAAAATACTTCAATGAAATCATATATTTATTAACACTTCTATACATATTATAATAAAAATAGTGGTAAAAATTGTTTTTTAAAGACCGTGCCCTTATCCAAAACGATAAATATTATCAACCCAGGGAGTACCAATCTTTACTCCATCCATATATAAATATAAGGAATTATGCTATTTTTAATAAAAATTAAGGTAAAAAATACAACTAAGGTAATGTTAGATGATGTTTGTTGTACTTTAATCATATTTAATAGGGATAAAATGAAAAAGTGACATGTCAAAATTTTGAATAGATAACTAAGTTGATGTTTATTGTGCTTTTTTTTCTCGGGATAAAAATCCATGATATTTCTGGATAAATGAAAGGCATAATCCCTCGTATTTCTAAATAGAGCAAGTAGCTTTTAAAATACAATCCTTAAATATAGCCTTTTCTCCACTTGTCATCTCAAACTATTACAACTATTCTTCCTTTAATTTTATCTACTTTTTTTTAGTGCTCATGTAAAACTCCAAAACTCTTTATGAGTCCAATCAGTTCTCTACCCTACTAATTTATTGATTGTATCAAAAATTATGATACTACCACTAAATTAATGGTAGGGCAAAGTTAGGTAGCTTATTTTTAATTTGCTACCAATTTAAAGCCAAAATTTAATACTATAGTGAAGAAACTATATGACCGAGTATAGTATGAGTGCTGCCAATTGTTTGACTTCAATCCAAACCGACATATATTTACTACTCCCTCTGTAATATAAGGTGCGGTCAAAGTTGGCACAGTCTCCAAAACTAATCTTTAGTTTATAATTTCTCATATACTATAAGGTTTGTAGCAACAAAATTATAACCATATGAAAGTAAATTTAAATGTCAATCCAATGATATAACTTTTAACAAATAAATTCATTTCATATTATACTAAGCGTTGGTCAAATGTTTTAAAGATTGAATCTTGGAATACGTGCGCACCTTATATTATGGGATGGAGGGAGTATTTAAATTGTTAAAATTTTAGGTGGCAAATTAAAAGAATTGATAGGGCTTGTTTCAGTATAACTCTAAAACTCTAAAACAGTATGATATTTTACGAGGACGAGAGTATCCGAGGAGTACATCACTGCGCTTGGCCTGCACATATGCCGCATGACACAGTTGCACGCTTTTATGGCAACATTGATTATATACTGTATATATCTCCCATATGCGTTCGAGTTTCTGACCAACAAACAGCTGCTGACATGACTTTTATAAGCCTGGTCCTATGTTAATTATCCATCGGTAGATCCATGAGACGATCGATCTGTATACACTAGTACAGTACTTAGATCCTCTCATTTATAACGGCTCCTCACATATCTGAACTTCGTGGATCGTCACTGAAAGTTCAAGTGCCATTAATTTGGTTTTGGTGATTAATGATAAATCCAATTATATGATACTAACGATTTATAAGCATTTCTTTTCCTAGTATCATGTGGATATGAAAGTGGATATGAAAGTGAAATTTGTAAAGAGGTGATTCCCGGACTTCACATGAGTTGAGATAGAAACGTTCTTTAATGGTGGACCTAAATCACAAGGATGAAACGTATGGATCAAGCTATATGTATCACTCTTTCTCTCCATGCACATATTGATATATTCATATATAATATTTTCATGTGATTGATATATGTATTTAAGACTAATGTTTTGTTTGGGCCGTATCTTGTTTAGTCTCTTCATATTGAGAACATGGAGATTATGAAGTTATGCATACTTTTGCTTCACACAAAATATTTTGTATGCCTCTTCATATTGAGAACATGGAGATTATGAATGTATGCTTCTATCTTAATGTCTACATATATGATCAATACCTTCTATTCTTGTATAAGGTAAGCTCCCAATGTTTTATCTCTAGTTATGCATACTTTTGCTTCAGATAAAATATTTTGTATGCATATATTTAGGGGGAGCAAATCCTATACCTTAGTTATGCATGTACTTGATCCAAGTTATTCACTTTCATTCAATTGGGATCTTTACATTTGAACACATATTTGAGTATATGACACTTGTGGTGTTGATTAATACTCATCACTTATTCATATCATTTTATATATGCGATCTGTTGGTCAACATGTGGAGGTTGACAACCGGATCATTGGGACTAATAATTTCATTGAGTTGAATGAGAGAAATAAGTCCCAAGGATTGCAAAGGTGTTGATGCTCTAGTGATATCATTACACCTAAAGATACCAAGGATGACTAAGTGGAGATATTGAAGATGTGAGATACGAAGTGGCTACTATGGTAAGACGGTGAAGGGCAAATGATGCTCGGTCGCGATGGACCATGCGGTGGTGAAAGGGCAAGCAAGGGGCTTGGCACCGAAGAACCAAATCCGGTGGTGAATGGCGAGTGACGACTTTGTCATGATGGACTGTGCGAGACCATTTGAAGCTACAAGTAACTGCATCAATCATTTGAAGAATATATGGTGAAACGGTTTTGATGCTGGCGTCCCTTAAAGACAAAGAAAGAAAGATGGAAACAAGGCATTCCTAATGGTATAATTCTCTTCCTATTTACTTTTGAGTATAGGAATGCCGTACTATTAAGAGGGATGCAACGTTGATATGTTTGTGTATGTCTCGGTGCTCAAAGTGACCCATCCTAGTGCTACCTTGAGAGAAATCCAAGCTTTAATCTATCCATTGAGTGGTTTTAAACCTTTATTTTGGTTGAGTTGGGTATCCTTCTGAGTGAGCTTTCCATAGAGTACAAGATCATCAAAAATGGACCCCCGAGCGAAAAGTTATGGTCGTTTTACTCTGTGAATTTTTCGGAAATTCCGAAAAATTCTCGGAAAGTCCGAAAATATTTCGGAAAGTCCGAAAACTTTTCGGAAATTCCGAAAATGGCTGCGAAGCTGAGATTGCTTTCTGTAAATTTTCGGACTTATCCGAAAATGCATTTCGGAAATTCCGAAAATCGCAGTCTTGGCCTCCAACGGCTAGTTTTTAGAGGCTCGGGTATATAAACTCCTCCACCCCTCCTTTGAATGGTTGCTATTCTTGGGCATTATTAGACACATCCAAAGCCAAATAGCCATCCCCATTCCCCATCTTTGTGGTGCTTCTTTGTGAGAGGGATTTGAGAAGGGAAAGAGAGTTGGATTGAGAGATTGAGAAGTTGAGAGCTAGTGAGCATCACTCCATAGTTATGAAAGTGCAAGAAAGGATACTAAATCTCGTCGTTAACTGAATTCAGAATAGAAAGATTCAAAATAAAAAAAAAGAAATTAGGTAAGCGGGGAATAACCTTATTTATGACAAGTTTCAAACTGGTAAAGTATACCCCTAGGATAAAGAAGAAGAAGAGTGGGCTAAGAAAACTCGCAAGAAAAGTACCAACCGATCGTCTACTTAAGTTCGAACGGGTTTTCAAAGCACAAAAACGCATCCACATGTCCGTTTTCAAAGTACAAAGAGTTCTTGATGAGATTTGTTGGCGTTACTACGAAGAAACTGTTATGATATTGAACCTCATGCCTTATCGAGCATCTTATCCCATCTTAAAGTTGGTTTATTCAGCAGCAGCAAATGCTACTCATTATAGGAATTTCGACAAAGCAAATTTATTCATCACTAAAGCCGAAGTTAGTAGGAGTACTATTATGAATAAATTCAGACCTCGGGCTCGAGGACGTAGTTCTCCCATAAAAAAACCATGTGTCATATAACAATTGTACTAAATATAGTAAAGAAATCGAAATAATCTTTAGATCCATCTAAGATTTGATTCCCGGTAAAAAAAATAGAATAGAAAAATATGGGACAAAAAATAAATCCACTTGGTTTCAGACTTGGTACAACCCAAAATCACCATTCCTTTTGGTTCGCACAACCAAAAAATTATTCTGAAGGTCTACAGGAAGATAAAAAAATACGGAATTGTATCAAGAACTATATACAAAAGAATAGGAAAAAGGGCTCGAATAGAAAAATAGAAGCAGACTCAAGTTTCGAAGTAATCACACATAATAAAAAAATGGACTCAGGCTCAAGTTCCGAAGTAATTACACATATAGAAATTCAAAAAGAAATCGATACAATCCACGTCATAATCCATATTGGATTCCCCCAACCCCTTGGACTGCTGCGAAAAACACCATCTGATTTCAAAGTAGCCCGATCTAATTCAAAAATTTCCCCTAATTGGGAACGCCTCGCATATTTTTTTATAATAGCAGGATCAGAATAACTTACTCCATTAAGTTCGCCTTTGAGCACTCAAGTTCATAGCAAGCAAATCTTCATTTGTGTTTGTTACTCTTGGGGACTAAGGTCTCCTAGACGGCTAGGCGTCGCCGGTGAGCACCCAAGGTTGTGGTGTGCCACGGAAAGTTTGTGAAGGCTTCGATTTCGCCTCCGCAAGGGAAGAAATCAAGAGTGAAACCGAGGAGTGCATTTGTGCAACCTCGTGAGGAAAGGGTTGAAATAGACCCGGCCTTTGTGGCCCCTCAACGGAGATGTAGGATCCGCGGATCCGAACTTCAGGAACAAATCAACGTGTCTCCTCTCTTGGTTTGCTCGTTCTTGCCATCTCTCATATTGTGCTTGAGTTTGTTTTAACCCGATCTACTTGTATGCTTACTTGATATAGTTGGTGACATTATATCTTGCTTAGATATCTTGTTTGTCACCTTTTGATTCATATACATTTTGTTTTTTCAAGTTACAAGTTCATAGCTAGTGTTTTATTCCGTTATCCGCCGAACTTTTTGGTTGAAACCGAAACTTCCAATCCTATACCGGAAGTTACGATTTGAACCAAAAGTTCTCATCATTCTAATATGCTATGAAGTTATGATAATTTTTAGGAACGCCTATTCACCCCCCCTCTAGGCGACATCAAGGTCCTTTCAGTCACAACAAAGTCATCTTAATCGGACTAAAATTAACACCGTTATAGATGCACTCGTTCAAGGTGCATATATCTATAGCCCGTCACCGATGACACTCATCTATGACGGGCACAAGGTTAGGCCCGATTGAGATTACCTCCACTACCTCAATCGGGCACAAGTATAAAGCCTGTCACAGATGAGAGGATCCGTATCGGGCTTGGTACTAGACCCCGTCACGGATGAGTGTCATCCGTATTGGGCTTAACACTACTGCCCGTCACGGATGGGTGTCATCCGTATCGGGCGTAGTAATAGTGCCCGATAGTGATAAGATTTCACTAGGGTTACTAAGTCTCCAGATCCAGATCCATATCTCACTCTCACTCTCTCTCCCGACTGCCGTCGCCTCCTCCTCGATGTTGCTGCCTCCTCCACGCCGCCACCTCCTCCCTCCAAGATCCGGCCTCACCGACCACCGCTGCCTCCTCCCTCAACGTCCCTGAGGCCGCCGCCGCCTCCTCCCTCATCGTTCGGGCCTCACCGACCGCGGCAGCAGTGGTGGCAAGAAGCGAAAACCGGCGGTAGCATCCTACTACAACGACGTTGTACCCTCTTCTCTCTCGTCTGCTGCAGCTCCTCGCGTCCTCCATCATCCTCCATAGCCAAGGTAAGAAACCCTAGCCCTCCTCATAGACCTTGTGTAGATGTAGTCAGTATAAATTTTCCCTTAACCCTTAGTCCTTCTGTAGATGTAGTCAGTATAAATTTTCATGATTGTAGCACATGTAGTAGATTAGAGTCATTTATTGATTACTAGCATATTTATGATTCATCTAATCATATTTGTGAGTCATGTTGTATTGTTCAAGCACATTGCAATGTATTTGTTTCTACCATTTTGTACATAGCAGATAATTTCCTGATGTGAACAAGTATTAATATGTGATGTGGACAAGTAATTTTTGATGACATGATTTGTGCTTGAGCATGACATGGCAATGTGTTTATTCTTCTTTGATTGTCGTATCAGCCATGGCAGGCAACAAGGAAGACACAGTGGATTTCTTCTCTCAGTGGCACACACATCACCTGGCGGCCGCCATCGACGCCTCCGACGCTGGGTCTAGCGCCGTCGTTCGGGGGAGGGGATCCGGTGGCCTGGATCTGAACTTTCAGGCCGACGCCTTCCCCAACCTCGCCTCCTACGAGCAGATTCTGCAACCGGATGGCTATGGATTCTGCAGCAGATTCATGATATGAGGGTTTTCAATGATGCTCATAGCAGATTTGCTGACAAGTTTTCAAGCCCACCTCCAGGAAAGTTTTATCTCGTCAACTCGGGATACCCAAATAAGCCAGGTTACCTTACACCATATAAGGGTCTAACATATAATTTCCAGGAGTACAACGAAGGCATAATGCCTAGAGGTAAAAAAGAGCACTTTAATTACTGCCATTCTTCATGTCGAAATGTTATAGAGAGGTCATTTGGAGTTTTGAAGAACAAGTGGAGGATTTTATTTCATTTACCAAGTTACCCGCAAAAAAACAAAGCAAAATAATTATCGCCTGCATAGCACTGCATAATTTCGTTAGAGACAGTCAACTAGCCAATACATAATTCGACCATTGTGACCAAGATGAAAACTATGTTCCATTGGCTGGAATACGGTCTTCTCCATCAAATGATGCAACAGACTAGGTGATGAATCAATTTCGGGATTGGGTTGCCGATGGGTTGTGGAGTTTGAAATAAATGTAATTTTTGTTTTTTTATCTTGTGGAACATGTAATTTGTATCAATAAGCACTTGCAGTAATGGATTGGTTGTGCTGTGATGGAATATGTGATTCGACTGAAATATTGAGTGGATGATGGGAATGGGGTTGCTGGGAATGGAACTATACATATATACTTCTGTCATTTTTGCAGCAGGCATAGCTAGCAAAGGCCTGAGGCTAGCCAAAATAGCAAATTTTATTTTTTTTGCTGACATACTCATCCCTGACGGGCATTTTAGAAACACCCAAAAGAGATATATTCATCTGTGACGGTCTCTAAATAAAAACCGATAGAGATATAGTCAAACCTACCGGTGACGAGCTGTTCCTTAAGGCCCGATGGAGATGGTTCGTCATCCGTGACGGAATTAGTAGTTTGCCTGATAGAGATTAGTCATCCGTGACGGGTTTATACCTAACCTAGTTTGACCTGTATTGCTTGATCAATCTTATCTGTGACGGGCTACATTGGTAAGTCCGATTGAGATAACATCCATCCATGATGGCCTGGTGCCCGATTGAGATATTTTCTCACATCACTGACCTTTGCTTAGTGACGGGCGCCCTACTCGTTAGAGATGAGGCTTGAAACCCGATAGAGATAACCGATCCCGTGCTAGTGATATGATATGATCGATACTTTATACGTCCCTGTACGAGCAAATATCAACTTGTAGGGAAAAATCTGAATTCATCCTCAGAAGTAGTTTTTCTTTTCTTCGGAGGGAGTATATCATTGCTAGTTCAATCTGATTCATACAAAATTTGTAGCACAAGCACAAAGGAGCCGACTGTTTGTTCTCCGATAAACTGGCAGTGGTTGTTTCTTCTCTGATAGGTCGTTTTAAACTTGTGTATATGTATTAAGTCAGTGTTGAAATGATACTACTCCATTTTGATTATTTTTACACGAGTTCCTACAATCCATTCCATCAATGGTGTACCACATCATCTTGTTTCGGAGTGGTATGACATTAGGTAGGTACCAAGTATGATATGTATATATCGGTACCAGATCTAGTACCCTACAGAAATCAGCCGATATACATTGGTACCAGTCAGTACCAGGTAAGTTCCAAACATGATACATGTCGGTACACTCGCCAACATCCTTAGTTCTGATGGAGTTTCGTCGAAAAAGCCCTTGCGTTGCACTAACTCTGACTCCAGCTATGGTGAAGACCTAATCTGAATTTTGATCTAGAGAAGAAAGGGAGGAAGAAGGAGAAAGAAGGTGAAGGGGAGGGAAAGCGCTGCCGACAACTGCGCTAGCTGCCACTAGCGGCCGCGAGGTGTTGATGGGGTATGAGGGATGGGGTTCGAGGGAGATGGATCCTATCCGAAATGGTAGGGAGTGGATCCCGATGTATAGTATTTCCAAATATAGTTTCATTATTATACATATCTTAACACAAAGTTATAGTAAATCGTGCTATTTCAAAGGCTAAAAAACATAAAAAGAATCGAATGATGAAAAAAATAGAGGTAGTTGCTACTTCTTTCGTTCATCCTACAAGTAATTTTGGAGTTAGCCACCGACAGGATTTACACTTTGGGAAACCACCTGCTTGTGACACACTGCAGCTACCAGAGCAGCTGGTGACAAGAGCAGGGGGAACCACGTTTTCCACGTACATAAGCGTACGTGATGTAACACCACATGCCATTGCGTACGTTGCTTCATATTCCTTATACGCCAGCCAAACCACCAGCAACTGCTGGTAAATTCTGGTACTGGATGCATATCGTCCAATATGTTTTGTAGATTTGTAGTAGTTGTTGTCCAATTAATGATATGCTTTGAGATGTTGAACTATATTCGGCCCGTGTGTTGTAACGGTTGTTTTAAGAAATAAAAGAAAAACTACAAATTTCTAATAAATATCGTTAGTCGATTATATTTGTCTCGAAAGTTTAATACTTCATCCATCCAAAAATGTAAGTATTTTTGATATTTGCATGGGTATTAAGAAAAGTAGGTAGTTTTGTGAGTGGTGGAGAAGATGATTGGTTGAAAGGAAATGTTAGGTAAAGAAATAATTTCATTTTGGGATACGTTACTTTACTTAAAAAAGCTAAATTTTAGAACGGAGGTAGTACATAACTTGTACCATAGAATATGGACATGAATTTTTATCCATCGAGAGAATATTCCCTCGTTATTTGCATCTCATTTAAATAATCATCAAAATAAATTAAAAAAATTGACAACATAAGTTAATATGAAAATATCACTCTACAAACATGCACGATCAAATTTAAGTTCTACAAGTTACACAAAAATAACAAATTAAACTGAAAATAATTAACGTACATTCTGATATATTTGTTATTTTTGTTACGACTTGTAGAAGTTAAATTTTAAATTACATGTTTGTAGAGTGATATATTTCATACTAATCTATCTTGTTAATTTTTTTAAAATTTTTAATGATTATTTATATGACATGTACGAAACGGGATGATATCCTCTTAAGAGATGAAAACACTTTCCCATAGAATATATAGAATGTACACAATGGATTTCATTTACTCTCTAGACTTACTGCTATTAATTCTGGAAGGTTGTCCGACAAACACAATTTGACTGACTGTTATTGCCGCTCAAGAAAAATCAGGATCCTACTAGTGACTTAGAACACAATAATCTCGGAGTATGAAGTAAACATGAACTTGCACGCCCCTCAAACCCCTAGCGTTACATAAAAATTAATATACAACAATAATAACATTGTGTATGAACAAAAACATGCATTTCTAAGATAGATACCAGGTGGACCCCACATCGTCGTCAGCACGCGGCACGGCGGAAGCCGACGGATCCGCCGGCGACGTCGTAGAGCACCTCGTGCGTCTGCTGCTGCACGTTTCCGATGAACCCGAGCGCGAAGTCTCCTGGTGTCGGCATGAAGGCGAGGCATCCCTCCACCATGACGGCCGTCGCGTCCAGCTTCACGACGGCGCCGCCGTCGAACACCAGCGACACCGCCGGCACCGTCACGTTCGTGAACCGGACGAAGTCGTAGCAGGTGTCCAGCCCGGCCTTCCCTCCCACCCTCGGGTACGCCGCCATGGCGTTCCGGAACGCCAGCCGCAGCGCCCTGTACGCCGTCGGCGGCAGCTGCGTGATGATCACGCTCGAGTCCATCACCGCGCCGCCGGCGAACACGATGGGCGGCACGTTCAGCCGCCGCCCGCCGACCTTGATGCCGCTCAGCCGCACCAGGTACAGCGTCGGGATGATGCTGGGGTTGCGCACCAGCGGCGTCCTCGCAAACCTCCCCGCGCCGCCGTCGGCCGGGCCGCCGAGCGAGAGGAAGCCGGAGGAGCTCGGCTGCGGGACGCAGTACGAGAACGCGTTCCCGAACGTCGCCGCTGTCTGCGACACGAGCGACTGGCGACCGCCGCCGAGCGACATGGTGCCGGAGGTGGAGGCGCTGAAGTTGCCGCGCACGGCGTGGCTGCAGCCGAAGCGGAAGTTCATGACGACGGTGCTCGGGTTGAGCGTGAGGGCGTCCACCATGTACGTTCCCGAGGTGGCCCTGCCGTCGCCGTAGTCGATGAAGTATTGGCACTGGTTGTTGGAGCAGCCGGCGCCGTAGCGGCCAAGCGCGCCGCAGGCGGCGGAGCCGCATGGCACGGCGGCGGAGGTCCTCGACCTCCTCGGGTCAAACAAGGCGTTCTGCTGCGGGTAGCACTCCGGCATGGGGCACGGCGCGCACTGGATCCATGGCAGGTCAATGCTGGTGTCAATGGACATCGGCTGCGCCAGGATGGGGTCGTCGATCGCCGACGGGCGGCTGATTCTTGACGACGACGAGCCTGGTCTGCCGCCGGTGCCGATGCCGAAGCTCGCCTGCATCTTGTAGTCCGTCTGCTGCACGTCGACGATCGGCTTGGCCGGCTGAAGCACGTCCTCGCCACCGGCGGTGGCCTTCCTCCGGATGACGTCGGTGTGGAGCTTGTCCCAGCGTAGCATATCGACCAACGACGGCGAGCTTGTCGTCGGCGCCGGCGAGCACGGGCCGTAGGGGCGGTGCAGCGGCACCCACGTGCCATTTCTGGATGGCATTGCTGCACGCACGCACTTGCACGTATTAGCTAGCGTACATTAAGCTAATTAACCTAAATTAACCTGCAGTTAATTAGTAAGTAATTATATTACCCTTGAGACCGGAGCAGATGGCTTTGGGCTCCAACAATGAGCTGGTTTCCACGACCATGTAGTGCTCGCGATTCTGCTCGTTTCCATGGCCATGGCCATGAGAGACGACCTTGGACGAGAGGATGAGGATGAGTAGTAGCGGCAAGACACTTGTCGTCATGGTAACTAATTAGCCGGCCGTTGCTAGAGACAGTTAATTGTAGGCACTAGGCAATGCATAAAGAATATGCATTGGCTTATATATATAGACATTTTTTACAATGATCTCTGCTGATAGTATTTTTACATGTTACTGTTCTCTGTGTTGATAGACCCTAATGGAACTTTATAGGTAACATGAAGAGCCACTCCAAAGCTCTATAAAATGTTAATTTAGTTATATCTATGGTAATTTTCAATGTCCAAAAGCAATATGTACAGAGTACAATTTTTAATAGATCTTGGTAGGTACCAATAGGAACAATATTACAGTCAATAATTCTACTAGTGCACAACATTGGAACCATATTATACAATGGTAAATACTTTTGCCAGCTCACAAGCAGAATTATTTCTTTGACATGCATATATATATATTTGCCACTCCAAAAGGCTGATCCAATTGGCAAACTACTATCCAATGCAAAAAGATCTAATTGCTCTTATATATGCCACCGAGATGAACATATATAACTTTTCCTTATAGCTAGCTCCCTGTTATTCTTTGGGTACGTACGTAGTTTTTTACCATATGTGGAAAATCTGGTACCTTCTAGTATTAAATATTTTGATATTAAAATATTTAGTGCAAAATTTAGATATCTCGAAGTAATTTCTGAAAGAGCCTAAAATTTCTCTTATCCTATAGTCCCTAGCAGCCACAGAAGACATGCGGACCACCAATACTGAATGCATATTTAGCTCCCTAGCTGTCACGGAGGGGACAGAGATTGATGACCTCCTCTAGGTTCTTCCCCACCAAGATACAAAGGCGGGAAGGAGGATGACTGATGATGAAAAAAGAAAGAAAAAAAATCAAGCAAATCGAACCTGAGGCCAACCAATGAGTTGTCTAACTATTACAATATTGTCGGGGAAGAATTTTCCCAATATTGTCTCAATGCAGAATGAAAAGGAGAGTCATAGGCAAATATAGGTCACCAATGGGCGAGACGAGGAACATGAGGGGACTAGAGAGAAGATCGTGACAGCTTCCCCTCCCCGTGTCATTCTAATCTCTCATCACGTACCATATACTTTACCCGAAAAGGGTATCTTAACTGATATGTAATTGAGCCACTGACATATAAGCTATAACAAAATGGTAAGTTGCATATGCAGTTAAGTCAGAGGATCTCCTTCTACCGTACCTTCAAGTGGCAGAATGCACTGTGACTTCCCCCTTTATCATCTCTTCTCTTTTTCGATAGTTTAATTTTCAGTCATGTAATATCGAACTTGCATTTTGGTAGCTCTCAATGTTACTTGTGACATAAGGATATAATAAGACAACAGGTAAAGGCAAATATTAACGAATTTATCTAAAATCTATCATGTTCCTTTTTATTTCCGTAAAAACAAATTAACGCAAGTTGTGCTAGTAACTGAGCAGTCATTCTATACCAACTGAGGTAGCATATCATTATTTCTAATTGGTCTTATATTAATGGCTCATGGGGCTTGGTCTATCATGCATAGACCATGGCACAGATCACCCAGCTGTCTGCCCCACCTGGTCCAATCTCCTGCATATTTGTACGTTACATCACCCATCCTTAATCAATGTTTTTTTTACTAGGGTAATTCACTCTTTTTAATACCGCGCTGGTGTATTAGAAGAGACAATTTCATCTAGGCTTGAAAAAAGATACAACTAGTATGACTTATGACATAGAGATAAAAAAATTACTCATCCAAAAATATCCGATTGAATTTCTTACATAGCGAGACCTCATGTGTGTGATGTGGATTTTAATCCCTCGAGAACAAATGATCTCGTCCGTTGTATGCAGTTCAAGAGTTGTGATTTTTCTTTTGGAAAAATAGATAGCATATATTATTTTTATGTCACACATCACTCATCCGCAATTATATAAGGTTAAACATATGAAGAAAGAAAACAAATCCCATTACAAATGCGACCATAACTTTCACTTTCTCTGGATGGTGTACAAAATTTTCAATTAATCATACACATGTAAAAAACAAGGGCACATGATTTGGTTTCCCATGCATACAAGTGTACATTGCAACGATTTTTGTGGAGTGCATAACATTTTCGTGGATCACGTTTTTTTTTTTGAAAGAAGGCAAAAGCTTTACCTTGAATATATTAATAGAGCAGGAGAAAAAAGCGGGATATATACAGAATTAGCAGAGAAAAAGAAAAGGATAACCCCAAAGCAGGGATCAAGTAATATCTCCCAAAATTCCGAACTCTTGTAAGGTTGAGGCCCCTGCTTTGACCCATGCTCTCCCTTCCTCCTTGATCTTTGCGAGAATTGAGGGTGACGCAGATGCATTGTTGCTGAAAATTCTTGCGTTCCTTTCACACCAGATTTCCCAAGAGGTTAAAATTACCAGGGTCCTAATAGGTTTGCGTGGGGTGTTTGGAGATTCCGTTACGAGTGCCCACCATTGCTCGACTGAGTGACAGTTATCCCAGATGCCCATCTGAAGGTCAGTCCCAGTCCATCTTTGCATTTCTGCCCAAATCCTCTTTGTGAGTCTGCATTTGGCCAGGAGGTGCAGGGCCGATTCGTCGACATTGTAGCATAGTGGGCAAATCTTTTGGTTTTGCCATCCTCTTTTTTCCAGTCTGTCTGCCGTCCATACTCTATTTTGCGTGACCAGCCAAGAGAAGAACTTGCACTTCGGCGGCGCCCATGCCTTCCAGATTGACTGGTAGAAGATAGATTTAGCAGCCCCGAGGAATTGAAGTCGATAGGCCGATTTTGCCGAGTACTTCCCATTTGCTGTGAGATTCCATCGGATGCTGTCGTGATTGTCGCTTAGAGGCGTCATATCTCTGATCAATCTCCAGAGGCGGACAAATTGTTGGAGGTGACTCGCCTCGGCAATGCGAGAGACATCAATATCTCGTATCCACTTGTTATCTGCTAAGGCGTCACGCACCGTTCTATTTTTTGTTCTGGAGGCCGCGAAAATATCTGGGGCTATCAGCTGCGGTGCTTGGTTGTCTAGCCACTTGGAGCTCCAAAAACGTGCAATTTTGCCATCCCCTACCGTTATTGTTGTTGCGGCTGTGAAAAGGTCTTTGTCTGCCTGATTGCAAGGGAGCACAGATCCGACCCAAGGCTTATCTGGCGACACCCATTCGTTCCAAAGCCATATGAGTCTTAGAGCTGATGCGAAGTATTGCAGATTCATAACACCTAGGCCACCCAGAACTTTCGGCCTGCAGACTCTTTTCCAGTTGACTTTACATTTTCCCCCCGAGATGTTTTCACCTCCCGCCCAGAGGAATCTCCTTCTTAATTTGTCCAACTCTTCAAGGGTTCCGTCTGGAAGCTTTAGAGATGTTAGGTGGTAGATGGGTTGTGCAGTGAGGATAGAATTTGTCAGACAGATTCTAGTGGCGCTCGACATCATCCTCCCTTGCCAAGGAGTGAGACGCGCTCGGCACTTGTCCATTAAGGGCTGAATATGGACCTTTTTGAGCCTTCCAACCACGAGGGGTAGGCCAAGGTATTTCATTGGGAAGTTTGTTAGACTTGCTGGGAAGATCCCGGTGATGCAGGAGAGATCTATGCCATCACACCGGATTGGGGCAATTTGGCTTTTGTTTAGGTTTGTTTGGAGGCCCGTCACCTGCCCAAAATAGCTTAGAATGCCAGAGAGATTTGTGATGTCTTGGACACTCGGGTTTACGAAAATGGCCGCATCGTCCGCATAGAGGGAGGTTCGGAATCTGGAAGCTCTCCCGCGAAGAGGGAATAAGTGTCCTAGTTCCGTTGCTTTCTCTAGAAGGTGGTGGAGTGGGTCGATGGCTAAAATAAAAAGCAGCGGCGAGAGGGGGTCACCCTGTCGGAGGCCTCTTCCATGTTTTATAGGCGATCCTGGGCATCCATTGAGGATGATTCTTGTTGTTGACGAGACAAGGATGTTTGAGACCCAGTTGGTCCACCGAGGTGTGAAGCCTTTTCTCCGGAGGAGGTCGATTAAGTAGTCCCATCTAACCGAGTCAAAAGCTTTGGTTATGTCGAGCTTCAACAGCAGAGTCGGCGTTTTTGTTTGGTGGAATTTTCTCGTCAGATTTCTCACGTACATAAAGTTATCATGGATGCATCTTTTCTTTATGAAAGCACTTTGGGCGTGACTAATCAGGGTCCCCATGTGAGGCTGCAAACATAGTGCAAGTACCTTTGAGATTAGTTTCCCAACTCCGTGTATAAGACTGATCGGCCTGTAGTCTCCCACGCATTCTGCGCCCTCCTTTTTCGGGATGAGAACTACATTTGCTGAGTTAAGTATAGGGAGGTTATTAGACCGTAGTCGCTCGAAGGAGTAAATGACCGCCATGATGTCATCTTTTATCGTTCCCCAACAGGCTTTGTAGAAGGCTCCTGTGAATCCGTCCGGACTGGGAGCTTTGTCACTGGGAGACTGTTTGAGCGCCGCGTGAACCTCCTCCTCCGTGATGGGGCCACAAATTGCGGAGCAGTCGAAGGTCGGTAGCTGCAGTACATCCCAGTCGAAATCTTTTGATCGTGGGGTTGGCGGTGTCATGAAGGTCTGAAAGTGCTCATTTATAGCAGCGGCTTTTTCGTCGTGTTTTACTTTCCACATGTTTCCCACTCGTAGTCTCTGGATGAAGTTTTTTCTCTTTCTTGCATTCATCCTCAAATGGAAGAACTTCGTATTTGCATCGCCCACTTTAAGATTGGTGATTCGTGCAGCTTGTTTTCTACGGGCTCTTTCCACTACTGCGAGACCCAGGACTCTATCTTTGAGGTTCCTTCTTAACGTGAGTTCGGCTTGAGAGAGTTGCCTTGACTCTTGGGCTATATCAAATCGCAGGATAATCTCGAGGGCCATGTGAAGATGAAGCTTCCCCTGCGAAATCAGTTTCTTACTCCACGATCTTAGCCTTTTGGCCGTACATCCTAGCTTGTGAAAGAGTCTATGGTGAGGCTCATGATGGGGTTGGGGAACTGTCCAGGCTTCTTGTACCACCTCGTGGAAGCCTGGGAGCTGGATCCAAAAGTTCTCGAATCGGAAAGTTCTCGATCGTGGGGCCTCACCTTGCCCGGTTAGCATTAGCGGACAGTGGTCTGAGACTGAGGTAGATAGGGCGTGTAGAAGATGTCTCTCGAAAGCTGTGTCCCAGTTAGCGTTGCAAAAAAAACGATCCAATTTGACGAGAGTTGGGCTGTCTTGCTCATTACTCCAAGTGTATCGCCTATTTTGGAGTGCAACCTCCTTAAGCTCACAAGCGTTGAGGGTTTCTTTAAAGAATCTCATCTGTCTGCGATTAAGGTTTGCATTGTTTTTGTCGGAAGCCTTGTAGATTATGTTGAAATCTCCGAGCACCAGCCAATTTGAATTGTCAGATGGCTTGGCGTCCCGTAGTTCTCTCAGGAATGTTTGCTTGGCACTCTCTCTGATTGGCCCGTAGACCACAGTAAGCAGGAAGGTAGTCTGGCATTCTTTTAGGGAGACTGTGGACGAAAGTGAGTATGTTCCTTGCACAAAGTCTTTGAGTTCAGCAAAATCCTCATTCCAGAGGATCAAGATGCCACCTCTAGTTCCTAGCGGTCCTGTCGCCGGTTTGAATTGAAAAGATTTTAGGCGTCCTCCACCAAGGGAGTAAACCAGCCTTGCATCGATGCTGCTCATTTTTGTTTCTTGAAGGCAAGCGATATGGGGTTTGGCATTCTGGAGGGTCTCTCGCACAATCTCTCTTCTTGTTGGTCTATTTAAACCTCGGACATTCCAGGAGAGGATGTCGATGATTGGGTATGTCATGTGTAGGCAGCGTTTCTCGGGGAGGAATTGTGCACGAGGGATGAAAGCCGCGTCAGTGTTATCAGACTTATGAGGCGATCTGGCCCATGTATCAGGGCCGGGCCCATTTGTGCAAAGCCCGGCCGGTAGGGGATGGTCCCGGCTAGGCAGACTTGTTTGGGGTCCACAGGCAAATGGGCCGGTTTGAGGAGTCGCTGGGCTTTGGGGGTTTGGGCCGTGAAAGCTTGACGTTGTCGTTGTTGTTGTTGTTGTAGATCGCGTGTTGCGGCTCTGCGCGTCGCCTGGCGATGGGCCCGCGGCGTCGTTTTTGTGTTGCGTCGGGCGGGGTGGTAGGCGCCGTCAGCGAGGCATGGCGGCTGTGGGTGTTCGCAGGTGTCGTCGCCGCATTTGACTAGCGTTGTCGACATCGTCGTCGTCGTTTGGATGCGGAATTGCGGCACCGAGTAGGGAGATGTTGGTTCGCGAAGTTGCTGCAAAAAGCGAGAGAAGCAAGGTCTGGCAATGTCGCCGCTCCTGTCGGTAACGCGCGTCCAGGTCACACGCAGATACAAAGCAAGCAGAGCAAGCAGAGGAAATCGATACATGGAGGCCGAGGGCTCCGTTTGCCGGTGTTCAGAGCACGTCATGCTCACGCCGCGGCGATTTCCTCCTGGCAGCCGATGTCAGAGGGGCCCAGGTATTTCGCCAGAGCCATGTCCGCTGCCACCGCATCTTCTTTGTTGAAGCCGAACAGCTGCACGAGAGCGTCGATTGCGTCTTGCGTCAGCGGTGTGTTGAACATCGCTTTGAAGTCGGCGAGTGCCTTGTCAGTGAGGGCTCCTTCCGCTAGAGCCGTACCCAGCCGCCTGCAGAGATTGAGCTGCGCCCGCATGGATACCGGTAGACCGGCGAGCGGCTGTTGGGCCAGCCTTGGGCTCCTCCGCCGCCTGCCATCCAGCGCGTCAGCAGTCACTGGGAAAGGAGCAATTGCCAGTGCATCGTCCGGGGGAGACGGCACCTGCGTGTCTCCGGCGGCGTCAGTCAGCACCTGCGGCACGGAGAGGATTGCCGGGGGAAGCTCTTTAAAAAGGATGCGCGGTGGGGTTACCTGGACGGGGTCGGTATCGGTGATGTCCGGTGCTGCGGTATCGGCGATGTCCGGTGCTGCCTCATTGTCCTTGTCCGAGGGTGGGTTGTTCGCTGCGAGTGCGTCTTGGGGAGGTGGCGCCGCGGCGCACTCGGCGTTCGGGGGCGGCTTTTCTGCGGACGCAGTCGGCAGCAGCCTCCGTGATGGCGAAGCAGTCGTCGCCGGCAACGGTGGTGCCGTAGCGTTTGCGGTGGGATTGTCGAGCGCCACAGTCGGCGCGGCTAGCTTGTCGAGCGCCACCGCCACACCAGCCGCAACAAGCATCTGCCGCAGGGCCCCTTCCGCCGAGGCCGCCGCAACAGCCTCATTGATGCGAGCAAAAATCCGCGCCGCCGGAATGGACGTGGCGGACCGGGCTTCATACCCCTCCCCCTCGTGTGGGCGACGCGGCGGGAGCAGAGGCCCCTTGTTTAACAGGGGCGATGCCGCAGCGGTCGGGGCGAGAGCCGCTTGGGGGGAGTCGCCGTTTCCGCGATCGTTGTCCCCGTCTTCCTTGTCGTCGCATCCGGCCTGATGACGCCGCCCGTCGCGCCGACCCGTGTCGCCGTGGTCCCGGGCGCGCGGCGAGCGCGTGCGCTCACGCCGGAAGTTAACATCGGGCCCGCGGATGCCACCGCGCCCGCGTGCAACGTCACGTCCCCTGATGTCGTGATCGTCGTCGTCGTCGTCGTCGCGTCGCCCGTCGCGGCAGCGGATGTCATCCGGGTGGTCGTTGTTATATCTCCTGTTACGGCCTCTGCGCCTAGCTTGGCCGTCGCGGCCGTCGCGGCGTCTGTCGCGGCGTACATCGCCATGTCGTCGATCACCATCGCGAACAATGGCATCCCGGATTGTTCTGCTTCCTTGGTCACGAGCCTCCTGTTGGATAGCGGCGTCATTGTCCTCCACGCCTTCCGCGCGGCCATGGCGGAAGGTGTAGGACCGCGGCGGCGGCGGATGGTGAGGGAAGTCTTCGAAGAGACGCGGCGGGGGGCGCTCACCGTCCAGAATGCCCAAGTGCCATGGCGGCAGTGTGCGTGTCGCCGGCCTGCAGGACTTCGGGTTGCGGAGGTCGACGGCCGCCGCAGTGTAGTCGTGGATCTCGTCAATGTGGAAAAGGATCGGGTGCTTGACCCCCTGTTGCCATTGCTCCGGCAGCGTCTCCGAAATCGTGATTGATTCGAGGAGGGGGTCACGGGATTGGCGCGTGATAGTCACCCAAACACGCTTGTGGATGCGGCTCGGATTCGGCGTCCAAGCCCAGAATGAGATCACTCTCGTGTCGCCGGCGTCAACGGGGTGGACCAGGTCGGTCTCCACCGACTCCAGAGTACAAGTGCGGCTGATTATGCGCTCGGCGATGTCAGGCGCCCAGAGATGCATCGGGACCCCGTCGAGGCATAGCTTGACCCGGTACATGAGGGCGGAGCCGGCGGCGTTCTTCAAGCTGCGCCATTGGATGAAGTGGACTTCAATTCCCCGCCCCTTGGCGAAGCCCTGCTTGACGGCTTCCTCGCAATGACGGCGGTATTTGAATTTGAGGAAGGCCTCCGGATAGTGGAGCGACACGGCGAGCTCCCCTGCGCGAAGACCGAACTCATCGGTGATGGTGCGCTCGACGTCTTTGGCGGTGACGGAAGGTGGGGCGCGCATCGCCCAGGTGACCGCCGCAGTGCCCTCCCACTCGCGCAGCTCCTCGTCGATGGCGTGCGAAGTTGGGATGAAAACGACGTCCTCGAGGGGCCGCGTCTCCGGATCGCCCAGATGCGCCATCACACCGGCGGGGGGTGGTGGTGGCGGCAGGTGGGAGGCTTCTCGGTGATTATGTAGCCGCGGGAGGCGCGGCGTGGTGACACGAGGGGCCGGCGCTTGCTGGAGCACCTTGTGAGGCGGGCGGCGGTGGGGAGAAGCCCGAGATATGCTTGGTCTTGGCTTTTGTGGAGCAGCTCTGGTGGAGAGGCGCAGCGTGGGGGAAGATGCCCTTGGCGAGCGAGTTGGTCTGATGGATAGGTGCGGCGGGCGTTGGACGAGGCGGGGGGAAGAGCAATGGCGCGCCCTGTGTCCGGTACGGTTGCAGGTGAAGCAACGCGGGGGGTCGCGGCACGCTGATGCCCGGTGGTTGCGGGGCCAGGCAGACGAAGCAGCGTCCCATGGTTTTTGCTCTAAATTCCTCCAGGGAGAGTGCGCCCCTTCTTCCAGGCGTATGAATGGCGCCGTCTTGTCGCCTTGAATCAGGCCGTTGGGTCTGGATTGAATGCCCCTTCTCTCTCCACCAACGCCGGGGCTTGACCTTCGTCCATCCTTGCTCGGCCGGCGTGGGAGCGGGGTGCGTCTTGAATGCGGGTCTCGGGAGGGGGATGTACCTTCGCTCTCTCGGAAACCTCTCGTAGGCGCGGCGGTAGGCGTCACATCGCGGCAGAGGCACAGTAAAGGAGGACTTGAATGTTGGGCGCGTCGATGGTTGGGGGGCAGGCGGGCTGGGGATGGCGCCCGGTTTGGAGCGAACTGCGTCGGCGAAGGAGCGTGGGCGGCGTGTTGCAGGTTCTGGGGTCGCGAAGATGTGGGTGGCGCTGTCTTGGCCGGGGCGGACGCCGGGCCCTTGCGGGGGCGGCGGCGACGGTGAGATCTCCCAGAAGGCGCCTCCGTTGAAGCCTGGCGTGCTGGAGGTCGGGGCTGCGACTGCCGACGGCCAGGAAGCCGCCGAGGGGGGTACTGGGAGCTGTGGGCGGCGGAGCAGCGTGGGCGCCGGCGGGGGTGGAGCGCGCGCTAGCATTTCGAATCTCTTCATTCTGTGGATCACGTTGTGTTTAATGTGTTTGATTGCCTCCTGGTATCCAGCAACAGCAAAAGGCTTTCCTGTGGTGCTTGCAGTGTTGCAGGGCCAGACTCAGGCTGAGTTCTTTCCTCATTCACTTCTCTCCTGTCCCACAGGCACGTTTTTAACACTGCTAAACGGTACATTTTCTACAAAAAATTTTCTATATGAAAGTTGCTTTAAAAAATCAAATTAATTTATTTTTTAAAAGAAATAGTAATACTTAATTAATTATAAGAAAATATATCGCTTCGTTTTATATGAGTTTTTAATCTCACCTTCCGAACACAGCCTCAAGGCATGTGCTAGAGGCTCCAACCTCTTTAAAAAAGTGCTGGTACATCATGACTCGCAGTAAAGAAGGCATGGAGCCACATAGGACTCTTCTGTACCTGCATTATATTTGTGCCCTACCTCCTCCCATAACTACTCTGGCCTGCACGTCCTTCCACTGAAGTATATGCTTCCTCCTTATTTAATTGCTTTGATTCCTCAATCCAAAGGATTTTGTGTCAAATTTATCCATAAATATGAGAAATTTTGTCCATGACATGTTTATCATAATTTGCTAGATCTATCCAACCACTATATTATTTATTGCTCAGTGATATTTATATGAGAAAATTTCTTATTTGCCACTCAAAATTCACGAGTTTTCTTATATGCCATCAAAAAGTTGCTATTCTTTTATATGCTATTGCTTGAACTTTTTCTTCCCCTATATACCATCCATATCATCATCTTGTGTAATATGGATACAAAAGTACAAGATTACCCATTTAGTCCCTTGAGGGGATGTCTACTCATTTCTTTCCATATCATCCAAACAGTTATAAAAAAACTTTTTAATAAGGTAGAATAATATGTGATATATTATTACATAAATATGCAAGTTTAAATTTCACTTTTGCAAGTTCGTTTTAAAAAAAACATCAGATTGGACTACGAGCACTTGTATACTAGTTTTAATTATTTTTTTATTTTTATTACAACTTGTAAAGCTAAATTTTGAATTTGAATTTTGGACTGATATATCAAATATTAATCTATCTTATCAATTCTTTTAAAAAAAATTCATAACTATTTGAATGATTGCAATAATGAGGGGACATCCCCTGGATGGATTAGAAAAATAACCGATAAACGGTAAGGTCAAACTATCATTAAATAACCGATAAACGGTAAGGTCAAACTATCATGCTCAAGTGTGTATGTTGATGATGACGGAACAAAAACAATCGGAAGAACACGATGGTAGTTTTGTCATTTAGTTGAAAAATTGATAAGGTCAAAGCATTTTGACTTCGATAGTGGCATATAAAGGAAAAAAAATTTTGTTGGACAAGAAAATAGTAACTTTCCAATGGCATATAAGAAAACTCGTATACTTTGAGTGGTATATAAAGAATTTTCTCTATTTATATTGCTAGACACGATTTTGCTGAATCAACTAAACTCTCAGGGATATCATAGTAATTCCACCATAACCATAGACTTTGCTAAACAAGCTAGCTAGAATCTCTTATATTCGTGGACGAAAATAGTACCAAGCTAGACAAGAGTACCAATCATGCTTTATTTGTACAATTATACTTGCATAACAACTTTTTTAAGGAATCTAAAAGATTATTAAAATGTAGCTATTTTTTGGCTATGCATGTCAGGGGATGCACTTGACAATGGTGGATTTGGGGTTAGTCTTGCCGCCGGCACCGGAGAAGATGTCGACAGGCGCGCACTCCACCGCGACGGCGTACGGCCTGGAGTAGGCCAGCCAGACCTTGAACCTTACCTGTCCTCTCACCACCACGGTGAACGGAGGGCTTCTGCCGCCGCCATGGCTGGCGCCGAAGAAGTTCCTGTCGACGAGCAGCGCGGTCACGAGCACGTTCCTCGAGCTCGCCGGCGGCTGGTAAAATGGGACGTCCTCTTGGACCGTCGCCTCCACCGACTCCATCCTGTCTCTCGCGGTGAACTGCTGCAAGCTCACCGCGAAGACGCCGTACCGCACCCCGGCCCGGTGGCTGGGGTTGTCGGCGGCGATGGTGAAGTTGAGGTGAAACGCCTGGCCGTCGGCGGAACGGCTGATGGACGCGCCGCCGCCGGTGACCGAGAAGGATATCTGCGTCGGGCTGAGGACGACGGAGGTGACGATGACGATGGCGCTGGCGGCGAGGGTTCCGGCAATTGCCGCCAGAACGTACTGCTTGGCTCCCCACCAACTTGGAAATGGGTAGCTGCTCGCCATGGAACCCAGTCTGCAAGAAACTGAAGACAATCCGTGTTTTCCTATCTATGTTGCGTTGCACTTGTATGATCAGCTGCTTAACATTGCTAAACTCCTATATAGTTAGAAGGACATATCCGGTGAAAATAAATTAGGTGTTCGAAGCTCGTGAAACTCGTGAAAACAAGTACTTGTATAAGGGAGTGCTTGTTGCTTATTGTGTATCTTCAAAACAAAAAAATAAATCTAATATCTCAATTTCATACGCCTGAAATTTTTAAACATTTTAGTCTTTTATTATCACTCGACCATAATTTAATAATGGTTCTCATCACTCCCTAATCATTAAACAATAAACTATTTAATAATAAAAGATTCCAAAATTTACACATAATAAAATTATAACTCAAAATATACAAAATTCTTGGTCAAAATTTTGTTTATAAAATTCGATAAAATTTCAAACATATATAATACAAAATAACATATAGCAATAAAACTATACTTAAAATGAACGAAAATTGCATATTACGGTCTTTTTGGCACAAATCCGAAAAGAACTCCTAGAGTCGAGTATTTTTAGCTCCATAAATCCATAGTATTAGATCTGTGATTACATTTATAATATTTGAATAAATTATTTTATTTTTAATTTGGATATATTTAATATTTTTGAACCACTATAATTAAGTGTACAAACTTCTAACTTTACGGTGGATCTAAGGTATAAAGTTGTGCTAAACAGAACCTACGTAGTACTAAAATTTTAGGGTTAGCAAATGTATAATGTTAAGGCCTGTTTAAATCCACCGCCAAATTTTTTTGCCCCGTCACATCGAACGTTTGAACACATGCATGGAGTATTAAATATGGATGAAAAAAAAACCAATTGCACAGTTTGCGTGTAAATCACGAGACGAATCTTTTGAGCCTAATTTCGTCATGATCTGACAATGTGGTGCTACAGTAAACATTTACTAATGACGGATTAATTAGGCTTAATAAATTCGTCTCGCAGTTTACAAGCGGATTCTGTAATTTGTTTTGGTATTAGTCTACGTTTAATACTTCAAATGTGTGTCCGTATATCTGATGTGACCCGCTAAATTTTTTTGCCACTAGATCTAAACACCTCCTTAGTGTTAGGTGACTGGAAATTAAATTTATGGTTTCCCGGCGACTGCCCGTTTGCTAGATTTAGTCATGGGAAATGGAATCAAGTGTGGTGCACGTTTGAGATGTTGCGATTACGGTTTATTAATTCCGTTTCAACGACGGCGCTCTTTCTTTTACTAATTAATCAATTTATATCAGAACAGCAATAAATGTCTATAAATATAGTAGGTAGGTAATTAATCGATGGATCGATATATGGAGTGACGTGGATTATTTCATCCAGCTAACAGTACTGTGCTGAGTGTGTTCGTCATGGACGACGGCAGCAAGCTGCAGCCGACGGCAAGGTTCCGGTGGCTGAACCTTGCGCGCTGCACGGTGGCCTCCGTGGTCACCGTCCTCGCCGTCGTCGTCATCGCCCGCGCCGTCGTCGTGCTGCTCCGCCCGGAGAAGCTCCGGCTAAGCGTCGCCGGCGGCCGCGTGTCCATAAACAGGATGGCGGCGATGAAGCCGCTGCCTCGCGTAAACATGAGCTTCGTCCTCAGGGCCTTCAACCCCAGCGGCCGCGCCTCCGTCGAGTACACGGGCCTCACCGTCACGCTCCGGGCCATCGACGGCGACGCCGCCTCGCCGGCGACGGCGGCGGCGATCATCGCCCAGTTCCCGTTTCCCGACGTGCCCGTGGCGCAGCAGATGGCGCACGAGGCGGTGGCGAGGGTGTCGCTGGCTGCGGCGGAGGACGTGCCTCTCCGCTACGTGAAGGCGCTGTTCGACGGCGGCAGCATCAGCGCGGCGATACAGGTGGACGGCTTCCTCACCACCCGCATGGAGATCGACGGGAGGATCAGCAGGAGCGACGGCGGCGCCGCCACCACGTTCTACTGCTTGCCGGTGACCGTCGCCGTCGGCGACGGCGACGACGACGAGTCCACCAGCTCCAGGGACACGTGGTGCCTAGACAAGTCTGACGTGCCAGCTTTCGTTGGATAGATCGACGGATATGTATTATGCGTTGATGATAATGTTTAATTATATTAGCTACTATATACTCTCATAGTCATAGTCATAGCTAGAATTCTTATTCAGCAGTGTATAATTAATTAAGGGTTAATCTCTACTTTTTCTCTTGAATTAATTAAGGAGAGGGGTGATAGACAGACACGTGATGGAGAACATATGGAGTGATGAGTGAGCAGAGAAAAATGGATTAGGTTATAGGGTCATGTGAATCTTAGTGCTTCCTGAGAGTCAATTTTTCAATCACCTGACCAATATGCTGCCCTAAAAATTAATTGTTTTTGGTAGGAGTAGAAAATATGACATATTTATAGCTAGCCTGTATTTATGCCAGAATACCTTGGGGGCAAAAAGAGAGTATGCATAGCATCTGAGAAATGGTCTCCACACAAGATAATCCATCTATTTGCTTGTTGTACATATATTAATCTCAAAAAAACATAGGAGGGATAGAGTGCCCAAGAATTATGGGTGTGTATTTTTAGTCTCAAAAAAAGCTTGTGGATGCATGTCACCTTGACCAAACCCACAAGCTTTCTACCGTTGGGAGTAGAATATAGGAGAAGCCCACTTCATTTGGCCCAAGTCCATAGCGCAAAATGACGGTGGCTTTTATGTGGAATATGTACACCTTAGATCCCTCAATTTGTCACCGAGTCTGAAATTCGTTCATAAATTGAAATACCAGGTATAGCTCATCCTCTAACTCATAATACCATATCAACTTTGATCCCTAAGTACTATAATAGTTGGTTTTGATGGACGTGGAGAGTGGGACCCACATGTACCCCACATGTCAGCGACCAACTCTTCTCCCTCCTCTTCCTCTTCCTCTTCCCTTCTGCACGAGGGCGAAGAGCTCCCCACCCTTGTACTTGTCATTCCGGGGGTCGGAGACCACGTTCCTAAGCAGCCCCTTCACCACCTCCACTGCGACCATAGGGGGCTTCGCTGCCATGTATGCAGTTGCGCGTGGATGGGAGCTCCATTTAGGCCCAGGAGCTCAGGTAGCAACAGCCCGCTGCTATGCTATCTAGGATAGGGCTGTGCCGGGGCGCACGGTCGTGGGGTAGCAGGCAACAACCCAAGTCGATCCTGAAGAAGACACTCACCGACAACGGTGCGTCGGTGGTGGCACTCCGCGATGCCCTGCATGAGAAATTCATGCTCGACATCGAGGAAAACAAGCTCAAGCCACCGCCAACTGCGGCGCTGGCGAGAGGCCCAAACTCCGCCGTACCTCTCACCAAAGATCATCACCAAGTCGGTCAGCTTCGCCTCACCGCCTCTCTAGCCATCGGTGCGCTCGGCGTAACACCCCTACCTGCAGCCACCAGTGCGCCTGACGCAGCTGTAGCCTCATCCGCTGATCACCCAGCCACTCCCACCTCCGCTGCCTCTCCATCAGCACCAGCCATACCACCCTCACCACACCGACGTGCTGCTGCCACCACCATATATTATATTATTAAAACAGCTCGAAAATAAGACACCACGTTTACTGTGGAAGCTAGAAATTCCCATATTAATCGAAGAAAAAAAGTCCAAATAGACATACATTCATAATTAAAAATAAGTAATCTAAAAAATAACTGAAATTCATAATTAAAAATAAGTAATATTGAAAAAAGAGTCCATATAAGACCCAATACGTGATTAATTAAAATTTAGGATAAAAAATAAATAAATTTCTGAAATTAGGAAAGAAAAAAGAGTTAAAGTAGGAATAAAATTTTGAAATATCTAAAATTCAGAATAAAAAAGAAATATTGAAACAATAATTAATCCATATATAACACAACACGAGATAAATTAGAATTCGAAATAAAATAAATTCAAAAATTATAAAAATAAAAAGAAGAGTTCAACTTAGAAATGCAATTTATAAATAACTAAATTTGTAATAAAAAAATAAAGATCCATCTAGAACATATGACGAGATTAATTAAAATTCAGAATAACAAATAAAATAAATTTTGAAAATAGAAAAATAATTATAAGAATTCAAGTAGGAATACAATTTACAAATAAAAAATATTAAAATAAAAAATATGGATTTTTCGAAAAGAATAGTTCATCTAGAACACAACGATATCAAATGACAATAAAGAGGGGAAAAATAATAGGTATGTAAAGGAGTAAAGTGGTGGTTATAGATTGGACATATAAAAACTATAAACATTTAAACAAAATCCCAAATAGAATCCCAATGATGGTTAAGAGGAGGGACATCGGACAAGCCATTAAGCAGTACAATCGCGGCAGTTGACAGGACTCTAGAAAGTAAAAAAAATTAAACCCCAATGATAATCATGTTCAATTTTTAAAATCTCAATGACAATAAAGAGGGGATGCAACGGGGTGGGTCGCGTGTAGAGGAGTACAGTGGCAAAGCCGCTGACGGTTTAGCGGGATTACTAAAAACTAAAAAATGAACCCAAACGATAATTATGTTTGATTTTCAAAATCCCAATGATAATAAAGAGAGGAGGCAGCGGAGGGGCCGTAGAGGAGTACAGTGGCGGTGTTTGACGGAACTTTAAAAAAATTATAAAAACAAAACCCAACAAGACAATGAGCTCTGAAAACTAACATGTCTAATTTTTAAAGATTTTATGGAAGATGAATAGATATAGTGATAGATCGACAAACAAATAAAGGCCTGAGAAATGAGTTAGGGGTAGCGACCAAAGCAACTTTTAAAAACTATAAAATTAGAAATACACAGATGATAAAGTTCAGTCTTTCAAAATCCTAAGGAGATAGATATTTAACAAATTTTATGTAAAATCGTACGTAAAAAATGAATAATTTTGTATGGGTGCTAGCCGCGCAATTACGTAGGCCACCCAGCTAGTTCTCCGTGAAGCAAGAACTTCCTCCAGTGCCACCATACCACCCCAGCCACAACAACGACATGAACCACCCCTTCCTGTCCCACAGCTGTTGCCGCCATCGTACCAGTTTCGTGTTGGCAAACGTCTTCCCCGGACAGCCGCAGCCACAACCATACCGCCCCAACAATGACTCCCAGCTCGGCATCTCCGGCACCGACAACGACACACCACCTTGGAAGAGAGGAGGGAGAGAGTTCGACGAGGAGCTGATGAAGGCGATGTTGGGCATCACCAAGCTGGTGGAGCCTCGACGGCTCCCTTGCGGCGATGGGCGCCCGCCCCCACGTGACCGTGTACCTAGCAGGGAAGCCTCCAGCGTTCACCATGGAGGTGGTGAAGATGCTTCTCGGGAACCTGCTCTCCGACCCTTGGAATGACAACTACGAGGGTGGGGAGCTCTTCACCCTCATGGAGAAGAGAGGGGAGAGGGAGAGGAGGAGAGTTGGCTGCTAATATGTGGGGCCATATGGGTCCCACTTGCCACATCAGCCAAAACCAATTATTGTACTGTGGAGGGATCAAAGTTGATACGGTTTTGTGAGTTGGGAGATGGTCTACGCCTGGTATTTCGGTACAGGAACGAATTTCAGACTCGGCGACGAATTAAGGTACCAAAAGTGAACTTATTTCCTTTTATGTCCTACCAGGCTTACAGCTATAGACCCAGTATGCAGGCCCACCAAACCCCATCCATCCATAACGATGCAATAGGATTCTAGCGATTTTGCTAAACATCATTTTCTATGATATTTGATGTTTTTTTGACTGTAGGATTGTGCGTCAAGATTTGTGCAGGAAATTACAGTCCTAAATAACTAAAATTACATTCGTATATTTAGTTGATATGACATGTAAGGGCACTGTAATTTTGGTAAAAAAATATTGTGTAAGTAAATATGTATTTATTATTTTCTTTAAAATATAAAATTACAGTTCTATATAACTAAAATTACATTTGTAAAATATAAAATTACAGTCCTATATAACTAAAATTACATTTGTAAATTCAGTTGATATGACATGTAAGTGCACTGTAATTTATATAAAAATATTGTGTAAATAAATATATATTTTTATTTTCTTTTGTAGTCCGTTAGATGTAAATCTAAGGGTAGAAAAAAATCTGGGTGATTTTGTTTTGTTAGAAATCACCCGACAAATGTATAGGCAGTCCCGGATTCTAGAACTTACTACTTGCTCATTCTCACACACACACTATCGATTTTCTCCCTAGTGATGTAAGAAATTTAAGTTATCATATATCAGTTTTGCTACACACTCCCAAGTCAGTATAAACTGACCGAACATTTTCTTTTTCAAAAAGAAGAGTACGAAAGCGTTTGAAAAATTGCAAGCAACGTCAAACCGAAACCAAGCAGAAATAAAACAGGAAGAAATTCCACGAGAGATGGGAAAAATCACACGACACACGCACAAGCCCATGATTGAACGCGCCAACTAATATAATAAAGCAAGCTGCACCGGTGTGCTACTGCTGCTGCTGCACAGATGCCGCCGCATTCTCCTCGTCGTGGTGGTGGTGGTCGTCGTCGTCGTCCGGGCGGGTGATGCCGGTGTGCGTGGCGAGCACCCAGAGCAAGGTGACGAGCTCGATGCCCTGCACCAGCGCCGCCTCGTGCCCCCTGACGTGCTCCTCCACGCTCGACGGCGCCACGTACACGGCGAGGTCCACCCACACGTCGGCCACCATCTTCCACACGGCGGCGCCATCTCCCTTGTCGGCTTCGTCTAACAGCATCTTCCCCAGCACGGCGCCCTTCTGGACCATCGTCAGGCGACTCAGGCTTGCGTACGCGAAATCCGGCTTGAAGTCGTCAGCGATCTTGTGCACCTTGTCGCGCCGGCTCCACTCCGACAACAGGTAGTAGCTCCACCATGGGCCGCCGACCGCCGCCTTGATCTGCTCCTTCATGTCGCCGTAGACACGCTCCGTGCCTTCCGTGTGGTCCGGCAGGAGCTCCGGCTTGAAGGCGACGAGGTAAGCGCAGTACCTGGACAGCGTCGCCGCCGTCTTGCGGTCCCATCGTTCGTCCTTCGCCTTCGCCGCCGCCGTCGTCTGCTCCGTGTGGTGCGGGGTTGTCTCCAGGATGCTGGTGGCGATGTGCCAGACAAGGATGACCTCCGCGACGCCGCTGCTCTCGCACGCCCACGCGAACCGCGCCGGCAGCGCCGCCCGGCCGTTGCTCAAAGGAGCAGCGCCGCCGGCTGCTCGTCGGAAGCGTTCGAAGATGGAACGCTTGGTTCGCTTGGGAAGCTTGGCGGTGGGCAGCGCGAGCGCGGAGAGGCCGCCGGTACAGATTCCAAGAAGGGAGAGCTGCTTGATGTTGATGTTGCTCGGGTAGTGCCTGAGTTTTCTGGAGCGGGAGAGGATGAAGTGGACGGCGGCGGGAAAAGTGGGCTTGGGGAAGTAGGCGTGGAGCAGCGAGACGGTGAACCAGTTGGAGACGAGGAAGACGAAGATCTCGGACGCCTCCTCGTAGGCGACGGCGAAGAAGAGGATGTAGCAGATGGTGAGGTCGATGAGGGTGTAGAAGGCCTTGGAAGACGTGGTCACGTTTCTCAAGAGGCACTTGATCGTCGTGACGACTACGCCTAAGGATAAGACCGAGCTGTCAGTCCATACGCTTTTGAAGGCGTAGATGATGCCGCCATTGCCGCAGAGGACGATGGTCATGACGCAGAGGGCGGCCACGACGACGGGGAACAAGACGTAGTTGACGAAGAAGAAGTAGGGGCTCGCGAACACGACGGGGAGGACGGAGTGATAGTACTCGGTGAGGAAGGTCACCTCGTCCTTGATCACTTGGAACAGGGTCACCTCTGCTGGGAGGTCGTCGCCAACGCCATTGTTGTTGTCCTTGATCACTTGGACCAGGGTCACCTCTGCTGGGAGGTCGTCGCCAACGCCATTGTTGTTGTCCTTGTTGCTGTCCTTGTTGCTGTCCTTGTTGCCGCAGAGGGCATCGAAGATGATGCTGCGGCACTCGGTGGTCTCTTGGTCGGTCATGGCCGGCACGTTCTCGAGGCGGCGGCGCAGCAGTTTGAAGAGCGCAAAGGAGAGGCAGAGCCTCTTGAGGTTTGGGTGGTGCCGGGTGCCCCAGATCTTGCCGACGGTGAGGACGTCGTCGGTTTTGGCGACGGCGAGGTCGAGCTCGTAGCCACGCGGTCCGGGCCTGATCACCATGTTCTCTTCTCCCATCACGGCGTACCTGCACTCCTTCAACGACGGACAAGGGGGCACGGTCATGATGTAGGAGGAGATAAGGCGGGGGTTCTTGCCGTGGGCGAAAGAACGCTTGGCCATCTCGGTGATGACGACGCGCTGCACCAGCTTGGCGGCGCAGAGCACCCAGAGAACGCCGAAGATGGCCTTCTTGCCGGAGGCCTTGACGTTGAAGAAGACGAGGTTGCCCATCCAGAGGACGTGGGAGGCGTGGGTGACGATGGTGGAGTATCCCTGCGTCCCGCTGCTGGTGACGGCGCAATCCACCTTCTTGCGGAGGAGCTCGGCGAGGAGCATCCATATGAGGATCACCCGCGCCAGCAGCGTCAGTTCCCCGCTGTTGTCGCCGGCGGCCGGTTTGCTGCTGCGGTGGACGCCGCCATTCTTGGCCTCGGAGAAGAAGTAGGACATGACGGGGACGAAGAGGTTGAGAGAGGCGGCGAGGAGGAAGTGGATGGTGGGGTTGAGCACGGCGCTCACCCGGGATATGCGGCTGAAGAGGTTGAGGTCGAAGAGGACGGCGGCGAGGAAGAAGGTGAGGGCGGAGATGGCCACCACCGGTGCCTGGTCGCCATTCTCGCCGTAGAGGGCCGTCATGTTATACACGAATTCCACCATATTGTTATCTGGACACTTGGGCAACACGGAACTATAGTTCATTATTATCGACAAATTGAACGCCATTCTCTCTTCAGTTCCTCGATCTTCCTCTTATTTCTTGTGTAGCTAGCTACCTGCTAGTAGCTACTACTACCATCTTATAGTAGCTAGCTAGCGCGCTGTACTGCTCTATATTTGCACCAACGAATTACATCCCGCCCGCACAGGTAAGACCGTACCTAACGGGAAACTGTGTTAAACTTATCGCGGGATGTCCTCTCGTTTACCTTAAAAAACATTTAAACAGTTATGAATTCTTAAGAAAAATGGTAACACAAATACACACACACATACCACCCCATAAAATATTATTCCAAACTCAACCAACACATTGACAAAAAAGAAAAAAAAGATAGATCCAACAGATAAATAGTAGTGGTACTATTCATACACTCCCCCATACCTCTCAAGCTACCACTCTGTCGCCTCCCCTAGTACCGCGCGAGCCCACCGCCGTCATCATCCTCTCCTCCGCCTCCTCCCTGCACTATCATCCTCACCTCTGGCGACTCCCCGCCTCCATCTCGTCGTGGTGATGTTGTTACTGTTGTCGGCTTCTTTCCCTCTCGACGCATGCCGCACCGCCAGCGACTTCTCCCTTCTTGTCGCCGCTGTTGCCGCCGGTGGGTGATGGAGAGATGGAGGGATTGGATCGACAGTGGTTAGGAGGAATGCGAAGGAGAGGAAAAAGGAGCGATAGACTCATACATGGGTCACACCGTCATAGACTCGCAATGAAGAGTGTAGATGATGATGTTGTTGGAGCACATATGAACTATGAAGAGAAATGTTTTTGTCAACTTGGCAAATATGAAAATGGAGAGCTTTGATTTAGGTAAACTGTTGGAGATGCTCTAATAATAAATAACAACCAAAACTCTTCTTTAGTTTTGGCAACGCCGAAGATGATAGTGGTGCACTTGCAAGTCTTATTCGGAGCAAGTACTATAAGGATTTTGATGTTGTCCCTAAGAATGTCACACAGAATTGTGTGGTGATATGAAGGAGAGAAGTAAGAAGAGAGGATGAGCCACTCCGAATGCATTGTCAACCTCTACACAAACTTAAAAAAAGTACAAAGAAAGAGTAAGATAGTGTTGGAGTGAACCAACAAAAGAAAATTATTAGGGTTTGTGTATTAGAGGCAATATATTCTACATATTGCGTGTTAATTAATAAGTGGATGACATGGCTCAATTTAGAGCTGACTATAAAACAATCTAGAGTGAAACTTGCTCTCACATGTATTGGCTGCCTCCATTTATGACATGAAGTCCTAGACGATGTAGCATCAAGTGGACAAAAATGTTATGCTTATTACAGCAAGTTTAATACTATAGCCAGCCAGCCAATTGATAGTTTAAAGAAATCTACAACTAATCTAATAGTCTATCTATACAATAATTTCATATAAATATATATTACATCATTAATACTTGAATCTTCTATCATACGCAAGTAATATCTTAGAGCCCATGCTGTAACTGACTATAGATTTATAAATTTATAGCTTACCTTTTTGTTTTTCTCTTCTCTTTTTCTTATATGTGCTTCTACTAATCTAGTTAGTTTATAGCCTTTTATTTACCTGCTCTTAGAGTCGATGGACAGCGACTTTTTTACCAACTCTAGATGGCGAGAGTACTAACAATCATCATGCTTCATGTGCTTTTTCTCAGTAGATGCTTAATTAATGTGCTTTATATCACCGTGAGCAATATCTTATTCAGACTTTCTTTATCTCCAACTTTTACGGGAGTAGTACATCCTAGGAATCTGAGGATATATATCTTCCTGGTCTTTAGAAATGGGTTGGATGTTTCCGTAAACGCGTGTATATGGTGTATTAATTTTTGGCACAGCTATCAGTTTCTCTGAAAATTTATTATCAACCACCATAAAATTATCATCATATAAAAATACCTTTATATATTAATCTATCTAAAAAAATACATATCGTTGGCTTAATTTTTAGTCAAGAAAAATACAAATATCGATTTTTCAAATACTTGCATATCTTATATTTTCCAGGAAAAGAAATATTAAGGACATACATTAAATTAAACAGAGAAAGAAAGTGATTGGGTAAGAAGAGAAAAATAGGTGAATAAATTAAATGAAAGATCGTTACGACTAATTGTATGCTAGATGAAAATTCAGGAGTATAAAATTTTTGAACGAGGGAGTACTAGATCTAGTTGAAAGTTTATTTGATCGTTGAGATTAAATTTAAGCATCCAAATGTTTATACTAGTTGTGGAGGATAAATATTAATTAAGTAATACCATCTGTGTTCCAAATAAGTGCTACTCTAGCATTTAAATTTTATCTTACCATTCAATTATTTCTCCAACCCATTAATCCTTATTCATATTTTTTATACCCTACACCGAACTACTTTCCCACTCTTATATTAGATCATTCATTAATTCTTCTTCCGTGCTCCTTAGTCCTAACTCCTAAAGTAGTAACAACTTAATTAGTAGTAAAAATAAACTTAATATCAGTTGGACTTTGCACACGGTGCATCATGTCGATCATGAATTCATGATGATAGTCGTACGACGTGACAGATCGCGTGCATGCACGTGATTGACGGCATCAGCATCAACATCGTGAACAAGTTTCCAGTGTTTTTTTTCTTTTTTGCAAAACAAGTTTCCAGTGTTGTGGTACAGTATAGTTAATCATTGCAATCACTTTAATTATTTGGACCAGATAGAGCTAGCTGGAGTAGCTGCGTGCGTATATTCAAGTATTAAAGTAGCACGCAATTCATTGCTTGCGCGTGTTATATAAGACAATTAAAAATTAAAGTAGTTCTGTACGTACTATCGATTCAGACCCTTTTTTGAAACGTGCATATTATTCATCGCACTTTGTTAGGGTATCATCAATGTATGATAAAAGTGATACAAATTTGTAATATTTAAATATATCTTATTTAACTAAAATCTTTTATATCTTGGAACGGAGGAAGTACAGTTAACATGAAAAATTAAATTTTGAGGAAGTCTAAATAATAGAGTAGACCTTTTCTTTTGGAAAAACATTATTTAGAAACATGCATGGAGCAAATAAACTATAGCAATAATCCGGTGGAGACCGTGAAAAGAAGAGGGGCGTCTTCATCGCGAACACGAATTTGAATAGTCTATGGTACGCATGTTTTGTTATGATTTTCTTTTACTGTACACTTATTTATAACTTCCTAAAATATAGGATATTATGTCAAAAAAATTATTATAAAATATTAATATTATTTTTATCTAACAAATTGAAATGCTTTACATATATTAATCTACTATCTTTAAACCATAGCTTGAAAATAAGACTATGTTCTCTATTTATGTAAAATCACCACAATAATAAAAAAGAAAAAACATTTCAATTTTAAGATTGTGGTCCATGTTATAAGAGAGAATACATTATATGTCATTGAGTTTATCACAAGTCTACGATTTACCACTGATTTTATCACTTTCTACAATATGTCATCGACTTTTGCTTAACTTCTATAATTTACCATCGTCGTCCGGTTAGCCTCCGTTAATAATGCATAATTATGTCCAAATGGCCAAAATACCACTGGAAAAATAGTTCCAAAATTTGGATAAAAATTCTGAAACATCAGATTTTAAGTTTTTGGCCAAATTTGGATGTTTACAATATGATTTCTTCAAAAAAAAATTGTCCAAATTTTGAAAGTTTTTGTTCCAGGAGTATTTTGGTCATTTGAACAAAATTGTAAAGTACTAACTGAGGCTAACCGGACGACGATGATAAATCGTAGAAGTTAAGAAAAAGTCGATGGCATATTGTAAAACGTGACAAAGTTAGTAACAAATCGTAGACATGTGGCAAACTCAATGGCATATAATGCATGGATTCTCTCATATTATAACTGTGTCGATGTATTGGTATATTGTATATATGAAAAATACAATTGTATTCACATGTACACTCTCTATCCCAAAACAAAAGTACTTTTAGCTAGCATCCTAAAAATAATGTAGCGGTGAAGAGAAAAAAACCAAAATATCCCTTATTAATAGGAAGATAGTACTATTTGTGATTTGTTATGTCGGTGTTATTGAGGGGATAAATTTTTTCGAATTTTGGACTAAGAGTAGGAAAAGGAGCAGTTTTGGGATAAAGTTTGACCCTAAAATTAACTTATTTTGAGAAAAAACCTAAGAGTTAACAAAACTAGCTGGGTGGCCCGCGCAATTGCACGGCTAGTATCCATACAAAATTATATTTTTTTATATATGAGTTTACTTAAAATTTGTTAAATAGCTATCCCGTTATCTCAGGATTTAAAAGACAGAACCTTATCATCTACATGTTTCTAATTTTATAGTTTTTAAAAGTCACATCAGTCATTACCTCTTCTTTATCACCCCTTTATTTGCTTATTCGATCTACTACAACTTCTATTCATCCACCTTGGAACTTTAAAATTGGATCTTATAAATTTTAGAGTTAATTATCTTGTTGGTTTTCATTTTTATAATCTTTAGAAGTCCCGTCAAACGCTGCTATTCTACTCCTCTACGGCCCGCCCGCCGCCTCATCTCTTTATTGTCATTGGATTTTAAATATTGAACATAATTATCGTCAGTGTTCATTTTGAACTTTCTAGAAGTCCCGCCAAACCATCAACGGCATTGCGATTATACTCCTCTACGGCCCGCCCGATGCCTTTCCTTTTAATTATCATCGAGATTTTAAAAATCAAACGTGATTATCATTGTAGTTTATTTTTTACTTTCTAGAAGTCCTACCGACAACTGTGATTGTGCTACTTAACGGGTTGCACGCTCTCTCCTCTTAATCGCTCATTGAGATTCTATTTAGGGTTTTGTTTACAGTTTTTACACCCGCTACCTTCCTCTTTATTATCATTGAGATTTTACAAATCAAACATGATTATTATTTGGGGTTATTTTTTACTTTCTAGAAGTCCCACCAACCACATAGATCGTGTTGTTTTAATGGCCTGTCCATCATCCCTCCTCTTAATCGTCATTGGGATTTTATTTAGGGTTGTGTTTATAGTATTTAAATGTCCCATCAACCACTTTCACCCTACTTCTTTACGGTCATATTGTTTATCCCCTCTTTATTGTTATTTTGTCATCGTTGTGTTTCTAGATGGATTGTGTTTTTTGAAAATTCCATATTTTTTATTCCGATACTATGTTATTTATAAATTTTATTCCTACTTGAGCAATTATAATTATTTTTTATATTTTCAAAATTTAATTTATTTTTTGTTCCAAATTTTAATTAAACTCGTGCTGTAGATGCCCAAATGGTCTCTTCTTTCGATATTGCTTATTTTTTATTCCGAATTTTAGTTATTTTTAAATTGTATTCCTACATGAACTCTTATTTTTATTTTTCTAATTTTATAATGTATTTTGTTTTTTATTCCGAATTTTAATTAATCTCGTATTCGGTTCTATATGGAATTTTCTTCCAATATTGCTTATTTTTAAGTTCTGAATTTCAGTTATTTTTAAATTATATTCCTACATGAACTCTCTTATTTCCTTTTCCTAATTTCAGAATTTATTTTATTTTTATTCTGAAATTTAATTAATCTCGTATTAGATTCTTATATGGACTATTTTTCTAATATTGCTTATTTTTAATTTCGAATTTTAGTATATTTCAAAATTGTATTCCTACCTGAACTCTTCCTTTTCTTTTCATAATTTCAGAATTTATTTTATTTTTATTCCGAATTTTAGCTAATCTTGTATTAGATTCTTATATGGACTTCTCTTTTAATATTGCTTATTTTTAATTCCGAATTTCAGTTATTTTTAGATTGTATTTATACTTGGACTCTCCTTTTTTCTTTTTCTCCGATTAATGTGGGAATTTCTAGCTTCCACAATTAACGTGGTGTTTTCTTTCAAGACTGTTTTAATAATATAACAGATAGATTAACCTTGCATTTAAAATCAACTATATAGAAAATACATATATGGAAACAAAACCTAAGTTGTATATCTAATCCAATTATGCTTTTCAAATCTAACTCTGAGTAAAATTATGTGAGAAAATGTATATGCTATGCGCGTACATGATTTATTAGTATAAAAAGGATGATGTTCTGGATAGCAATATAACAGATACACAATGCACATCTTTCATCAGATTAACCTTACATTTATAAATAAACATTAAAATATAATTATTTTTGAAGATATTCTAATGAAAAATCTACTACTGGTAGTCTAGAACATTCACTTAGTGGGTCCCTTAGCTAGCTAGCTAGGGGCATATTAATGACACTTTTTATCCTCCTACTATTGCATGATACGTACAGCTAGCTAGCAATTACAAAGGTGCAGGGCCTGCAGGTGAGGGTTGCAGCTAGCTAGACACCGGCTGGGCAGGCAGCTAGCTTAGCCATGCCGAATCACCAAGATGAGCAGTATCAGGAGGAGGAGGAGGAGGAGATGAGCAGCTACCGGAGATTCCAGTGGTACGAAGTGCTGCTAGGTTTGGTGGCCGCCGTGGTAGCCGTGCTGGCGATGGCGGTGCTGGTGAAGGCCGTGATGGTGATGCGGCCGTCCGCGCCGTCCCTGTTCCAGATCAAGGTCATCCACGGCGCCGTGCCGGTGGAGTTCCAGCCGCCGCCGCCGTCGTCGATTCTGCTCTACTTCCGCTTGGCCGCCTCCAACCCGATCACCAACCGGCCAAGCAAAGTCAGCTTCACCAGCATCCGGATCACCCTCAACAACGAATACTACACTGTGCCTACGAGATTTACAGTCAACGACATCGTCGGCGTGATGCCGGGGGACGGCGGATATGTGAACTCGACGATTGAGTCGGACAACCCTGCGGCGGTCCTGGGCGACTACACCTTTGGGAAACTCAAATCTGGTGGTGACACCTTGACCGACATGAGGCTCTATGGCAAGCTCACCACGGAGTATTTGCCGTTCAACGGCACCGTCGACGACGACCGGCCTGCACACGTCCCCTCCAAAATACAAACCTACGTCATATACACTTGCCCTGGTGTCCTCCTCAAACTCACACTCGGACCCAACGATTCCTCCAACAACTTCGGCAACGATGTTTCTTGCATTTATACTTCCCCTCACTACTGGTATAAGATGTGATATATTCTAGTACTATAAATCTATAAATCTAGACGCGTCACATTCTATACTAGATTAATTTATTATTCTGTTAGTATATATTGAATATGATTGATTGATCTCTTCCATCCCCGTCAAGCAACTTGATGGCAGGCTAGCTAGCTGATCATCTCGATCCACGTATCCAGGAGCTAGCCTAGCCGGCCGGCCGGTTAGGAGACCATTCATGCATGAGATGTGATTTATTCATTCATGGGGTGATTTGATTTCCATATATTTGCAATCGTGATTGTTTTCTTAATCCGCGTGCGTGCGTGCGTGCCCTTAATTTTCAGCTGGTTTCAATGTGTATGTACTGATCGATTTTTATATACAACTTATTAATTGGGGAATGTATCATGAGCACGTAAGTTTTTCTCGCACACTAACTAATTTACAAATGTCACCCGAAAATATAGAAAAAGTTATACATGTACGTTCAATAGTATTACATCAGTATATATGAAGTCGCGTATCCAAATCTATTAACTTATTAAAGTAATAAAAAAAGGAAGCCTCCAAGTTCGCTCTCACAGTCTAGAAATTCTAATATTAATCGGAGAAAAAGAAAAAAAATAGAGTCTATATACAAATACAATTTAAAAATAGTTAATTCGGAATTAGAAAATAAGTAATATTAGAAGAAGAGACTGGAGTCCATATAGGTATACAATTTAGAGCTAACTGAAATTTGTAATTAAAAAAATAAGAAAATTAAAAGTAGAGGTTAGAGTCCATATAGAAATACAACTTAGAAATAACTAAAATTAAAAAATAAAAAAAGAAACATTGGAAAAAGAGTCTAGAGTCCACATATGAATACAATTTAGAAATAGTTGAAATTCGGAACTTAAAAAATAAGGAATATTGAAAGATGAGTTTAGAGTAATACATATACAATTTATAGCTAAGTGAAATTCAAAACTAAAAAATAATAAAATAATAAAATTAAAAAGTATAGGTTAGAGTCCAAATATAAATACAACTTAAAAATAACCAAAATTAGAAATTAAATAAAGAATATTAGAAAAAGAGTACATAGTCCATACATAAATACAATTTAGATAAATAACTGAAATTTGGAATTAAAAAATAAAGAATATTGAAAGATGAGTTTAGAGTTCATACAGAAATACAATTAGAAATATTAAAAAATCACAATTAAAAAGTAAGATTAAAAGTAGAGTTTAGAGTCCATATAAAAATACAATTTAGATATAATTAAAATTCTAAATTAAAAAAGAGAAAATTCTTTATATGCCACTCAAAGATTTCCTTATATACCACTAGAAAGTTACTATTTCCTTATATGCCATCCAACGAAAGGTGCCATCCACCTTATCAGTTTTTCAACAAAATGACAAAACTACCCTCGTGCGTTCTTCTAATTGCTTCTATTCAGCCATTATAAACATACACACTTCAGCATAATGGTTTATGTCCTCTTGTTATTTTTGCTAGTCCATCCAGGGTATGTCCCCTCGTTATTACCATCATTAAAATTGTTATGAATATTTAAAAAATAAATGATAAGATAGATTAATATTTGATATATCAGTCAAAAAAATTCAAATTCAAATTTGATCTTCACTAGTTGTAACAAAAACAACAAATTTAATTGAAACTAGTATACGTGTGCTCATAACCAAATTTGATTTTTTAAAAAATGTAAAATTGAAATTTAAACTTGCATATTTGTGGAGTGATATATCACATATTATTCTTTCTTATAAAAAAATATTTTTTTATAATTATTTGGGTGACGTGAAAAGAAATGAGTAGACGTCTCTTTGAGGGATTAAAAGGGTAATATTGTACTTTTACATCCCTATTACACAAGATAATGACATGGATGGCATATAGGGGAAATAAAGTTTAAGCAGTGGCATGTAAAGGAATATTAACTTTTCAATGGCATATAAGGAAACTCGTGAACTTTGAGTGGAAAATAAGAAATTTTCTCATTAAAAAAATAAAGAAGATTGGGATAAGAATATAGAGTCCTTGTATGAATACAATTTAGAAATAATTAAAATTTGGAATTAAAATAAAAAATATTAGAAGAAGCGTGTAGAGTACAATTTAAAATTAAAAAAATAAGGAATATTAAAAAAAGAGTTTAGATTCCACATAGGAATAAAATTTATAAATAATAATATTTTAAAATTAAAAAATAAGGAATATTAGAAGAGGAGTATAGAGTCCATATAGAAATACAATTTAAAAATAACTATAATTCAAAATTAAAAACTAATTAATAACTATCATGCATATATAAGACAATATGAATATTACACATTGGTTAGTTTGGTCAAGTTAGTGTAGAGTTGAAAATTATGTTGCTATTTTAATACATGTTAATAATAAAATGTGAAAAATATATATGCTATTATGTGAGAAAAATATAATGATTCTAGCTGTGCAATCTGAACGGACCACCGTGCTAGTTCATTATATTATACATAGAGAGAAAAAAGATAAAATTATGACTGATTTGTACTCGTAAAGTTGTTAGATTTCTCTCTTTTTTTATCCCTGAATAGAATGAATTTGAATATATATGAAACTTATACTTAGGTGTAAACTATTAGAGTACATGTACATATTTTCGTAGTTTTTTATGATATTTATTAGTTAGTGTGCATGGTATGTACATGAAAAATTTGTTTGCACATTATATGTTCCTATATACAGATAGAGATGTGTGGTAGAGTGTCATGCATCCGCTGAACTAGATGTCCTGGAGTTCTTTATCCTGCTGGGAGGGGGCCAGTATATATTATATATATAGTGCTATTAATTTCTGTAAAATTTACTTAATCTGCAGTAATTAAAGAAGTACTCTTAAATTATGAAGGAGTGCAGTTTCCTAACAAATCCTACCCCTGAGCACCCATTTTTCAACCGACAAAATAGCTTACACACGTACGGTGAAAAGGAGAGTAGGAGACAAACTTCATGGCAAAAAAAAAAAAAAGATCTATCAATTGTGCGTCCTTGCCTGTTTTGTTGTTTGAAATTCTGTTGGATGCTTGAAGACACTGTACATTCCACTTTACAACGTTCTTTCGTGTATTTTTAATGATTTCTACTCCAGTGTTCACGCTGTCCTAAGTGGTCATACTAGATAAAATCTTCATCACTGACATTACCGCTAGCTTTGACAGTGAATCATGACTTCTGCTTCAAAGGAGGACGCAAGGACCATACTGTACGGCAGCTGCTTTTCCTTTTCCTCCTTTACCTTTAGGGTTATATTTCTTACCGTTTTATTCAATGAAGTATCACAATTCATTGAAGTTCGATGTCATGTTCGCTTCAACAATGTTTCTAAATTCAACAATGACATGTCCTATAAACAACAATGATATCGATGAAGTCATAGAATATATCACATCCTATATATACAGTGAAATATCACATATCCTATAGAAAACAAACCCTATATGGAGAGGTAGAGTCTTGACTATATATAAGACGTTCGATGAAGTCCTACGCAAAAAAAATTGGGACCATTCAAATTTGTATTCTAACTTGTCTCCCTAATTCTATCTGAACAAAAGAACAAACTAATGGTATAAATACAATCTCCTAGAAGGGAAAGGGCAATCAACCCAATAGGAGACAATACAAGCTAGCCATATATGATCTCCTGAAGTCAACATTTGGGAGAGCCTAGTCATCAACCATCTCATCCGGGCTTTACGATAACATAATATTGTAGGCTAAATAAGGGTTTTCACCGTACCTCATAGTTTGTACTCGTGAGATTGATAGTTTACAACACCGATCTCCAGCCAAACATAAGTAAGACTACTATCTACCAAGAAGTTTGAATCTGCATAAAAATCCTTATTTCCCTTTCAGTCACTGCATCTTCGTGTCTTGTATAAACCTTTACCTTATATACACAAATACATCATACGGAGTCGGGATCTTACACTTTGACAACATCAAAGATGTATCGACCACATTTATTATTACGTTGTAACATCTTATTAATTGTCAAATTGATCGAACGAATGCAACAAGTTTAACATACTATTTGATAAATCAAAACACACAGATCCTAGCTAGTACCAATAAATTAAATCTCCATTCATATCCATAATTAAGTAGCAAAAGTTTCCACGACTGACTATAGCTAGGTAGTGCAATGGTGAGGCAAAAACACTGATCGAGTGGCCTGTGGATATATAAGAAGTACATTTAATAAATATATATTAGCTTGCAAATTAATAAATCAATCTCATTCAAAAAAGAAAAAAACACTCGCACTCAAACACAAGACAGTACTTGAAATAGACACCGATCGACCTGCAGTTTGCATATGCATATGGACAGAGATAAGATGTGCAGAGTACACTACACTAGCTAGCTAGCTAGCTAGATCAATCAGATGGATGAGATGAGATGAGGCCTGCATCAACACAAGGAGCAGTGTGGTTATTATCGTATGATACAACAGCGTTGGTGAACAAGGTGAGGTTGAGGTGGCACAGGACGGCGATGTGATAGGACCTGGTCTTGACCCTCCAGACCAAGAAGCGCACGGTGGCCCTCACCTGCACGCTCATCGGAGTGGTCTTCTCCTTGCCATTAGCCATGTACTTGGTCCAGTCGTCGTCGCCGATGAAGAGCAGCGCCATGATGTACGTCGAGTTGCGCGGCCGCTGCTCGATCGGCAACTGCGTCCCCTTCCTCGTCATGCTCGAGTACGTCGAGGGGAGCACTCTCTCCGTCGTTCCCCACTCCGACCGGTTGGAGGACGTGTACACCAGGTCGACGCCGAAGCTGGTGTAGTTCACTCCGGCGCGCCACCCGGGGTTCACGGCGAGGATGGTGAAGCTCAGGAGCATCCCGCGGGGCTCGCGGGTGTATACGTGCGTCGCGTTGACGACGGAGAAACTGATCGCCGCCGGGCTGAGGACCGCCGAGACCGCCACCACGATGACGGCGGCAACCAGGGTTCCGGCGAGGGCTACAAGGAGGTACTGCTTCGGGCTCCATGATCTGCTTGTACTGCTAGCCGATGCTGCCGCCGGCGACATATTAATTAATTTGCAGTATATGCCTAGCTAGCTATCTATCTATCTATCTATATATTATACAGTATATATATCATATCTACTAGCTAGCTATATATATATGGCGCGCGCAATTTGTGATGAGTATGTTAATTCGAAAAGGTTCTAGCTGTGCTCCGACACGAGCGAATATGACTTTTGTACCTAGGTAGCTTGCAGTGTGGTGCATATCGTTATTCCTACCTATATACGCATGCATGTGCACACATGTGATTGACGGCATCATGTCATCATCACGGATCCCCCGCCGTGGTCCAAGCGGGGGTGGCCCGAGGGTGAAACCCTATCCACCGCCGCAACCCCCCCCCTCCCTCCTCCTAGTCGCTGCTGTTTGGGCCCAATCCTTAGCATGAAACTCCCAATCCATAGCAGAAAACTCGATTCATCTCAGTTCATCTCGTAATAAGCTTACAGTTGAATTTAAAATTTGCATGTTTGTGGAGTCATATATTTATATTAACTAGCAAAAATACCCGTGCGTTGCTACGGGTAACAAAAAAACCTCGTGTTATATAGTCGATAAATAGTTTATACATTCTAAACAAAATAGAAGCCTACTATGTATTCCAGTTCACCCCTAACTTTAGTTTAGGCCATTAGCTATGAGCAGAGCCACACCCAATGATGCATAACCATGTTAATTTTGCAAATTTTATGGGCCTTATTTTCGTTGCCGTACAAATCGAATATTTTGTTATTCGTTTAAAATATTTTTACGGATGCCTTTTTTTGGCTTTTTTTTATAAATGGTATTTTTTCTCACGTTGAATCGGACGTTTTCTTCTAAACGGATTTCTTATAAACAGTGGTTTTTTCTCGCGTTGAATCGGATGGTTTTCTTGAAGCGTTTTTTTTATAAACGGCGGTTTTTTTCTCGCATTGAGTCAGGTGGGTTTTTTTAATCTTTTTCTGTAAACGGTGTTTTTCTCTAACACTTTTTTAGAGCAGTTTTTTTTATAAACAACGTTTTTTCTCGTGCGGTTTATATAAACTTTTGCATCTTCAGATGGATTTTGATATATGAGAATTTGAATGAATTTTGAACACGAGGAGTCTGATAAAAAAGTAATTCGAAAAGGGGAAATTGAATTTGCTTTTCAATTTCCGAATTGAGTTTGAGAAATTTTGGAAAAGCTGAAAATGCCAAATCCTTTTTTTTAAAATCGGACCATTTTTTTAACGTTGCATGGAACTTTTTTTCCGTGAATCTTTTTTTTTGAGGAATTTTAAGAATTTTGGAGGAAGTTTTTTTGCGAACTTTTTTCCAGACGGACGACGGAAACTTTTTTGTCTTTCTAAATAGTAGAGAAGAGATAGAGATTGAAAAAGTAATTTAATTCTCCTTCCAAGATCTGGGTCGAATCCAGCCCCACCTTTCTTCTCTCCGGAAAAAGTCCAGATTACTTCCCTCCGCAAACCGGCCTTTTTCCCTTTGTCTCTCCGGCCCGCATCATTTCCAAAGTCCAGTTTACATCCTTCCTTTAATCGGCCACGGAAAAGAAGTCACAACATAAGTCTACTTTTCCTCCTCCTTGTCAATTTTTTTTAAAAAATTTCAATGACTATTTAGGTGGCATGCACAAAAACGGAGGATATCAGCTCGAGGGATAAGAACACTTTCCCCAATCAATAGGCGGATTGGATATAGCTTCTATCTTTATGACTAACAAAAATACTACAAACATGCTTGACATCAATTGCAAAACAGAGCACGAATAGCAGGAGAGGCGATTGCACACAGAAGGGGATTGTGCCAGGGGGACCCTCTCTTGCCGTATCTCTTCATTTTAGCAATTGACCCATTGAAACGACTCCTCAACATGGTAACTGAGAAGAGCATCCTATCACCAATAGCAAACAGAGCGGCAAAGTTCTGGATATCTCTTTATGCTGATGATGCGGCGATCTTCCTGAACCCACGTCGAGAAGATGTAGACAACCTAATTGCTATTTTGCATGACTTTGGACAAGCCACAGGCCTACAAGTAAACTTGAACAAAAGCTCGGTAGTGCCTATAAGATGCGAAAACATAGACCTTCAAGAGGTGCTGAATAACTTCAACGGCAAACAGATTGAATTCCCCATCACTTACCTAGGACTACCATTGACAACAGGGTGCATCAGGAGAGTACACCTCCAACCCGTCCTAGATAAACTTCGATCTCGACTTGCAGGTTGGAAAGGAAAGTTGTTGCAATAGGCAGGAAGAAAAATCCTAGTCACTACGATGTTAAGCTCAATACCAACATACTTCCTCACAGCATTAAAGCAACCCAAAAACTTCCTACATGACATGGACAAAATAAGGAAAAAGTTCCTTTGGGCCGGCGACCAAGAAATTAGTGGGGCAAATGCAAAGTAAATTGACCAACGGTTTGCTCTCCTAATAAATTTGAAGGAATGGGAGTGCTCGATTTAGACAAATTTGCAAGAGCACTGAGAGTGCGATGGCTATGGTTCAGCTGGGAGAGCCCAAACAAGCCTTGGGCAGGGACACCCCCACCTTGTGACGAGCTGGACAGGAAACTATTCGGATTGGCGACTAAACTGTCTATAGGATATGGACGTAAAGCGAGCCTTTGGGAATCAAACTGGATTGGTGGACAACTGTTGATGCAAAAAACATACACTGGCCTGAGAGATTTGCTTTACTCTAGTGCAGATCCAAAACTTGCTTTCGGTTTCAAAGGGCGTGCCAGTTGATTTGATACTACAATCAACAAGATAGAACATGCAAATTTATTAGTAAACGATAGTCAATCGGGTAGGTAGCCGATATCATATCGTGATGTAACCTAGCCAATGCAATATAGCATGGATCGGCTATAAGGCATATTCAATGATAAAACTAACCCTAAACTTGATACATCGGCTGAAAATATCAGTATTACATAATCCGTATATCAATATCACTTTAGAAATAAGCAATTGGGATAGATCGGACTTAACCGAGACAATATAAATTGCCCAAGTCTAAAATAACATGAAATGATGATTATGTATACTCATGTCATAGCCGATATTCATATTTAAGCATGTATCGGCTATAGCTCCGATACAACCTTATACTAGGATATTCTCTTGCAACAAATATATTCAACTATTACCAATCAGATTGATAGTAAGTCCAATATATTTGTATTAGATTAGATCCTGATATAAGGAGCAGCTATAGCATGTTAAACAAAGCATAACACTGTAAAACAACTATACCAGATAAGATCAGCTGAAACATCGATACTATCCTTATTAACAACCATAGAACAGGCTAGAGATCATGATTCTAAACACGACTTAATAGATCAAACTTAACTGATGCAGCATTAAGTATGAAAAGAAACATAATATCTAGACAATCAAGCCGATGGTTGCTTTTCGGGATGGTGGATACGTTATATAATTCAAACCAACAAGTCAATCTAGCCGTTATCGATAAAACCCTAGATAGAGATCGGCCGATGCAAGTAGATAGCATTGTCAACCTAAATTATATAACATATATGATAACTCGGAGATTTACAAGATAGAATTAGAGTATCATAAAGATGTAAGCACTAATTCCGATAATGCAAACCGCCATAACAAGACCTACCTCTTCGCCGAAGATCAAACTGATGCAGCTCGACTCGAAAGCAAGAACTTGTCGAAAGTAGAAAATAGAAGGTTTGGCGATGCGCCGAGATTGATTGAACTGTTGTTATTTTATTCATAAGATCTCGGGTCTATATTTATACCGAAAATACAAACATTGTCCAAGATGGACACGACTCACATTGTCCTAGTACAAATCTAACTAACAAACAAATCCCTTAGGCGAACTCTTACCGAAAATATCTATAAGTAAATTACAGATAATCCTAACTAATATATACAATTGCCAATTCTGGACTCTATCCTTATCTGGCATCATCGTCTCAAACTCCTCCTTGAACCCGATGTTGACTTTACATGCAATACCGGCCATATCGGTTATCCAGATCAGACTCGGTTTCAGCCGATACGGTCTTCCAGCCGATGTGCACTCTGTTTCCGAGAATCCCACATATCACCAATTCCACTTCGAATTATACTTTGTTTCCGATTCGCACGCTTGCCAAATTTCATCATCAACAACAACCACTCAAGGAATTGTTCCAACTCTGTACAAGAATGCCAAAAGAAAAGGAAGATCAATACAAGAAGGACTAGCTAATGACCAATGGATAAAGGATATCGGGCACAACCTCACAACTCAGCTAGTCGAGGAGTACTTTGAGGTATTCGACCAAGTATGGAGCAACGACATCACCCTCATGGAAGGTGTCGACGATACCATAAACTGGAGATGGACGAGTAATGGAAAATACAATGCGAGGTCCGTATATAGCACAATTCAACGGAAGGATAAGCTCAGATGCAGCAAAACTAATCTGGAAATAGTGGGCACCCTCTGAATGCAAACACTTTGCCTGGCTATTGCTGCAAAATAGGATTTGGACAGTGGATCGGCTACTGATCAGACATTGGCCAAACAACTATTTATGTCAACTATGTTACAGGAATCTAGAAACAACTCAACATCTCTTCAAAGATTATCCTTTTGTGTGACGGATTTGGGAGAGGGTCCTAGGTAGGCTGAATTGCAATGAAATTGACCTGACACAGGATGAGAATGAGCTGATGTTGGACTGGTGGATCAGGAGAACATCTCAAGGTGAGAAAGACAAAGCCAAAGCAAAAAAAAATCAGTCCACATGCTGGTAGCATGGGAAATATGGTGTGAGCGGAACAGACGAGTGTTCCGAAATCAAGAAAAAACCATATTGCAGCTGCTGAACAAGATACAGGATAAAATAAGCTATGGAGAATATGTGGAGCAAAAAACATCACGAGATTATCGGCCTAAGACTCATCGATTGATTAGTGGCTTCGTGGCTTTTCTTTCTTCTTTCTCCTTTTCTCTGTCTTCCTTTCTCTCTTTCTTCTTCACCGTTGGCCGCTACACAACTGCCGCCGCCGGCTGGTCGACGTCGCTGTGGTCGTCCGGGTGGCCGGTGTGCGTGGCCAGCACCCAGAGCAGTGTGACGAGCTCGCTGCCCTGCACCATTAGCGCCGCCTCGTGCCCCTTTGCGTGCTTCTCCGCGCGCGACGGCGACACGTCGGCCAGCATCTCCCACACCGCGCCATCGCCGGCTTCTTCGTCCACCAGCTCCTTTCCCAGCACGGCGCCCCTCTCGAGCACACCGGCCGTCATGTCGGCGGCGGCGTCCTCCGGGAGCTCAAGCTTGGCCGGGATCGCACGGATCGTCTCGTGCCGGCTCCGCTCCGACGAGAGGATGCAGACGTTTCGCCGGAGCCAGAGGATGCAGCAGCGGACGGAGCCACGGAAAGGTGGGGTTCTCGCGTCGCTGGGGCTTGGCGGAGAAGGTACAGAGCAGCTATCGAGACGATGAACTTGTAGACGACGGCGATGAAGAGGTAGCAGATGGAGACGTCGACCGGTCGACGATGGAGAAGAGCACCAGCCGAGACCTGACAGCGTTTTTCCAGAGGCATTTCGTCAGCGAGAGTACGCCGAAATCAATGCCATTTAAAGGGCCCAATTGCTCCAAACTTTCAGCGAGCCAACTGTTTTTACAGGCTATAATCTCAAAGTTTTTGGACATATGAATGTTTCTGGCTTTCTGCATTACATTTGTGATAAGCTGAACTTCCACTTGAGATTACATTGTGCACTGTCCCACTATATATGCTTGGACCAGTATAGATTGGCAAATCTTTTTTTTGTGTGTGAACAATCTTATCATTAGTTTCTAATTTCTTAATTAACTTATCCCCTGTCATTTCTGCCTTAGAAAGCACGTAAAAAAAGAAATAGATTTGCCCTGAAGCCGTATTGCTTGTTTCAAGTTGAACCATCTATAGAAACAAAACTAGATATTCTTATTTCTTCCCTGTTTCTCAAATTTTTTTTTTTGTATTTCTGAAAAAATCTTGTGAATAGAGAACGTAGTTTCTTCTAAAGAGATTGTATCATAAGAGGTGATTTTGCATCCCTTTATTTGGCCTAGAATTGGTCGAAAATGTAAATACTTTTCTCATCAGGTCAAGCTGCTAATTTACCCTACATATATATAGTGTCCCGCCTTCGCCGCCGTCCCCGCCGTGGCTGCCTTCTCCTCCTTCCCCGCCACGGTCACCGAGTCCACCGCGACCGCCATCGCCACCACCAAGGCCTTCGACCCCGCCGCGGCCACCGATACCGTAGCGGCGGGCCGGCGTCCCCGCCGGCGCCACCGCAGCCGGGGATACCGCCGGGGCCACCTTTGCCGCCGACAACGCCGCGGATAGCACAGCCGCCTTGGCCGCCGTCCCCGCCGCGTGTTACGGCGTCGGCGTACCCTTCGAAGCCACCGTGCCCTTCAGCCCCTTCTGCGCCGCCGCGGCGGCCACCGGCGCCTCCACGGCCGCCGCGACCGCGCCCTCCCGGTTGACCGGGCTCGCCGGGTTGGCCGTGCATCCGAAGTTGGCGGCCATGGCTGCGGTTGATCGATCGTCGCGAGTTGAGTGATGGTATTTATGGGGTTCCCTTGTTTTGGTAATCACTCCAACCTTTCCTAATTCAGTGATAATGATATGATATGTTTCCAAATTTGGGGATCACACATCACTAGCTGATCGAATCTTTCCAAATTTTAATGATGATCCTCTCCCGCCATCGTGGCTCAAAGGCATCTACAAGGCCCAGTGGCAGCAAGATCCAGCCCAATCCAGCTGCAGCCCATGAACTTGTTCACCTGGGCCTGATCGAATAAAGCAAACTGAATCTCTCTCTGCTCAGCCAGCTTGCTAGATCAGATCACCTACCAATTCGAACAAAGCATCCCATCATTATTTGATCGATCGATCGTCCATTAACATGTTCTTGCCGTTGCATCCATCGATTAATTAGCTGCAAGAGCAAGAACACGTACCTGCTCCAACCTCAGCTCGTCGTCGAAATCAACGATGGATTACTTCAATGGCACGGACGCGCACTGTGGCGGCGCCGTGGGCGCCATGGGCTCCTACGTCTACAACCTCACCTCCTCCTACGCCGACCAGAAGAACGAGGTCTCCATCGTCGCCACCTCCCTCGCCATGCTCCTCCTCGCCGCTCTCCTCCTCGCCTTCGACCTCCTCGCCGGCGCCGCCACGCTGCGCCCCGCCGCGCGCCTCGTCCTCTCCGTCTGTCTCGCCCTCTTCCTCCCCGTCACCTCCTACCTCTTCTCCGAGGCCAAGAACGACGTCCCCGGCGCCGGCGACGACACCGACGCCGAGCTGCCGCTGCGTGCGCGGCTCATTCTCGCGTGGATGCTGCTCGTCGAGCTGCTCCGCAAGAAGGTGGAGGCCACGGTCACCGGCACTAAGGGCGCCGGTGGCGGCGGGCCCGCCAGCCGTGCCGGCCGCGTCGCCTTCCTCGGCTACCTCGTCTTCTTCAACGTCCACGGCGCCGGCCGGAAGGCGGTATTCGGCGTGCTCTGGGTGTTCGCCGCTGCCAAGCTGGTGCAGCGCGTCGCGATTGGTGAGTTCGTCAAGCGTTCCTTCGCCTTCGGCAAGAACCCGCAGCTCCTCGCCGGCTACATGGCGCAGACGCTGGAGCAGCAGGAGCGGCGCCCGCGGCGAGACGACGAGCTCATGACGAGCTGCAAGTACGCCGTCATGGGAGAGGAGAACCTGGAGAGGGAGGCCGGCCCGAACGGCTACCTCGTCGACCTGCACAAGACAGTCGCCGGCAAGGACAACGTCGACGACGCCGTCGTCACCGTGGGCAGAGTGTGGTCGCTCGCCGAGAGTGACCAGCTGCTTGTGTCCAACCCGAAGCTGAAGCGGCTCTGCCTATCCTACGCTCTTTTCAAACTGCTTCGCCGCGAATTCGAGGAGACGCCGTTGACCGCCGAGGAGGCCACCGACTGCCGTGAGCTCATCTTCCGAGGCCTGTGCAACGACGGCGCCGCCGACAGGGCGGCGGCGGCGGCGACGCTGTTCCAGGTGATCGACGACGAGCTCGTGTACGTCACCGAGTACTACCACTCCGTCCTCCCCGTCATGCTCGCGAGCCCCTTCTTCCTCCTCATCAACTACATCGTCTTCCCCGTCGTCGTGCTCGGCCTCTGCCTCATGACCGTCGTGCTCTGCGGCAACGGCGACATCGCCTTCATCGCCGGCAGCATCAAGAGGGACAACTACGCCGTGTCGTTCGGCTTGCTGAGGATGACGAGGTGCCTCCTGAGCAGAGTACTCCGGTCGCCGTCGGCGCTCTTCTCCACCATTGACCTTTCCATCACGTTCCTCCTCTTCCTCACCATCCTCTACGAGGAGGCGTGGGAGGTCGTCGTCTTCCTCTTCTCCAACTGGCTCACCGTCTCCTTGGTCAGCGACTACGCCATCAAGCCGCCGAGCCGGCTCCGCCGCGCCGCCATCCGCGGCGTCCAGTGGGTGACGCACAGGATGAGCCGCCGCAACCTCCGTGTCAAGCAGTACTCCGTGCTCTGGTTCTGCAGGCTCCCGCTGAAGCTGCCGACGGCGGCCGTGCCGGAGGAGGCGAAGCACTCCATCATGGAGTACCTCGCGGCGTACGACGGCGCAATCACCCCGCTCAGCGCCGGCAGGTCGGCGGTGGCGAGGTACCCTCTGTGCAACGCGTCCCGGCTGATCTCGCCGGCGTGCGAGAGCGACAGCGTCGCCGAGGTGATACTCACATGGCACATCGCCACCAGCCTCCTGGAGGTGAGGTGCCCGCCGCAGAAGGAGGCGGCGGCGGAGACGGCGACGGGGAGGTCGAGCGTGGTGGCGACCCGACTATCCCGTTACTGCGCCTACCTGGTGGCGTTCCGCCGGGAGATGCTCCCCGACGACGTCGACTGCACGGCGCGCGTGTACGGCGCCATGACCACGGAGCTCAAGCGGGAGGTGGGGCTGAAGGGTTACTACTTCTCGACGGACGCCACACGGTACGGGAAGATGATGGATATCGCCGGCGGGCAAGAAGACGACCACGACGACGAGGCGGAGGAGACGACGGTGGTGCGCAAGGGGGCGAGGCTGGGGAAGGCGCTGATGGACGAGGCGGCCGGCGACGAGGCAGCGGTGTGGAAGCTGGTGGCCGACGTGTGGACGGAGATCATCGTGTACGTGGCACCGGCGAAGGACGCCGAGCAGGTGAGGGCGCACCGCGAGGCGCTGGCCCGCGGCGGCGAGCTCGTCACCGTGCTCTGGGCGCTCGTCACGCACACCGGCATAGCCCGCCCCGGCGCCGTGTGAGTGCGATCGCGTAATCGATCGGGTGGTGATTGGATGGTACGACAGTGACGATTGGTTTGCATGCATGGATTGGCTAATTTTTGGATTGATGATTGATTGTTCACTTCAAGATGATTTGCATCACTATGGATTGGTGTAACATCAGATCTACGCGTGTTGATCTGATACGTACATAAATACTGCGTGCGTGTTTTTGTTCATTTAATGATCATATCTGTTACATACTATACCTCCATTTTATATTATAAGTTGTTTAACTTTTTTCTAGTCAAACTTTTCTTAGTTTGATTAAGTTTCAGAAAAATATATTAATATTTTCAACTCAAATCAACACATATTATCAAAATATATTCAATATTAGATTAAATTAAACTAATTTGATATTTTACATATTGCTAATTTTTTTATATAAACTTGATCAAACTTAATAGAGTTTGACTAAGAAAAAAGTTAAATGACTTATAATATGAAATGGAGGTAGTACATACATATTGGGTGATTTTTTTTCATGGAATAGGTTTACATATGTGACTTATTACTATGTATTCAAGTCAATTTTTCTCCTTTTTGCAAGGACATAAATTTCTTGGAATGAGTAGTACTTTTTTCCAACAAGCACATAAAGCAAATATATCCTCCTAACATATGTTTAAAGAGTCAGAGATCAACTATAAATTTATAGCCTCATTAAAATTCTATTAAAAGCCCACTCCCACGTGGGTAATATTTGAACCCATATGTGTGGGGCCTTGCAGTCACAACTCCCACCACCAATTTGCCTGGTGATTCTCAATATGTACAAATGTAGTTACTACTTGTTATCAACCTGTGTGTTAGATCAAACATGTTATTAATGTTATCTAGCTATACTAATATTAAAAGACAGTGATAATCAATGATATATAGGTTGTAGCTCTTTAATTTTCTAAGTATATATGGTATTTTTGTTTGTTTTTAAGATTGATTGAAGGTTATTTCAACGAATAAAAATATATAATTTTTTCAACAATGGGCATTCGGCTAGTAAATATTAAAATTTTAATCATATCGCAAATACGATGTAGTATCACAAACGGTTAAGTTCCAATCACACAAAAACCAAACCAATGCACACGTTTACAAACACAAATTCATGATGCGCACAAGAAATTAGCCATGACAATCAATGGGCGTAGAAGTGGCGGCGGCGCTCTTGTTGTAAGCGACGACGGCGAAGTAGACGTCGCTGCAGGACACCCTGACGTTGTACGGCCTGGAGTACACCATGCCGACCTTGAACCGCACCTGCGCCGCCACCGCCACGTTGAACGGCCCGGCTCTGCTCTCCTCGCCGGCGATCTCCCCGACAAACCTGTCGTCCAACGTCCGTGCCGTCACCTCCACGGCCGTCGCGTTGCGCGGCGGCTGCAGGAGCAGCGCCGCCGCCGCCGTCGTCCCGTCGTCGGCGGCGAGGAGGAGGCTGGTATTGGTCAGGATGTAGTCGGTGGTGCCGTACCAGAGCATGACGTCCAGCGCCTCGTACTCCACGACGGCGCGCCCGCTCGGGTTGCCGGCCACCAGCGTCAGGTTGAGGAACGCCGCCTTGTTCTCATCGGTGGCGCCGCTCCTCGCGTCGGCGACGGAGAAGACGAGCGGCGCCGGCCGGAGGACGAACGAGACGACGATGACGAGGGCGGTGGCGGCGATGGCGCCGACGAGAGCGCCAAGGAGGCACCGCTTCGGATGACCACGGATCTTGGCCATGGCGCCCATCTTGACACAGGTACGTACGTGCATGAGCTGAGCTCAACTCCCCTAGCTAGCCAATGTGCAAGCGACGTTGCATGGAACTAGAATTAAAGGGCGCCATTGGACCATCAGCTGATCAGCCTCGATCATCAACTGCATGCATGCATGCATGGATTCGATCGAATAATTAAAGTAAGGCACTATCGCATTTCTGAATTCTGATCGGCAGCAGGAACGCTAATGTCAGTAGGAATTATATTCGAATAAACGGGTGTCCACTTATTATTTGCATATCACTAAATGATTAAAAAAAATACAAAAATTTGAGAAGATGTATTAACATGTGATATATCACTCCACAAACATACAAGTTCAAATTCAATTTTTACATCTCGCAATGAAAAAAACGAATCAAATTTATTTTTTCGTTGCGAGATATAGAAATTGACATTGAAAATTTACACGTTTGTGGAGTAATATATCACATGTTAATACATTTTCTGAATTTTTTTTAATTTTTTTCATAACCATTTAAGTGACATGCAAATAATGAGTGGACATCTCCTCGAGAAATCAAAATCCACTCCCCGAATAAACCTATTATTAGCTGTTCGTATACGCATGCATGAGTAGCTTAATGAACAATGTTTGTATCTCAGCTGCCACATGTGAGCAGAATAGGTTCTTTTAATTTTTTCGCCCGGTCGGAGCAGAATAGGTTCTTGCAGCTGCAGAAACAGCTAGCTACTATAGTAGTGATTAGCAGATTGCATTAGCTAATGGGTGCTCTCAATGCGATCAGCAGTGACGATCGACATGCACGCTGCCACAGAAGCGATTTTTTATTTTGATAAAATCGCTTTAGGTTGCAGGTGGTAAGGTGGTCCTTACCTGCTTTCGTATGGAAAAATCGCTCCCTCGAGCGCAGTTCAAGAACTACGTGTGAAAATAAATCTATTTTCAGAAGAGGATCCGTTCAGAGGCCCATCTGCCACCAACCCACCAGATCAAGCTCACCCTTAAAATATCAAGTTCCCTCTCTCTCTCTTATCCTCATCCTCTCCGCTCTCCACCCACCATTTCCTCCAGCTCCTCCACTTCCTCTCCACCTCTCCTCTCCATCGGTGGCGGATGGGATCAGGAGTGGCCGACGACCACTTCCTCTTGCGACGGGTGAGAGCGGGAGCGGCGGGCGGGAGCGACCGACGACCACTTCCACCGGTGGTAGGCGGGAGCGGGAGCGGCGAGCTCGGGAGCGGCCAAAAACCACTTCCTCTAGCAGCGGGCGGGAGAGGGAGTGAGAGTGGCGGGGAGCTCGACAGTGGACGGGAGTGGGAGCGGGAGCGGGGGGAGCTCGGTGGCGGCAGGTTTGATGGTGGGGAGGATGGTGGCAATGGATCTGGCAGTGATGAGCTCGTCGACGGCGGATCTGGCGGTGGATAGCTAGGCGACAGTGGATCCGATGGGCTCTCCCCATCCCATGCGGATCCTGCCGCCTCCCCATCTGTCACACCCCAATCTGGCACCGCCGTATATCGGCATCTGATAGGATCGTGCCGTAGAAAAAATGGCGCAAACCGCTTCTTACGAAACCGCGATATCGGTACCAGTCCCAGGATATAGCGCTGGTACCCACGGTGACAATTATGAATTGCTGCAATCCTTAATTAAAATATATGACTTGTTTACCTGGACTTAAGTTGCAACTCTCGAGAGAACCCGAGAATGCAATAGACGACACAGAAGTAGTAACAACAGAATCAGAGGCAGCGGAAACCAACGAACTAATACCCAATACCACATGCAACAGCAGGGAACCAGGATGAAGCCCTAATCTTCACTTCAACTTATATATAATATATATATATATATATATATATATATATAAACGCACCCTAGGTGCGTAATAACTAAAACACGCCACTCATATAGTAATTAGTTACTACACGTTATATGTTGTCAAATACCTGATAGTAATAATTTTACTATTAGGCTTAATTCAGGAATTTGTCATGATTGCATTATTAGTAACAAAATTACTAACGTTGAGGTATAGTATGTCTATATATATATACACACACACACGTATATATACGTACTCAGCAAGCCAAGGGAACTTAAGTGGTTAATGCAAGCTTCAAAGGGAGGTTGCCTATTTTGCATACGGTTTTGTTTTCAAGTTTTGTACAAATCTAAGTGTGTGCGGGTCCACAACCAGAGCGAGACAAAGTCTCAGCTCGGTCGGGAGTGAGAAGTGACAAATTGATTTTCATGTTTGCACAACTCCTAGAGTTGGCCTCAAAGTTGGTTTCCCAAACCAACCCAATTATCCAGTCTTCTAGAGAGTGGTCCTCAAACGACCAATTACTTCCAAGGACTCCCTGTACCACTGTCTCCCTGATAGCTACTTGCTTCCCAAGCATCAGGTTTCCCAAACCACAACACCTTTTCACAAAGCTTGTTAAAAAAACTACGCTAAGGAATCACCTCACATCCGCCCATGACCGTGGGCACGGCTATTCGAACAGTTTGTTTACATCTGCAGAGAGGGTACACTTTACCCACACGACGTTACAAACCCAGGTCACCCATCCTGTGCAAAATAGCCACGTCTGGTGACTTTGAGGTTTTCACGATAAGGCATTTTCCAAGCCGACACAGGGTAACCTCATGCCAACTGGAGGGGTACAAATACCGGCGATAGGTTAGGTCTCCAAACCATGTTGTCCCAGGAATCCTGGTGTATTCCCCAACACCCCCCGGTGATCCACGTCCATTGGCATGCAAGGCTCACTTGGGGTAGCTAGTTACTCAGCTAGGGGCATCCCATTCCACCCATGTGGTCGCGTTATTGTATGCTCGGATGTAATTCCCAAGGAGTCGGTCCTTAAGAGCGATCGCACAAGCATCCTGCCCAGGAATGGCCTTGTGTCGCGAGTTTTATTTTTAAAACTCATTTTTCTTTCATAGGCACCGACCCAGGCGTCGGGTTTTCCAAAGCTTTCTTAACACCAAGTTTTACCCAAGATGTTCGCAAACTTTATGTTTGAGGGCGACCATCGATACTCGCATAGAGTGCATGAATATCGAGGTACAAAAAGGTGGTTACATGGGAAACATGATATAGCAACTAACAATGGAAGGATCAAATTCAACAAGTTAGGTAGGCCTGTCAATTTGCCTTGCAGATGGGGCACACAGTTGAAGTGCAATTCTATCAATGCATAAATACTTTGCAAACAATATAATTAAGTTCAAATATAGGCTCAAGATGTTCAAAGAGGCTTTCCTTGCTCAAGGTCTTGAGCTTCACGAATCTTCGAGAAATCCACGCTTCGAGAAAATCTGTTAACCACATTTAAGCGCAAACATTCAAAAACCTAAATAGAAGACCAAGAAAATATATTGTTTAGGCTAATAAATAGTGCCATTAGATAGATCACAATTTACGGAAATACTGGAAGTGGAACGAGGTCAAATAGAATTACGGATCAAGAGATATGAATTTTGGGAGTTTATTTGAATTTCTGGACAAAGGAAAAAAGGATTTATTGAATTTCTGAAAAAAGAATATTCAAAAGAATATTCCTTGCCACTCACGGACCTGCGAGCCAGCAATTGGTGAGGGAGGATAGATGGACTTCGGTCTGTGGACTGAGAGAGTGAGGCCATGATTCATATGACCAGTTCGACGGTGTAGCCTGGTGCAATGCGGGCCGATGGCAGATTACCCGACAGGATGTTGCTCGCGGGCGAGCGAGGCCAGAACGGAGTGGGCCGGCCGGGTGATAGCCCGGCGGCTGTCTGGGCGTGGACCCGGTCAATCGCATGTGGATTGCCATGTCGGATAGGGAAGGAGGAGGCCGCTGAGTGCGGCATCGGACGGCTAGCGACTAGCGTGCCCGACTAGGCCCGTTGCCATCCCTAGTTTTGGAGAGCGGTTTCGATGACGTAGTGCTTACGTGGCGGTGTTGACCTGGTCTTCCTCCCACGTGGCGCTTATATGGCATCATAATTAAAAAAAATGTGAGATCCATTTATCATTCACACAAAAAAATTGTGGGACCCTGTTGACGATGAAATTTGGTAAGCCTCGAAGTCATCATCGGTCTAAAGTTAGTATCGGCTTCAGAGTTCTGGAATCGGCCGATGAAAGCTATCAATCGCCAACGGTCGGATTCTTACCAAATTTGGTTAAGGAAATTAATCTATTAAAAGAAACTTATCCAAAAGAGACCGAGTTCGAGGATGCGGCATGGCAGTTTATCTATTAATTAGGAAGAGTCTGTTAGTTTCATTTTATCTTTAGGAAAGTGTGTTTAGTGTCCGATCAGGACTTTATGTTTTTCCTTTTATCTTTATGAAAGTTTGAGTCGTGACCGATATGGAGTAGTATCTACCCATGGGTGTAAATATGTACACCCGGGGTCCATGTAAATTATCTGTCGATAAACACAACTATTATCGGTGCATCGCCACCCTCTTTCTGAGATTTTTACTTATCAACCGGCAGAATTTGGCACCTGACGCGGGGCTGCATCGGCTTTCGATCTCCAGCGAAGGGGTAAGCCCTACGTTCCGTCGAGACCTGGTGAATTTGTCGGCTACATTAGTGTTGTTTAAGGTTGCATCGCTTTGATCTCTTGGATCGCTCTGGTTCGGTTGATATATTTACCTACCTGATATTTCAATTCTATTTTAATTGCATTGTGTTTTGAGACGCATCGGTTTAGTTGGGACTGTCTCGGTTAGGTCTGATCTTCTGTCTTAGTCGATATATCTCTACAATCACAATGTTGTTTTAAATAGATCTGTTATATCCATCACGTTAGACAGATCTATCGGTTCATCAAGTATTAGATTATCATATACAATCTCGTGCTGCATCGGTTAGGTTCGACCTACTAGATTGTTGTTGATAATATAAATCTTGGTAAGACGATAGGTTCATGCTAATGTTTTATTGGAGTGCTAGCCGATGAGTTATCATATACGTTATATAATCTAGATTGACAATGTTTTCTACTTGCATTGGCCGATCTCCATCTAGAGTTTTGTCAATATCGGCTAGATTACTTTGTTGGCTTAGGTTATATAATTATCCATCACCCTGAAAATCAGTCAAAGGCTTGATTATCTAGATATTATATTTCTTTTCATACTCAGTGTTGCATCAGTTAAGTTTGATCTACTAAGTCATGCTTAGAACCATAGCCTGCTTCTTGATTGCCAATAATGGTTTCATCGGGGTTTTAGCCGATGAGTTATCTGGACATTGCATCGGCTTACAAGGATTACTTACGAGTTGGTTTTAGCCGATGACAACAAAGGTTTCACTGTTTATCTAATTGTTTGGATTTAACGACATCGGACCTCCAACCGATGCATGCTTTAACCTTCGGATCAACGCTTATTCTATCATATCATTTATCAGTATCGGCTAGAATCACTCCATCGGCTTGTCAACCGATTGGCTGTTTTATCTACTATTTACATATCTTGTCAGTTGCAGGACCAAACTGACTGGCACGCACGCATTTCATCAATATTCTGGACCTGCATTGGAGCTAAGCAGATCTCTCAGGCCGTCGTGTTTTTACATTAACAGACCCATATGCCTTCCTCCCTCCTTCCTCCTCCCTCTCTCCCTTATCTCTCTCTGACATGGGCACCACACCGCCAACCTCCTCCCCCCGCTCGCTGGCGTCCTAGCCCACCTCCCCCTTTCTGCCCTCCTCTTCGCGCCACCGCCTCCAATGCTGAGACTCGTATCTCCTTCTGCGGCCGGCAACAGCAGTAGCAGGAGAAGGAGAAGACCAGAAGAAATAGTGGATTGATGCGTGTGCAGTCCCATGGCGTCCATTTACAGCCTTCCAAGGAACGCCATCTGTGTTGCGTGCTATGAAGGTGCCAAGGCCATCATCACCTTTTTCAACGACAATGACAAGCACACTGATGTTGATCAACGCTCGGTGAAGTCTAGAGGATTGACAAAGCTCAACAGCTAGCACAACCAAGGTAAGACCTTCTCATATCTCATTTTGCTACTTTATTAGTCCTTTAGGGTTGGTATGTTTGTCAGGGTTACGGATAAGTCATATCCTTTATCCTTGGAGACATGAGATATACGGACACAGTATACCTTCAAGTATACGGAAAGAATTTATTCAGATTGAGGAAAAAGTCTCCAAGAAAGAGGAAATAATAGTGTCCTACTCGGAGAGGATTATGATATTATCTTACCGTGCGGGATCCATTGTCTCCGAGCTCTACTTGGAGACTAGGCTAATCTGCGGTATAAAAAACAGGCCCCCTGAGGGGTTCAGGGCATCGAATCTTGGAGCAAGACACCTACCACCATAGAGAGAATCTGGAGGACTTGAAGACAAATCATTGATAGGATCTCGTCGAGGCCTACTCGATTGGGATCTCGTCGGTAATCTCGGAAATCAGTTGTTCTTTATTATACAATAAGGTTTTTTCCTATAATCCCATATAAACTGGATTAGGGCTATTACCTTGCGAGGGGCTTCAACTAGTATATTTTTCTTGTCTTTTTGTGTGTGATTGATATCGTATCGTGTAGATTCTTGTATCAACGTACCCCAATACCCCCAGAATACGGTCCGCGGGTATCACCCGTCGACAGTGGTGCGCCAGGTATGGGGTCTTGGTGCTCAAGGTTTTGCCAAGATGATTTCAAGTTGTTCCAACAACTACGCCTACACCAACTTTGGCCCAGGATATCCAACCCGGACACTGTTGGTGTGGACTCGAGTCGGATCCATCGTCTTTTCGGTCTACGCTACAATGTCGATCTCGTCTATCCCAGTACTTGTTGGGATCGAGAATAGCGCAGCTAAGACAACAAGAAACGACACTACTTCGGCTGCTCCTCTGGTCCTATCAGAGAAGAGGGCGCCGACTACAGTTTTGGGGAAAATACCTCAAGCGGCCGAACCCCAGCTACCCACTGAGAACCAGGCGCCGACAAGGAAAATTGCCCGAACGTTCAACACCTGGTGTTTTATCCACAAGACGGCCAATCACTCCCTGATGGACTGCAAGGTGGTACACCATGTGAAGGCCAAACTCGAAGCTTGCAAAGATCGAGATATTCAGTGCGCCTTGCCAATCAAGTGTTGGTGTCCAATCCACAAGTCAAAAGGATATGCTCTCTCAGATTGCAAGGTCTTCCTTGACGCTACCAGATCTATGACCGATCTCCACGCCCCCAGATCCAACAATGGCGAAGAGAGCACGAAGCAGTCTCTAGATCGCTTCGTAGGAGTCATTGACATCGACCCTCACGAGCCCTCAGTTCTACATAGCATGGAGGATCGAGGAATCTTCGGGATCCAACACTCCGCGCGATGTGAACATTGTCGAAGGAGATGCCCATAACGGACGAGAGGAGGGTGGAGTTGGCTTAGACGATCTTAGAAATCCACAAGATCCGCCTCCTCGAGTGATCGCAGATCCCGTCCGCACTCCTGCACAATATTTTACCATGATCAACTCGCTATTAAGAGAGAGTCCTTTCAACCCATTCACGTTTCCCGAAGCAGATCACTGGGTTGGAAGAATACGATCTACAATAGCCAATCTAAACAACGCCTTCTTGGCCGCAGTTGGACCAATGGCTCCGGGCCCTTCTCGTCTTCCAGCTCAAGGAGAAGAGCAACACAACGCTGGGAAAGGAGGAGAAGAGCAAGACAGGCGACGAGAAGAAACCAGCCAACAAAGATGGACCAGAGTCTAGGAAGAAGAAGAATGAAAAGAACGAGAAGAGCAAAGCGGGGAACGAGGTTCTCGTTATAGATCAAAAAGCGAGTGAAAACAACTTCGCCTCATCAAGCTAAGAATTTCCCCCATTCCACCTCGATGAAAACTTCCATAGCCACACTTCGGTACCGTAGGTATATATGGTAGCAGCGACAGAATAAAAATGCATGGAATTATTTAATTCATGAAGATAGGTAGAGTAGCACACTCTATAACCATAACCACACATACTCATGCAATTACAGTAGTAGAGACATTATCACAACAAATGAATAAAAGAAAGAAAGAGAAGGAAAAAAAAGAGAGAAAACTGATTGCCAAACAAACACACATTCACGCATCCAAGCAATTTTGCAAGCAAATTTACACACATTAGCTAGTGATGGATATCGATTTGGTGCTGCTTTACATACATTAGCTGGTGCGGATTTTTGTTGGGACGACGACGGGCCGTCTTGGGAAATTTCGAGAGCGATTTCATGGCGGTCTCTAGGTAATGCCGGTGTGGGTCATGAGAGCCCAAAGTACTGTGATGAACTCGCCTCCCTGCCATAGCACATTCTTGTGCGCCATGATACTACGCTCCTCCTCGTTCGACGGAGCAACGTACACGATGATCTTCGTCCACCCTCCGCCAGAAGCTTCCACATCGAAAGATTTGTGTCATTTTGTAGCAGCTTGGCCAACTCTGCGCCCTTTTCCACGGTTCCCCTCCTCCTCCTTCTCCTTCTTCATGCATGATGGCGTCAGCCCGCTCATGGCATCGTGAGAAGTAGTACTCGATCGTAACATCCGAACCTGTCTTTTGAGCTCCGTTTTCATGGCCTTGAACAGGTTCTCCGCCTTCTCATGGTACTCGGGGAGGAGCTCCGGTTGGAACGCCACTAAGTAAGCGCAGTATCTTGATAGTGTTGTCCCTATGATGAAATTGTCACGGATGGTATTACACCCATCATATAATTGCATGTGACTCAAACAGTTATAGAAAAAAATTATAAAATTTTTATATAAATGTTTAAACTACGTGCATATATCTAGGTGTAGAAAATACTACTTTCCCATATCGATTGATCTCCACTCTTACAATCTGTGCTCACCACGATTTTAACGGTGTAAACCTTTAGAGTAGTGGAATTTCTTTTTAAATTTGGACCTCTCCCGACGAAAGCGACAACGAATAAAGCCATTATATATTAGCGGTGCGTGTAATTTCTGTTAGGACCGTGAGATAGAGTAATGAACAATACTCTGATCGACCTTTGCCTAAGCTGACAAATCAGTGTATGTGAGCAGAATAAGTTCTTGCATTCAGCTGCAGAAACAGCTCGTGATTAGCAGATTGCATTAGTGGGTGGGCTGTCAATTCGATCACAGACACAGAGACGACATGTGAGAGGAACAAGTTCTTCCTCCTCCTGCGGAGACCGCACATTGGAGAGATGCAACGGCAATGGCAATGGCGATGGCATCAATGTGATGCATATATATAAAGCCAGCTAGCGACAGGTATAGGCGATGTGCGTGCTTGACAGTGTACAGTGCAGACCATGGGTGGCGACGGCAAGCACACCAAGTTCCCGTGGCTGGGCGTGGCGAGGTACGCGGTGACCGCGGTGCTCGCTGCGACGGTGGCGGCGACGGTGGTGCAGGCCATCAGGATGGTGCTCCGGCCGGTGGAGCTGGACCTGTCGGTGGCCAATGGCGCGGTGTCCGTGGAGCGGCCGGAGTCGCCGTCGGCGGCGTCGCTGGTCAAGTATAAGGTGACGCTCCGCGCCTACAACCCGAGCGGCCGCGCCGTGGTCCACTTCGGCGGCGACAACCTCGTCCGCCTCATCTACGGCGCCGCGGCGCAGACGGAGCTCGCCGCGTTCACGCTCCCTCCGTTCGTCGTGCCGCAGCAGGAGTCCCACTACGTCCCCAAGTCCGGCTTCCTGAACGCCTCCGCTCTGCCGGCCTCGCTCGCCGCCAGGCTCTACGACGGCGAGACCGACCAGGTGGTGGTGCAGGCCGTGGCGTCGCTCAGCTTCACCATCGGCGGCGCGCGGGGCGTGAGCGCCGGCAAGCGTGGCCACAACTTCACCTTCCACTGCTGGCCGGTGTCCATCTCCAGCTACTACGAGGTGTCCGGCGGCGAGGCGTCGTGCAGCCAGGAGACCACCGAGGCGGCGGTCGCCGGCCTGACCCACGACCGCTGCATCGGCGGCCCTTGCCCGGAGCCGTACAGGAACTCCGGTAACTGCTCCGGGAATAGCACCGGCAGCAGGGGGTGATCAGCTAATTTCATTTCGCGGAGTGTAATTTAATTTCCAGATGCTACTGTAATTAACTAATCTACAAATTGAAGAAATAATTGTGTTGAAAATTGTACTGAAACTTAATTTGTGCTTGAAACAATGAAAAAGTGGAAACTAAAGGCATTTTGATTTGTTGCCACGTTCAACCCGATAACACGCATTATATTGTACACACAAGTTTAGAGTGCACTCTCCATTACACACCAGCTAACAAATAGGAGTAATAAAAATTCTAAACATACTTACAAGTACATGTACATGTACTACAACTATGTTTCAACTTCAAGTTTAACTAAACATAAATTGATCGTTACCAAAATATGCCAGTTCAAAAATTTCCGCTCTTAAACCATTGCCAATAAATCAAACGTCCTTATTATAAACTTAAAAGGTAAATTTCACAGAACTACAGGTATTTTTATTAAACTATCACAATATTACAGATAAAGTGGTGTATCATAAAACTAAAGATTTAGCACTAAAATTATCACAAAACTACATATTTAATATTAAAATTATCACAAAACTATAGATTACAGAGTTTAAATCCCTAGCACTATTATTATGTTGGAGCTAGAAACATTATAGTTGTGCGATTAAATTGATGCTAAACTTGTAATTTTGGGATAATTTTGTTATTAAATACATGGATATGTGATGCTTAGCTCTAAATCGATAGTTTTGTGATAACTTTAGTACTAAATATATGTTTTATGATACAATGTCTTTGTGTGGTTTTGTCAAATTTACTCTAAACGAAAAAGAAAAATCATCGAGCCCTAGATCAAACAATGGGCCTAAATCAACGAGAATGTGTGCTCCAAAACCCAAACTAGAACGTGAAGGGCCCGGAAAAGAATAGATGAGCCGAATGGGCCTTCGCCTGCAAGAGGCCCATCAGATCACACGGCCCAATAGGAGGCCTTCGAGAAGGTTCTTCGCTGGCCTCGCACACTCTGGTCTTCTTAAGCCGCAAGCACGCGACGCGACGGCGAGGCCACACGACCTCACCTCGCCTCGCCACCATGCGCCTCCCCGGCGGCGCTCGCCTCGCCCTCCTGCTCGCTCGCCGCCGCCTCCTCTCCTCGTCCTCGCATGCGTCGTCCCCCTTCCACGCCTCGCGCGCTAACGGAGGTGAGCCGCCGCCGCCGCCCTCATCCCCACACTGGGGGTCTCCCGATTCCCTGGGATTTCCTTCCAGTTACTGATCTTTCTGGTTTGTTGCTTGGTGTGCAGCGAGGTGGGGCGACGCATATCGCGCGGCGGCTCCCGCGTGGAGGTCGCCGTTCTCCTCTCCGACTAGTGCCAGGCTCTTCCATGGTGAGGAAAACAATGGGGAAAAGGGGAAGAAGGGATATGCTGTTGTTTCTGGTTTGGTGAGCTTGGCTGAGTCGATTGATGATGTTGGATTCGTGTGGCTCTGCAGGGACGAGGCCGGTGGCAGCCAGGGACTACTACGATGTGCTCGGCGTGAGCAGGAACGCGAGCCAGGGGGAGATTAAGAAAGCGTATTATGCGGTATGATTTGCTCTGGAATCAAGACTATTGTCATGCTTACGGTGTAAATTAAGCACATCAATGCGGCACATCTTAGTTCTATATCGCAAGTATTTGATTATACAGTGAAGACTAAACTTTAGTTGCTAATTTTAGTGAATAGACTTTCCAAGTTCCTATCGTTGCACTTCAGGACTTGTGCATAGAAAGATCATTACAAGTTTCTTTTTTGTCTAGCAGAATGTTTCTGAAAAATGGTTGATGAACTCTTGAGTAATAAAGGGCAGTTGGGTCGTTTGATTTACCATTTTGATGCGATAAAGTCTCATACTCAATTTCAGTTATGTATTAGTCCTGGGTTAATGTAGCACACTTTGGCGTTTCCTTTCCTTTATGCATCATCTAAAGAAAAAAAAATTCATTGCGTATTGTTTACCTTATAATCCCTTTTTTCTTTGTTATCCTCAAAGCTTGCGAAAAAGCTCCATCCGGATACAAATAAAGGTGATTCTGATACAGAGAGGAAGTTTCAAGAGGTTCAGCGAGCTTATGAGGTACAGTTTTCAGCATGGAATACTTAGGTTTCTGATAATACCGAGACATATTTATTTTCCTTCTTTGCAGACTTTGAAGGATGAGCAGAAGAGATCATTATATGATCAGGTAACAATTTCAACATATTTAATTGAACAAGTGCCAATATTTTAGCTGTCAATACCTAAGGTCTATTATTTAAATTATCATGAGTTTGGAACCTCAATTTAGTGTTTACCAAGGCACTAGGCTGCCGCCTAGGCAGGCTAGACAGGAAGGTGCTGCCAAGCCGCAAGCTTGCAATTACCTTGCAGAGCACTGCCCAGATTCATTAGTTAGCCTATTCTCATAATTAATGGTAGCAATAATTCACCAAAATTTTCACATCTAAGCACATGCAACCCTCTAATTCCAAATGTGAGCAGGTAATGGATGAAATTCTGTTTCTAATCAAGAAGCTCACGTGTGTGTGCAGTGGTCCTTCCATCGGACTTGATGTCCAACGAAATATAACAAACTAATGGCTGCTGGTCATTAGGAAATCACTAGCTCGTAGCAACTTGTTTAGGCCTAATTGATTGTTTGTCGTCGGAAAAGAAAACCTTATTATCATTTGCAATTGGTTAGATCAACCATTACGAGATAGGGCACCGTGCCATCATGCTGTCAGTTTTGAGCTTTATTCGCCTTTTCCTGTCCTAATCCACCAAAAAATATTGCTTGACGTAGATGTTGTTTTCGTTTTGGAAATTGGAAGTGTAGCGGTCAGTTCAAATACAATCCATCTGCTTGGATCATCAAAATCATAATATGTGCTGCTTGGATCATCAAAATCATAATATGTGCCAACGATCAGTTGAAATCTAATCCATTTGCGTGGATCGTCAAAATCATAATATGTGCTAACAGTCTTGATTTGTTTCACATAGAAGCGGCATCAGCAATGGTAATTGTAATACTAGCAAAACATGTTAATGGATCATTTGCTTTGTGCCTGCTAGCTAGTTTGATTAGAAACAGAATTCAGGACAATACGTGCTCACATTTGGAATTAGGAGGTTGCATGTGCTTAGATTAAAAAAATCGGAATAATTCAACTTGACTATTATGTGATTGTTGCTTTTCGTTGCTATACCCAGTGTCAGAAGCTATGTCTTAGAAGTTTACAATACAAGCTTTTGAAAGTAAACTTGTCCTTGACTTGATCTTTTACAGGTTGGCCCTGATCAGTATGAGAAAGCTTCTGCTGGAGGAGGACCTGGCGGTGCATATGGAGGGGGTTTTGGCAATCCGTTTGAGGATATTTTTGGTGGAGGTGGTGGCGGCGGAATGAATGATGTATGCTATCTTTTGTTTAATTATTTGTCACCATGTTTTATTCTGGTGGTTTCGCTACTTTTTAGTTTTTATCGTTTTCTATGACTCATGTCACTGAGTATATACAGAAAAAAGATTTTGTTGTCTGTGGAAATTCATTTTATCTTTGTAGTTTTATAGTTATTGAATTGTTTGAGTTTAGCAGAAACTTGTGTCCATTAATCATTAGGCACTACATACTGCGACATTGCCTCTTTAATGTTGGTCAATTTCTTTTTTCATAAGTGGTTTTCTGTTTCTTTCATTGCATTATTTAATTATTTTACAGCTTGCTAAACAAATAGCATATCATCATCCTTCATTTTATAGATTCTGTTTACATAACCACATGCTCGTATACTTTAATCATATGACGACACTGATATGACTTTTGTTGTCTCTGTGTATAATGAAGTTCTTTAGAAACATCTTCAGAGAGAGAGAATTTAGCGGGCATGATACCAAGGTTAGCTCTGTACTTATTTGTTTTCACCTATCATGTTTTTACTCTGTGAATCGCAGTTTCATATTCCATTCTACAGGTTGCACTTGAAATATCATTTATGGAAGCAGTTCAGGGGTGCACAAAGACGATCAATTTTCAGACTGCTGTTACGTGTGACACCTGCAGTATGTAGATGCGCTTCTATTTACTGCGCACATCAAACTATCGATGTCCTTTGAATTGTTCCTAATCATCTAATGAGAGTTCTTTGTTTTCCCAGAGGGAGCTGGCGTACCCCCTGGAACCAAACCTGAAACTTGCCTAGCCTGCAGGGGTTCAGGATTTGTTAGTTCTTCCTCTAGCACAATTATATCTATTTAATGTGGAATCTCATTTAAATGTTAGAACTGTGCTTATTTGTCTTTGTTTTCCATGTGCTGTTGGAAGATCTCCATGCAAACTGGTCCCTTCAGGATGCAATCAACATGCACACAGTGTGGTGGTGGTGGGATAACTGTGAAGGTATGATGTCCCTTTGTGATGATAACCAACAGTTAGGATAAATTGGTTATCTAGCCTTCAATAAATCATCTAGGAGGTTAACTGTTTAGAGTTGTTTGTCCTTAGGAGATAAAATTCCGTACCTACCTGATGAGAATTACTTTGTGGTGTGGGGTTCGGTACTTCTAAATTTGACTATCCTACAATCCTTATTCATTGCATGTATCGACCCATCTGATTTTTTTCAATTTGTGATCATGTAACTTGTGATGTAGGTAGTTGCTGACTGCACCTAAGTCCAGTTGTCTGATTTTAGATATGTGAATTGAAATCAGCCAGAACAATAACTTCTGATTTTTTTCAATTTGTGATCATGTAACTTGTGATGTAGGTAGTTGCTGACTGCACCTAAGTCCAGTTGTCTGATTTTAGATATGTGAATTGAAATCAGCCAGAACAATAACTTCTGAACCATGCTGTTCTTTATGAAATAAATATGTACTTGACCTTTGATGTTATATTTGCCCCTATATACCTTTTGTACAGTGTCTAGATTCTGATTAGTCATGATGAGCTGGTGATTGCAATGTTCTTGTGTTGTTAGGAATTCTGCAAGTCATGCAAAGGAAGGAAAGTTGTGCCAGGAACAAAAAACATCCGACTCAACATAGTGCCTGGTAGTTTTCACATTGTCGGCATTCATGTTATTTGTATGCATATACTCTTATTCTGTGTTACTAAATGTCCTTGAGCATTATTCTGTTCATTCAGGTACGGATGATGGTGACGTTATAAAGATGGTTAGATCAGGTGGTGCAGATCCAGATGGTGGTAGTCCTGGTGATCTTTATGTAACTTTGAAGGTTAGTCCTGTGCACAGTAGCAGTTATACCATTGGCCAATGAATGGTAATAAGCAGATGAAACCTTACTTTAGGGTCAGGCAGGGCCAAGTGCTTTGTGCAGCTAGCTGTAGGTTGATCCTAGTGCAAGAAGAGTAGTGTGAGTAGTGTCTGGTCATTTGTTCCAATTCTTTTCCCCTTAACGCAACGATACACAGCTCTCCTGCATATTCGAGAAAAAGATAATAAGCAGATGACCTTTGGAATGCTGTTTTTTCCAGGTTCGTGAGGATCCAGTGTTCCGAAGAGAGAAAGGTGATATTCATGTAGATGCTGTATTGAACGTGACTCAGGTAAGTTTAGCCTGATTATTTTTTCTGCATCCTATGCTTATTTATTTGTCACTACACAGCTCGGTAATGGACATCCTTAGCGGTAAAACAGAAAAACTCAGTTACTGGCCATACTTCGTTGTTACTACATTCTGTTTTGGCTGAGCTGGTAATCTGAGTGGGAGTGTGGTATTGATCTGTAAGCAGGATTGTGCCTAGCCTTCTAGGGCTGGGTGATAACAAGTTTGTGTTAGCAGATTATGTCTGTTCCCTTTCATCTTAGAGCATTAACTGTTGTTATTAGACTGTTCCTTATTTGCCACAGAGCAGGCAAACAACAATTGTTTTTCACATTAGTTTGAATGTTAAAACTAGCTAAAGTATGTTATCTCTAGCGAGTAACGATGCTGTGGTGATTGTCTGATAATCTCCAGTGATACTAAACCGAACTTGTAATGTTGTCGAGTAGGCATCTCCTCCGCAGTTCTAATATTTCATCAGTATTCAGATTAAGATTAACTGCAAACATCTTTGTAGGCAATTTTGGGTGGGACAGTTCAGGTTCCGACTCTCTCTGGAGATGTTGTTCTAAAGGTACCTCCAAAATCAGTTTACCCTCATTTTCAATCTTCTCCTTTGTTTATTATGTTGGAATTCTCCATCTGCCTTATATATTACAGGTCAAGCCTGGTACTCAGCCTGGCCAAAAGGTGGTTCTGAGAGGAAAAGGTAAACTGCACTATATAGTGTTTAGCTTTTCGTGGGGCATATTTTTTTTTTAGTTAGCATATATTGCATATGGTTGCATGTTTAATAGCTGCATGCTCAGTTACACATCCAAGTAAAAATGGAGTCTGCAAGGACCATGTTTCTACTAAAACCCAGTTCCGTCATGGCTCATAAATTTGTAGCGGTTGATACATTTCATTTTTGCCTATAGTGATAAACATCACTTTATCCTGCAGGAATCAAGACGAGAAATTCATCGTACTATGGAGATCAGTATGTCCACTTCAATGTCAACATCCCTGCGTAAGCTCTCTTCGGAACTTACTGATCTGCCCTATTCTGTTACTAGTACTTCTGTTCAAATATTCATGTATTACTATACACAGGAATTTGACACCGAGACAGCGGGTGCTGATCGAGGAATTTGCGAAGGAAGAGCAAACTGAAGAAGAGAAAGATGCAAAGGCAGCAGGAGCATCGGGATAGCTGATTTTAGGAGCTACCCACATTTCATTAGTGCTTTAGTCTCATCATATATCGCGAGATAGAATAGGCTGCTGCCTGAAATTTGCAGGGGCAAGAAGATATAGTTTGGTTGGATGCATGGAATTTTACATGCCGACATATAGCAGTTTTCAAATTTTGTAGCTGGGAATAAATACACCACACCGCCTGATGTTTGCAATCTCCTAATGTCACAGTGTCAGTGAGGCAGGCGGCACGATCCTGTATTGTATAATTTTGTGTGTTAAGAAAGTATGGAACCCACGGTACCAATGTGTCTACTCATGCCACTAGTTTCAAATATTGGCTCTATTCATTCTTTCCGTGCTCAATTTTGTTCCCAGCAACTCTTGCTGGAAAGGCCACTGGAACAGAACAATGTTTATCAATCTTGAGTTGCTCTATCTATTTTGTAAGTATGGTGAATTGGTGACACCGAATTAGGGGTTGTTCAATTTGGTGCCTAAATCAATTCTACCAAATTTTGTCAATGCCAAATTTTGGAATTGGCAATATTTAGTAGGGTTAAGATGTGTAGGTCGTATTAAGTTTGCTAAGTGTTTGTGAGAGAGATGCTAGAATTATCAAAGTTTGGTAGGAAGGTAAGTTTTGGTAATGTTTGGATTTTTGTTACCTTGTAAAATTTTGGGTAAAACCAAAACATGGTAGGGTTCATTTAAGTACCAAAGTGAACAGCTCCTTTGTATTTTTTTTTCTTTCTCCCATTTATGCCTACATGGTTGGTCGTGTGACTAATGGGATAGACTGGATCGGATGAGTTTTGCGGTTCTTGCATGAATTGAATTAATTTATATGAGAATCCTATGAAATTTTACACGATTTTTTCACATGAATTAGTTCGCATTTTGTAGAAATCATGAAAATTTTGTCAAATCCAAAAGCTGCATGCATTTGGGACTGCCTTTATATCACACGACAGATTTTCCACTAAAACCACACGAATGTAATTGCAGTGTAAATATAGTGTAATTAGCATGTAAATGTCATGTAAATACACAAAACCCTATATAAATCATTGAACAAATATTCTAGTCAAATTACACCGTAAAAACAAAGATGTATTTACGCTGTAATATGAGCCTTGTATTTCTTTTTCATCCGCTTTATTGCCGTGCTAAATTCACAGTTTTTGTTGCTTAGGCAAATCTATGCATGGATGAACAGCTTCACTGTTAGCCAGCCTGATCGCCTCTGCTCTTGTTGCTGCTGCTCGCTCGTGTGATTTTTAAGAAGAAACCAAATATGTCGAAAGATAGTAGTAGTATATAGCAAAACTGCATTTGGAAATATTTGAGGTAGCGATCCCATTTGGAAACATATCATATCATCTTTTTCACTGAATTAGGAAAGATTGGAGTGGTTACCAAAACAAGCAAATCCCATGAATACCAAGACCTGCTACCCCCTCAACCCAACTTGCGCCGCAGCCGCCATGGCCGCCAACTTCGGAGGACACTTTCCGGTCGACGGCCAACCCGGCGAGCCAGGACAACCGGGAGGAAGTGGTCGTGGTGGCCGCGGCGGACGTGGAGGCGCTGGCGGCCGCCTCGGCGTTCGCCACGGCCAACGTGGCCGTCACGGCGGTGTCGGCGGGCACGGCGCCCCGGGTTGGCAAGGCGGGTACGGCGGCAGCGGCGGCGCCGGCGGGTACGGCGCGCAGGGTGGCACCGGTGGGCGCAGCGGTGACGGTGGCCCGGGCGCGGACGGTGGGGACGGAGGCCCTGGCGGGACCGCCGGTGATCGGATCCGGCGCCGGCGGCGTCGTTAGCCGACGCCGGCCAGGGAGCCGATATGCTATGGCTTAGGCTGCATTCTTTGGATTGGGTTGGGAATAAATGGATTGGGTTGGGAATAAACCGTCCCAACTCGTAAAAAGGAGTAACTCATTAACGCATAATTAATTAAGTATTTGCTGATTAATATGATTTTTTAAAACAACTTTTGTATAGTAACTTCTTGCAAAAAAAAAAATACACCGTTTAGGAAAAAAGAAAGTAGTGAGTTAGAAAAGTAAGGGGAACAACACATCAGTTTCACATCTATGCTTTGACGTGGATTATCTTCTCTGTTGTAAAGATATATATAGTAGTATTAAGATAAACTTAATAAATAAATAAATAGTACTTCCTCCATCCTAAATTATCTATATTTTTCTTACACGATCTTCAATGATATAGCTTGATAATTAATTTATTTCATGTTATATTTTTAATGAATATGAAATTAATATCATAGGAATCTACTGATATAAACATGATCATTAGTTAAAATTTAGCAAGTTTGATTTTTCGGAAAAGGGGACACACTATAATATAACGGAGGGAGTCCTACTATCTTCGTTGTGTGGACGTTCGGAATGGAGAGATTTCAGGATTTTTGTTGTTGTTGAGAATCGAACTAATTCCGATGAAAATCCAATGAAATTTTACACTATTTTCACATGAATTAATTCACCTTTTTTTTTTAATAATCCAAGGTATGACCTAGTGTCACAACTGCAAACTGAAACTGCAGAGAGTCAGGGAGAGTCTCATCCATTCTGTCCACACGCTGTCGATCACACAGCAAATGGTGGTCTCATCTCCACATCGCCGCAGAAGGAGAGGATGATGACGTCGACGATGGCGAGGCCCACGACGCTGGCGTGCTGCAAGCTCTACATCTCCGAGAGCCGCAACGCCGCCGCCCTGCGCGCCATCGAGCAGGCGGCGCGCGGCGGCGCCGTCGTCGTCAACCGCTTCACCGACGACGCCTACAACCGGGTGGGCTACACGCTCGTCGCGCCGCTGATCCCCTCGCCGGCGCCGCCGCTGCGGCACGCCGTGCTCGGCATGGTCAGGGCGGCGCTCGAGGCCATCGACTTCGGCGCCCACTCCGGCACGCACCCGCGCCTCGGCGCCGTCGACCACATCTGCTTCCACCCCCTCGCCCACGCCTCCCTCCGCCACGTCGCTGACCTCGCCGGAGCCGTCGCCGCCGACATCGGAGACAAGCTCCAAGGTTGGTTGCTCTCATTCCTCTTCTCAATTCTCCCTCCGAGAAAGATGTTGGATTCTAATGGCGACCTCGCCGCCGCAGTGCCGACGTTTCTGTACGGCGCGGCGCACCGGGAGGGGAGGACGCTGGCGTCAATCAGGCGGCAGCTCGGCTACTTCAAGCCCAACTCCTCCGACGACCAATGGCGGGGAGCGCCGGAGACGGACGCCCTGCCCGTCGCGCCAGACGCCGGGCCGGAGAGGTCGCCGAGATCCAAGGGCGTGGTGGTCGTCGGCGCCACCGGCTGGGTCGACAACTACAACGTGCCCGTCCACACCGGCGACGTGGAGGCGGCGAGGCGGATCGCCCGCGCCGTCAGCGAGCGCGGCGGCGGGCTCCCGTCCGTGCAGGCGATGGGGCTCGCGCACGGCGACGGCGTCGTGGAGGTCGCCTGCAACCTGCTCGATCCGGCGAGGGTCGAGGCCGAGCAGGTGCAGGGCATGGTGGAGCGGCTCGCCGCCGGCGAGGGCCTCTCCGTCGGCAAGGGATATTTCACTGATTTTTCGCAGGATAAAATCGTGGAGTTATACTTCAAATCAGCAGCTAACTCTGTGGATTAACTGCAGCGCGAATGCAAAGGATTTCCTCGCAAAAATAAATTTGAGTTGATTTGGTTGGGGGGTGATCACTGATGAGTTCTAAGTTCCAACTCAAGAAATGCAGAACAAATTACCAAAAAACAGAGCAAAACACAGGTAAATCTCAGTGAAAATCATCGAACTGATTTACAAGTGTGCACATGGCTGCGGAGTTCATCAGCAGCAATGCATTCCAAGCCAGGTGCTTTAAAGTTTACCAGTAATTACAGAATGCGATACATCCAAAGATGTGGGAATCACCAGCACGAAAAATAGCAATACCAGCAACAAAACTATTAAAATATCGATGGTGGTCTTCAGTGAAGAAGCGATTTTAGATTGTTCCATTCAGTAGATGCTACTATTGATTCTAGTCTGAGGCCTCAAGCCACCCAGGCTTTTGTTATTTGGCATATCTCACCAGATCACCGTTGGTTCTCCCTCCTCCGGGCGTATCGGGTCCTGTCATTGTACCTTGGCCTATCTGATGCTCTTTGTGGGACAGGTTCTACACGCCTCTGCCTCTCCGGAGACCTCTGAACAATCTCTCCGTTGACAAAGAGTTCAGCTGTAAAACAAAATAGAAATAGATTATGACCTGAGTATAATATCTTTCCGAGACATCAGAATGTAGCAAATCAACTCATCCTACCAACTTCAAGCCAATATTCACACTGTGGTCAGATTTTGTACAGTATACAATATCTATTCAAAACAAGCTAGGTTAACCCAAATATAATGAAGCATTTAATATAACCTCTGATGTCTCAAATGTAAACAGTTAAAGCCAATGACCACGAATAAGTTATAAATGTTTCATCTCAACTGATCCACTCAGCTTCACTGTACAGAAGAGCAGAAGAGAAAAGAAGAGTTCCCTTTAAGTCCATTAGCATTCAAAACAAGGCATTGCCTAAATAGCTATCTTGCTTTGCCAAGATGGACTGCATAACACAGCACAAATTCTTTGGAAGTGCATAAATTCATTCAAATTCAGCAATAAAAGATGAAATAAGAAACACGACCATATTGGCATGTTTCATCCCCACTGACCTGTACCCCCATTTCATTTGAGGTGCAGAACCGTTGAAGAGACAATTGTTATTAGTCCATTAGCATTCAAAGCAAGACATTGCCATGTAGGCTTCACCGCTTTGCCAAGATGGACTATGAAGTCTAGAACAGCAGTTTGGTATTGTTGAGTCGACAACATACCAAATCCTTAAGAAACAAGCAAGCAAGAGCCACACAAAATTGTTTTAATAGCTAAATGTGCCACATTCAAGTCAAGGAACATTGGGGAGTGGATTATAACTTATCATGGGGAAAATTCCAGTGGCATGACCAAGTTGCATGTTTCATCCCCACTGACCTGTACCCCACTTCATTTGGGGTGCAGAACCGTTGGAGAGACACTTGTTATTAGTCCATTAGCATTCAAAGCAAGACATTGCCAAGTAGGCTTTGACCGCTTTGCCAAGATGGACTATGAAGTCTAGAACAGCAGTTTCATATGGGAACAACATACCAAAACCTTACGAATAGTCAAATACACTGATCTACACTGATCACAAATACTTAAGTCTTGATTAACATCAAGACTTAAGGGGAATGGGGCAGTAAATACGCTGTTAGTGTCTGTCTACACTGATCTGAACCCCAATTAGGCAAGGTGCAGAACCATGAGATACATTTGCTATTAGTCCATTAGCATTCAAAGCAGGGCATTGCCTGTATGGCTTCACAGCTTTGCCAAGATGGACTGTGGTTTGATAAACAAATCAAAGCCTTGAATTAATCAAAACCTCAAGAGGTGGTAAAGTGTTCCAATAATGTCTCACCTCCAACGATCAGAACCCTATTTTACCAAGGCACCGAATCGTTAGAGAGATGTTTTTGTCAGTCCATTAGCATTCAAAGCAGTGCATTGCCTGTATGGCTTCACAGCTTTGCCAAGATGGACTACTTGTGGAACATCAGTTTACTCTGTGAATAGCTTTGACGAGCCACGTGTCATGAAAACAGTCTGCACCAGTATCCAGACAATGTTCCGTTTCATTTTGATGCAGTACTCCTAAAATATGTTGTCAGTTCGATTGCACTATCTTGCAAAATTGGAAGCAAGAAATGCCTATAGGGACTTCATCACATCACATCACCAAGTAAGTTATAGTAACGAATAATGTCGGTCAATTAGTCACAATATGAAATGACATCCATTTATTTCCTTAACAAAACTAAAATAGTTATCAGATTGTGCAGGAAAACTACCTCCATAGTCCTTGTTCTCAGGATCGACATAGGAATCCGGGAGCACAAACAGAACACCAGGAAGTCCTGTCATACAACACATACATAGTGCATCAGATACATCAACACACAACGCGCTAAAAATATTTTCATTACAGGTATTTATAAAACCAAAGCATAGACAAGGAACAAACCTTCTAGCTTATTGGACGTCTCCTCATCGATCTCGCACCCGAAACCAAAGTATCTTTCGCACGAGACATTGTAGATCTTCTTCTTCGCCTCCTCCTCACTGCAGGAAACACAAACATACATAAGAAGTTAGCCCCCGAACCAACTAAATTTATGAGGAGCGTTAGCACAAACTGAGAGATGAATCGGCGGAGAGAGGTTTCACCTTCCGAGAACCTTGGCGAGGGTCTGGATGTAGCAGTCAATCATCTGCTGCTTGTTGGCGCCCTCCCCGCCTGGCTTGTCCATCACGATAAGCCAGTGCTCGTAGTCGCACCCGGGGAACAGCGGGGCCATCTCCGTCGGCGCGCGGTCTCCGCCTCCGCCTCCGCCGCCACCGGAACGCATCGGGGAGTACCCATCGCCGCCCGGGCGCCGCGCGAACCCGCGCAGGAAGCCGATGCGCGAGACCGCGGCGACGGTGGGGCGCAGCAGCGACTCCGGCGCCCCGGGGCCGCCGCGGCGGAGGAGAGCGGAGGCCGAGAAGGAGGTGGCGCGGCGGGAGAGGAGCCTCCGCGCTGCGGCGGCGGCGGCGGCGGCGGCGGCGGTTGCCATCGCGGGGTAAAACCCTAGCGGAGTGGAGCGAAGGGAGAACGAACAACGCAACAAGGCTGGGGTTTGGAATCGCGAATTTAAAGCTGCGTGGAGTTCGTGTTTAGATGGGCTTTTAGTGGGCCGGATTTGCGGCCGAATGAAGCCCAGTCAATATGAAAGATTACACTGGTGGCTGAGTAGCACCGACCAAAGCGCGCAACGGCGTGTTTAATGTTTATATGAAGTTTTCAGGATTTTTTTTTTACGACATTATTCGAATCCGAGTAATTTACAGGTCGAAATATTCAAATTCAAACGTGTAGGTTACAGATCTGTAAAAAGGCCATATACAAAATACTCCCTCTGATTTTAATATATCACGCCATTAATTTTTAGACATTTGTTTGACCATTTATCTTATTCAAAATTTGTTTACAAACATAAAAGATTAAAGAATCTTTAATGATAATAAATAAAGCCACAACTAAATAAATGATAATTATATAAAATTTTTGAATAAAAACAAATGGTCAAACACATCTCAAAGTTAATGATATCATTTATTAAAAACCGGAGAAAGTACACTTGATGAACATAAACCTAATATAAGAAGTATAGGAATCTCAATGGCCAAGTAAGTGATAGCGGGTTCAATCAATTTACATCCAGAAGGTGAAGAAAACATCTAATTGAGGTGTCAGATCGACAACAATTGGCTACGAAAAGAGAAAAAAAAAAACAGCAAGGTACCACGTTGAGTTGTACATATGAATTGGTTTTTCTGTATGTATAATGCCGTATAATCACATACTATATGTTACCTATACCTACTAGCAGCAAATAATTGGTGTCAGAAAAATCTAAAAACTGTAGATACAGACTGGAGGAAATGGTCGCGCTTCCAGTAGTATTGAAGATGACACATTTGCCGTCTCAAACTGCAAACTGCTGCAGCAATTCAACAGAACAAAAGGAGGCCCGAAGCAAAGAATTAAAGAATCCGCTCCAATTGATTTCATTCGCCTGAAAGTACAGGAACTATTGCTGAGTTGGGTTCGATATTGGATAGCCGTGCAGCACCTAGAAGTTGCTCAGGGAGCTCGTCGTATGTGTTTGCCTGCAAGTGTAACGGTGGAGAAATGTGAACCAGTTGAGATATACTACTGTTTATTAGCTAGAGAAACATAAGTCTTCAAAGTTCAAACTGAATCTTGCAGTTTAATCGTTTGGCCTACAGGATAAACCATAAAACGGTTTATTAGCAATTAAAAATAATTTATGGGTAAAATTTTTATATCCATTAGCGATTTAAAAGCAAATGCTAGAAAATAAACTACGATAAAGAAAACTTTAAAATCAACTCTAAAATTAAACTTCAAAATTCAAGTTTTGGTTGCAGTTGATAGGCCAAAAGGGTGCTCTTGGAGAGTAATGACTAAAGAAAATGAGGGAGCCACTGAGCTACATACCTGTATAAGAAAAGCCATGTCAACTATTAAAGTCGTAACGACGCCAAACACCAAGCCCAGAACACCATTGGCCACTGCTGAGGAACCAATGTCTACATCTACCTGCAGAATAATATCAAAATTAAATAGGTTTGTTCAAGACATGCCCTAAATAACCTGGTGTTCTACTGCTTCAGTCATATCTCAACTTTGCCATGTATTTACATGATCAATTAATGTACTTCTCTGGTAATTAACAAAAAATGTAGTTGTGTTGTGTTATATTTAAGGTGCCTATATTCAGTGTCTTACTTCTATGTACTCTGGACCACGCATATAACTGCAATCGACAGCCTTTCCCAATAAGCAAGGGGTACTTCCGACGCTTTGTCGCACTATCCAAGATCCCTGAAGAAACCAATATGCTCAAGTGAGAAAGGCCTTCATTACAAATTCAACAGGACTATACATCCGCAAGTTACACCAGACCTTTGGAACAGATGGGATGAGCTTCAATCTGCTATTTCGGAAATCATCATCACCATCAGCAAAACGTTGTAACAGTGATCCTTTTTCCAAGGTTCTTGTAACAAAATAGAGGACCAAGCTGTAATGGCTTGATCCAGGAATCTGCAAGTGCAAACAGACCTGATCAGCGTGACCAAAATAAAGAAGACGAGCATTGATGGAATCACAGAATGAAAACTGGTATTCAATGGAAAACTGAAAGCTATAAGGATTTTTTTCTCTAAGTGAACAAAACAATCAGGTATAAGCTACAAACAAGCCAACAAAACTGGTATAATAATTGAAAACTGCACAGCGTGTAGCATCTGCTCTCATTGGCAATGTTAATCAAACAAAAAAACAGATTCTGAGCTAGGGTTTTGTCAAAGTGAAAACAAGGAGTTCTGTTTTTTCTACTAATGGACTGTGCAAGGAACTAGTTCGTCAAAGTATAAACAATTTGTCAAAGTGAAAACCAGGAGTTCTCTTCCTGTAAGGAACCCCGTGAGCAGCAGAAAGAAACTAGCCATGGAGGAGCGAGCATAAAAGAAATATGATCTTACTTGTATGTTTACAACAAAGGTGAACATCCCCTTCTCAGCAGCAACCTACATTGGTAAAAGTTCAGTTAGAATCATCATACAAGAGTAGAGTAGATTTACTTCATTAGGACCTCACTTAAGTTCATGCAGATAAGGAAGATGTATTCAGTACCATATATACGCATGTGCAAGGATCTCTTTTATCAATACAGAGTCAAACTGGAATACACTTAACATCACAACAATTTTTCAAGCAAAAACCATCAACTCTGTTAACATAATTGTGAGATACTTGTTGATTGCACCATCTCACTGTTTCTCTTCAACTTTCCTATCCTAAGTAGTGGCAACGTTACACATACTTCCAATTTCAAACTATGCCAGATAAAGTCTAAAACAAGATCAATTAAAATACAGTCCAGATAATTCTGTCAAACTGTGTCGATGTTCATAGTTTTACTCATATGTAGATCTTACAGCGGGTTATTTGTTCACAGGATACATATAAGTACTAATTAAGTACATATTCAAAGTGCTCACTACTAGAATACAGAGTAACTACCTGAAGCAATGAAGCTTTTACGTGGCTAGAGTTTAATATGCAATGAAAAAAGATTGATAGCACACATAAGGTTGCTGAAAAGAGTTTGGATAATCTATTTATTTAGAAGTACAATTCTGGTAGAAAAAACAGTTCTGCAAAAGGTAATCGTCCTATATTATTCCAACCTTCAAATGTTACTTTGCTTATTAGACACTGGTGTTCCATGCATAGACATAATCATGTAACAGTAGATTCAGAAAGAAGAGCACCTAGATGTGGGTAGAGAGTGAAGCAACCATAAACTATTTGCTTACCTGAGCTGCACATCCTTTCCGCCTAGCAACATGATCCATACGCTTTATGTCCTTAAACCAGTCGATTGCTACAAGCTCCATAAGGTACTTTGTTGCAGGAACCTGTAAGTCAGATAGGAAACATACTAAGCTCCTAATTGCTGCTATACATCAGAAATAGGAAAACCTGTTGTGCCACTTTTAATGTTTGGACCTTTGATTTGTCATGTGGAAAGCTCTCACTACGAACTTTAAAGAGCTTGCTATCAGGTACTGTCCAGCAGTTACGGCTTTTCTCATTTGCATCCCGACGAATAATGCCCGAAAAACAAGACAAATCTATTGGATCTGTATCAACCAATATAATGGCAAAGGATAAGGTTAAAAAAATGATAAATCATCTAGGCAAATTTATATAGATATCAGACTAAAAGAACAAACCTGAGCATTTAGCATCACTATCAGATCTGGTAGGTTCCTCCTGTACATGAATTACATAAGACTTCAGTGTTAAATGAATCAGCAATAAGACTTTCTGCAAACTACAAAAATAGTACAAACGTGGCTGTAGTATTTCTTTTGACCTCCAGATTAGCTTCAGGAACTTGATAGTCATCATCTTCTTCTGACTCTTCATCTATCATATCCAAATTTTTGTTATCGACTTGTCCCAAATCAGCTTGTTTTGTCTTTAAGTCAGCTTCTTGGAGTTTCTTATCCTTTTTCAATGAGGAGATAGTAGCCATGGTACTCATCACAGGAATCCTCGGAACTGGATGAATGTCATCAGTTTGGGAAAAGTACTCACGCAATCCTGGACATAAATGCAAATGTTAAACCAACATGGACACATATTATCAAGGCAAAGGAATGTTGTGTGGTTAATTAACAATATTTATTTGTCCTTTTTAGCATTCATAGGCAATTAGGATATGTCATCAAAAGTTAAAAGAATGGTTTGTACTTCGTACCAGCAACACAGTTGAGCATCTGCAACAAAGAGTAGTACTGGAATGATGAAAAATAGTTGACGCCCCATCCCTTTAGATCAATTTGCATAAGGTGTTGAACTTGAGTGCGTGGTCTCCCATTGATGCATTTGAGAGGAGAAATTTTGAAACCTCCACCTGAACTAGTAGGAAGTTAAGGTTAAAAAACAAAAGTTTGGCAACACTTTGTTTTAATGTATCAAGCATCCTGATAAGCAGAAGGCAAATTACTTTCAATAAAAGACCTCACAAATCCTGGTTGGGGACCACAGTTCTGATGTTCAGTAGATCGGAACAGTACAACTGCAATTTTAAGAACATTGAATCAAACAAGTTGCTTCAGAATGATGAAAGTGACCAACAAGGAGACATCCAAAGATTACCATAACTTCCATCATCATTGCGCCGCCAATATCGTACATAACAAAGATCCCGGGGCCAGACCAACCTACATGTTCAGTTATTTATTAAATTAGATGTAACTATGTTATTCCAAATCTGAGGTAATGCAATGTATATATCAATATAAAGTAAAGAACCCAAATCTTGTGGAGTATGATACTGCCACATAGAAGTCTTCATCCTACAATTTTAATTTAGCAACAGTTGTCCAAACAGCAAAACCAGTAATGAATTTGGCAGTTGGCATTGCCGTATTGGGTGCAGAGGCAATTCCAACAAGTGAATTGTACAATATATGCCAGGCATAAAAAAATTCTACACTCAAGTCCAAATGAAACAAAGTTTGTATGCAGATAGTTTATTTGGACTTTCAATAAGATATAAAATGCAATCCTCATGCAAGTTATAACAGAACCAGATGATATGTACACATAAATAATCAGAACAAGAAAAGGTGTTACATTGAAAACCAGTTCAGTTGTAGCCGATGATATAGTATTGCAGTGTGACCATCAACCTCTTCAACTAAACTCCCATATTGGAAGCTACAATCCCACCTGCAGTGGAGCATAAATAATACTGAGGTCAGCATTCATAGAAAAGTAATTAGGACGTAAAACAGCACACACTTACTCATATCGCGTTACATCCATACTCATTATTAGCCCAAAAATGGATTCACATGAGGCTTCCACCACACCAACAGCTCTCATTGCTCGGCTACAGCTTCTTGCCTGTAAGGGTGCACATGGCATAGAAGGTTACTCATAGCATTAGCGTGTCTGCCTCTCTTTAAGAGTATATAGGTAAGAGAGGTACATACAAGGTATTCAACCTCCACAAGTTCTTCAAAGATGCGCAAGCCTGCCAATCATAAAGCCAAGAAATTCTAAATGTAACTTCATTTGAACAATCCTTAAGTTGAATTCAAAATTTTAAAGTATCCCCTTATACTGATGCCTATATATAATCTACGTTGAGGGCTGTGAACTTACCATTCTGGCATCTAAGTAGCCGCCAGTTTTTTCTTGAGTAAGCATGGTTGGTGTCATTCTGATCTGACAGCCCAATATCAGGCTCTTTGGTCCAGTCGTGTACTGAATCAGGAGGGCCTAGAAAAAGAAGTGGTGTATTTAACTTCTCTCATGTAGCCATTATAACATATTAATAAAAAAAAATTGTGCCAAAAAAGTATGTTTACCATTCCCAATAGTTGTCCTACGAAGCAAAGTAGGTCGGGGTTCTTCTTCATCTTCCGGTCTATAACAGAGTAAAATCTCCAATTACTTTAACCAGAAGGACTTATATACAGCTAGGTAAGATATGAAATCACTTGCCCACTGTCACGATCAGAGAATGATAATGGGCCTCCAAACTCCATGTCAAAATCCAATGAAGCAAAAGCTTTACGGTTTTTAGCCGTCATAGTGTCCTGTTGCTGCAGAATGAATATCTCTGATGTTATGCCTAGTACAATTCATTGGTGTCGTAGAATTTTGAAAAAACTGGCTGTTGATGGACGTCTTGTGAATCTAATAAGTAGAAGGGAGAACCTTCTAGGATGGTCTCCAATACTGTCGGCCAAAAACATATAATTCAGTCACACCATAGCTAAACAAGAAACTAATGAAAAGGAGGCTGGAAAATCCTTATTACTTCGAACAATTGCCATATGTTGTTACAGTCTGTTCGACTTACTACACCTGATCAATGAGGAGCTCTAGCTTCTTTTTCCAGACCAGGGCATCCTCAATATCATGCGCACCCATCTGTAGAAGAACAATACTAGCATTAAGATGGTATTTGAATAATGGCATGCAGTAATATAAACAAGTTTACTGTATAGGTATGTGTGACAGAAAAAGGTTATAGGATACTAAATGAAAGAGTAAGGACCACTAGCATCTCTCCCATGTAGTGTTACTGTCAATAATGCTAGTGACAGTAGCGTATCCTTTTAACTATAAAACCAGAATGATGTAGAAAGGGCATCGCTCCCTTTTTTAGGTCAACAGAAATATATTACCCACAAATAAATACACAAAAAGGATGGCAAGGAAAGGGTTAACAGCCACATACTTGCTTTTCCAATACACTGCAGTGGTAAAAAGTATATATTGCAGATAAAATATCAGCAAGTGCATTTATAAGCAAATGATTAAACATAGAATGTATTCTGGCTTGGCAAGTTAGCATCGTAACGAACCGTGATTTGATTCTCCTTTTCTTTCTTGTTGTATATGCACAGAACATAAACCATCTGCAAAATAAGAAAATCACTACAGATAAGTAAATGACGGTATTAATGGAATGAACGTCACAACAGCAGTACAGTAGCACCCCTCAAAAGTAAGGAGTTTTTCTTAAACTAAAAGATAGTGAATTCATTCAAGAAAAAGGTATCAAGAAACTTTCCCATGAAAGGAATTAAATGATAGTGCCTGCAACTAAAAACAGAAGATACACTTTATGCTTTATGCTATGGTGCTACATGAATTAAATATGAGAAGAGGAAACTTACTTGCCCATGATGTGTTTTGAGACCTCTATCTTCCACTCTGCAATTTCCATCTATTTGAAGCGCCTTCACTGGCACCTGCCCATCCACACATGTTAGATAAATAATCAAATAAATCAGCCCCCATGCTCCTGTTGCAGAATTTCCAATTTAAACTCGTGTATCAGTATGGCAATTTATTAGGCTAAACTACTTTGAATCAAGAGTACTGCAGCTATAAGAATATTTTTCAAGAATAAGAATCCATAACTCATTCAGACATTCTTATTCCCCAGCGATATGCTTCACATCTACAGAAGCAGTAAATTTACAGCAAACGCTACTCTAAATGACCCAGAGCTGAAGAGACGAAACTCCACTACTTAACAACAGTATGTCTTCCCCGCAAAAAAAAAAAAAACAACAACAGTATGTCAGTAATTAGCACTTCCTAGCCTCAAATTAAAAGCATCCAGTGATCTAGATGGTAAACAGTTCCAACTCAGCTTCACAGTTAAATAGTTGGCATCAGTTTGCAATAATCATATACCATTAAAATAAGGGAGGCGTTTCTATGTATGATGCATCTCGGTTAGTCAAACCACTCAAAAATCCAAAATAACGGCAGAAAAACTCCTAAAGCGTAAAACTCACTACATTCAAAATTAAGTTACCGTAACTAGAACATCCTCCGATCCTCCACTACACCCAATTGGACAGAATACACCATAAATCACGAAATCCCGCTAAAATTCCATGAAAAACTCTTGCGGGAAAAGCAGCACAGCTTTCTGCGAGACTGCAACAAATGAATCGTACGTACCGCGAGTTCGCGACTATGACAGCAAAATCAAGAGCATAAGCTGCAGGAATTGATGATGTGTATACCATGTTGTCCTTGGGCTGCTTCTTGAAGTAGGCGAGCAGCTTGTTGTCGAGGATGAAGTAGCGCGTGCGGACGAACGACCTCCCAATCTTCCTCCGCCCGTACCGCAGCATCCACCCCTCGTGCCGCACCGCCGCCGCCGCGGCCGCCGAGCCCTTGGGGAGCTCCCCACTCCGCGCCATCGCCGCCGCGGAGGGCCTCGGGGGATCCCCGCCGCCGGCGCGCCCCAGCTCGGAGCTCTTCGCCGCCTCCCTCCTCGAGGTCGTCGAGGTCAGCATCATCTCCGATGGTGATTTCGACTTCCAACTGGGTCGCGTCACGTCCCCGGCGCTCGGCCACGTCAATGAGCCATCCCCCGCGGGTGAGGTGGCACCGGAGGGGAACGGGGAGGCCTAGGCAAGGCACAGGCCCCGCCGAATCACGGCGGCCGGAGCCGGCGAGGTGGCCGGCGAGAGGCGGAGGAGGAGGGGAGGGTTTCTTGGCGGAGGAAGCGGAGAGAGAAGACGAGAGATTAATTATTGTAAAGCCACTATTAAATTGGCAACTACTTTGCATTTTTATTTCAAAATTTTGCCTTTTTTCCTTTTCGTGGAGACTTGTCGTCTAGACCTTGTGTTTAGTTTAAATTACTTCTTGACTTGGGGGGTCTTTTGAGCCCATGAAAATTTTGGAATTGGGGACTGGTTGCCCTGGTCCTCCTTGGGGTACTGTTTAAAAATTTGAAGGCAATACGAATTGCAAAATGTATGATCTTTCACTTTCTTATGACATTTTCATTTAGTTGCAAAGCATTTGAATTTTGAAAATTAAATGTCCACTTCTTGGTCTTCAACTATGGTGGTAAGGCCACGTTCTTTTCTTTTAGAGTGAATTGCAGTTTGAGCCATCTTTTATTGAAGTTTAGATTGGATCACTTTTTAACCAACTTTTTTACTTTAGATTAGGTAAATTTACCTTATTTGTCACTTTGGACAACCCAACTTTTTTTAATTTCACATCAAACCATTCTATGTTGTTTTGACCGAACAAACCATCCTATGCTGAAGGTGTGGTCTACATGTAGTTTTAGGAGTTCATTGATGTGTAATAATTACCTAGTACAAAGTGAAAAGGTCGGTTTAAGGGTGATACAAAGTAAAATTTTGGTAACAAAAGTGATATAAGCTACAATTTACTCTTCTTTTTTAGCTGAATGTACAATGGATTGTATGATTTTGTTCGTATTCAATGGTACAAAAGAATGAATTAACTACAACAAAGCTAAGATGGTGTTTTCAAAGGCACTCTAAGAAACTTACATATATAGAAAGTTTTTACGAAAGTTGTCCCATTTAGTATTGGGAAATGTGTTTGTTGTAATCCACAGTCATAAAAGAAAAATACGAGGATTAGACAAAACCATTCGTAACAAAATCATTAATCCATAAGATTAGACAAACCATTCGAAACAAAAAAAATACATATCAAACTAGTTGAGATACCCTTCGCTGAATACCATGTTGTTTGTTAAGTGCATAGTATTTTGTGTTGGCATAGTATTAATATGAGCTATATCATCCTGCATGCATTTTCCCCTTTTAGTTTCAAGATTTTCACTTGATTGTGCCGAAAAAAATCACGTATCAGAGTTCATATTGAGAATGACACCCAAAAAACACAACTCGTGAGGTTTAATATTCAATGAAATAAAAAAGAGGGTCAAACGATGAAATAAAGTAAACGAAACAATGTATGAAAAAAAATACAAACACCATTCACGTGCATAAATAAAAATGGGCTAAATTAATTGCACTAGAACATACAGAAATGTGATTCAAAGTTTTGCTATGACCAAAGAAAATATCGGCTTTCTATTGGCCCAATCATAACTATTTAATATGTTCACAATCCTATAATGGAATGTTATGTCAAAAGATGTCATATAAAATGAAAATGTTCCAACCTGCATTTGTAGTACCAACTTGAAGTAGGTAAGAAATCTGGTCTGTCAAAATATTTATATCAACTTCACCACTTCACCACTGACAAAGCACTCATACGGAGTATCTTGTTCTACAAACTTTAGATTCAAAATGAAAAGGAGCAATAGATTAACAGAGCATTCCATCTCAGATTCTCAATGGATTAGTTTAATCAATTGTGTATGTATCATGTGCTAGGAGAGCTAGAGGGGCCATTTGTAATTATCTTGATTTGAAGGGGCTGTGCTGTAAGTTTGAGTTCGTGAGCGAGTGGCGGGAAATCCCCCGCCCACTCCACGCTGGAACGCTCCTCGTGTTTGAAAGCTACCCATTTTACCCCTTCGCAAAATGCGCGATCTAGGCGGCCGTGCGCTGGACGCCGTCCGTGGGACGTGGTCCAGACACGTGGACGGCGGAGATGTGCTTGGCGTGGAAAGCTCTCGCTGCCGTTAGGACAGAGTGATTAGCGATTAATTGCGTGCTCAAATACTAACTAACCCACAGAATGTACATATTTTTATTGAGGGACACGTTGACTTCCATCTTATTCTCGCGTTTCCATGTGATTTCTGAAGGACTATCAGAGGATAGATAGGTGTTATTCAGCCAGTTCTAAGTGTGGAAATTAATATGTGCAGATTCTTTTGTAAAGTTAACATGTGTTTAAGAATAACTCCATGTCACAAATCTTTTGCAAAACACGTGTTTAAGAATAACTCCATGTCACAAACAGGGTGTAATTAGATCAAGATGTATCCAAATTAATGAGTAATTATGGACAGCAAAGCTGACGGATGAATGCTAGTACCCCTGTCCTACGTGCTTGCTGGTCTGCAGCTAGCGAATCTCCAGCAGCAGCTGCACGCATCCACAACGTGGCTGGCAATCAAAAAACTGTCACAGCTAATTAACCAGCATCCGCAGTTGCTCATAACTCGTGTTAATTCTTCAGAGAGTAAATGGCTATGAAGAAAGAAAAACCGAGAAACTTACCTCTCTCGGACTCTCGGTAATCTTTCGGTACGTTTTCGTGTTGATGAGTACATATCGCAAACGGTTTTAATTGGTCAATGGTTCACCTAAAATCAATTAAATTACGTGTGTTTGCTGCACGTAATTAATTGGCTAGTGGATGGACAGGACAATCCAGGAAGCCAATCAATCAAGCAGTAGAGAAAAAAAATAATTAAGCAAAAAGCAACAATTATACAATGACACGACAAGGAGACCCCACCTACTAACAAAGCAGTCATGAAATTCCAGAGAATTAGTCTCAGCAAAGCATATTCTTCCCATCTTCTCCTGAAACGTTGTCTTGCAGCAGTTTGCTGATGCAAATTTCATGCCAACTTAATTGCAGTTTCAGGTGTCATTAGCCCATTATTACATTTAACATTGTTATATGAACTTGTGGCCCATCAGCTGAACTGCTCAGATCGGCCCAAATGAAGAAAAATCCCAGCCGAAGACCGAGGAGAGGAGTGGAAGAAACATGGGCTCGGCCCAAGCCACGTCACTACGAGCACGGATCTCGAGGGGGGCGAACGGACGGACGCGATCCCCTCCGCGCGGCCATAGGCTGGCCCTCCCGACCCAGCAAAATCTTCTCTCCTCCCGAGACGAGCCACCCGAAGCCGCAGCAGCGATGGCAATGGAGAGGCTTATCTCTTCGCCGCTCCTCCAGCGCCCGCCTCCCCGCGCCGCCTTCTCCCGCCCGCCGCCGCCCTCCCTCGCCGCCGCGCCTCCCCACCACCGCGCCGGCGGCGCAGCCTTCGGCTATGGCTTCAGGCCGCCTCTCGCCTCGCTCCTCCTCTCCAGGCACCACCACCACCAGCAGCAGCCTCCGGTCCTCGCGGCCTCCCTTTCGGCCAATCCTGCTGCTGATGTGGCCGCCGGCGAGGCTGTCCCGCCCGCCAGCCGCCGCTTCCTCCAGAAGGTGAGCGCCTCGTTGCCCGCCAAAAAACATGTGGCGCCTCGTCGGATGATTAATGATGTGAATTTCTTCTTCCAAGAATTGCTTCTGGCTTTGTGATGTTGTTGTAGTTTTTCTTCGTCGGAAGAATTCAAGAGTTAGCGGAGATTATTGAGCTCACGCGTTTGGTTTGGTCATGCGCTCTGACAGGTGACGTCGGCTGCGGCTGCCACTCTGTTGACGGCGATTGCACTGACGCTGATTCAGCCGGCGTGGGCGCCGCCGGCGTTAGCGTCGTTCCACTCGGCGGCGAAGGCGGGAGGTGGCATCTTCAAGTCAGAGCTGCTCAGCAGCGCGTGGACGGGGTTCCTGGCCGGCTGCCTGCACACGCTCTCCGGGCCGGACCACCTCGCGGCGCTGGCGCCGCTGTCCATCGGGAGGTCGCGGGTGGAGAGTGCCGCGGTGGGCGCGCTCTGGGGCTGCGGCCACGACGCCGGCCAGGTCATCTTCGGCCTCCTGTTCCTCAGCCTCAAGGACCGCCTCCACATCGAGGTCATCCGCACGTGGGGGACCCGCGTCGTCGGCCTCACGCTGCTCGTCATCGGCGCCCTTGGCATCAGGGAGGCCACCGAGGTGCCAACGCCGTGCGTCGCGCTGGAGAACGGCGGCGGCGCGCACCGTGGCCCGCTCGATGCTCTACCAACCACCAGGAAGAAGATCACCTTCGCCACGTTCGCCACCGGGATCGTGCACGGCCTGCAGCCCGACGCGCTCATGATGGTCCTGCCAGCGCTCGCGCTCCCGTCGCGCATCGCCGGCGCGGCGTTCCTTGGCATGTTCCTCGTCGGCACCGTGGTCGCCATGGGCAGCTACACCGTACTGATCGGCTCGTGTACGGAGGCGCTCAAGGAGAGGGTTCCCAGGATCACGGAGAAGCTGACATGGGCTGCCTCGCTCGTGGCCATCTCAATGGGGCTCGCCATCCTCATCAGCCAGTCTCTCGGCTTTAGCTTGTACTGATCCGCCATCCCTCGCAACGCCTTCTTTGCCATTGTCAACCTCCCGGAGCTTCGCTGCCACTGTAGGAATGGGAATTTTGCTACGTTGATTGTTCAGAATCAGGAGAATTCAAGTTTAGTTCAGAAGCAAACAAAAAGAAGAGAAAAGCTTTGTTAAAAATTTTGCTTAGCTGATGTGAGATGAGAAACATGTGTTACTGTTACCCCAAATGGCAAATGTATTGTTTGTACTTGGAAAGATTGGTTAAGAACAATTCAGTGTCCTTAGGATTTCTTATGCATTTATGAGATTCTGTTTATGCCATTCGTACTTGCTAACTGACACTATACTATACGTCTGTATCGAATTGTGATTTCCATTCACCTGCAACCTGACAGATTTTGAGATGCTGACGCGGTAGTACGTTTTTGTTTCGCTGTTTGTTCAGAAAAAAAGCTATCTTGGCAAATGTTCACCAAGTGATTCAGATGCTAACTCGATAAACTATTCTTATAGTAGCAGACAACGGCAATTCAAGAGTAAAAAAGATCTGAATATGGAGCTGTTTAAAATCTCCAGCCAATCTGGAACTCCTAAACCAAGAAGTCGCCTTGTTTTCTGTTGAATTGATTCGCTGATTATATTGGGTGAAGAACTGAAGATGATGCGCTGATGAATGAACTCTTCAGTTTCAGTCGAAAACAGAGTTACACAGGCTGAACCTGTAGTAAAATGAAGACGAATTGGAATGGTCCCGTCCTAATAATGGGCCTTATGGGCCCAGATTTACGGAGCCCAAATGGGCCCGTTGAATGCCTTGGTGGTGAAGTCCCAACTCCCACGTTGCCTCGTCTCGTCTCTCGCACCAACTCTCTCTCTCTCTCTCTTCTCTTCTCTCTCCCCGATTCCTCCTCCGCCTCGCCGTCGAGATCTCGCCGCGCCCGTCCCCTCCCCCGCCGGAGCTCTCCCGCGCCATGGCGACGCGGAACCGGACGCCGCTGTACCGCAAGTACCGCGATGCTCTGCGCCATGTCCGCGCGCCGGCCGGGGCTCCGTCGTCGTCGTCGTCGTCCGGAGGAGGAGGAGGCGGGGGGCCGGTGATCGAGATGGCCTCGCTGCTCCGCTCCGACCGCCCGTACGCGCCCCTCAGCACCGACGACCCCTCTGCCGCATCCAGGTAACCCCCTCCCGCCTTCCTGTCTCGTCTAATCTGAAGCCCCTTAGATCAGTTCGTGCTCCGGGGCTCGAGATGCGAAATTGCGATATGTGGATCACAATTGCTCGACTAGATCGGTCTCCGTAGGAGTGAATAGCGATGTCTCATAGAATCGATAGTGATCCAGTTGGCCAGTGATTCAGACGGAGCAGTAGAATTGCAGATCGCTGGACCCCATCCCTAGGCGCCAGCCATCTATTGCGAGATATTTAGAATTGGTTTGTTAGTTCAAGTAGAGAAGTAGAAAACTGATTTGAGTAAACAGTGAGGTGTGGTAACAGGCCACCAATTGGTTTAGGAACCTTACAAGTGGTAAGGTAGGTGATGTGGTACTTACATGTGGTGTATGTGGTGCAGTAGAGGCGCTGTGACAGTCGGGCTGCCCCCGGCATGGGTGGATGTTTCCGAAGAGATATCTGCCAATATGCAGCGGGCAAGAACGAAGATGGCAGAGCTGGCTAAGGCACACGCCAAAGCCTTGATGCCATCCTTTGGTGATGGTAGAGATGACCAACGAGCAATTGAGATTCTTACACATGAGGTAACAGACTTGCTGAAGAAGTCGGAGAAGAGACTGCAGAAGCTATCCATGAAAGATTCTTCAGAGGATTCGAACGTCCGAAAGAATGTCCAGGTGATGATGGGCTCCTATCTCTACTTATTAACAGCTACAGGAGTTCTACTCATAAGGGATTTTTGTTTTGATGGATGAAATGACCTTTGATTGTTATATGCAGCGTTCACTTGCTACAGACCTGCAAAGCCTTTCGATGGAGTTCCGTAAAAAACAGTCAACTTATTTAAAGCAGCTACGTCAACAGAAAGAGGTTCATACGTCAATCTTCTCAGAAGTCCATATACTTTTGCTACTTAAATCGGTCTAATTGAGATGCTTGATTAATGAATCATGTTTACAGGGGCAAGATGGAGTTGATTTGGAAATGAACATGAATGGTTCTAAATCGACATTTGAACTTGGAGATGATGAATTTGAGGATGTGGTATGCTATTACTTTGTCTTTATCTTTAGTCCTTAGTCCTGCAGACTTGATTTTACAATATTGTTATCCTGAAAACTTGGTTTATAGTAAGTAGTAACACAATCAATTCCAACTAATCTTTTTATCATTTACTGTCTATTGCTCCTCACTGTCTGCTAGTAACTTCTACTTGAAAATCAGAATCAAGGGTTTGCCCGACTTGCTTCACTTCAGACCCACAAGTATACACAAAATTTGTGAAGAGAAAAATACAAAATGAATAGCGACACGCATTATGTGCAATGAAGGCCATGTCTAGGTTTGGGTGGTTACAGTGGCTTAGGCCTAGTTCTTTTCTTCAACTCAAAACTTCAACTTCCTCGGTTTTCGTTAGCAGGCTTTTCAAACTGTTAAATAATGTGTTTTTGCCAAAAAAAATCCATATAGAAGTTGTTTTAGAAAATCAAATAAATCCATTTTTCACGTTTATAATAATTAATACTTAATTAATCATGTGCTAATGAAATTTCTTGTTTTGCGCGTGCTAAAGATCTCTCTCCAAAAGGAGAGAAAGAATGCAGCCTTAGAATTAGGCAACATAAATCTGATAATATGGATTTGGCTTGCTTGGATCAATTTGCAGGTGTGAGTTAGGATTCTAGCTCAAGAATGAGCACATTCTAGTTACATAGTTAGAATTCTTATTCTGTTATACTTCTATTCTAGGCATTTTAATTTGATGATTGCATTATAGGATGTAGCTGTTGGATGTTTATAACATTTCATTCTGCTCCTACCTTGTGACCACATGATGACATTGAGGATCTTAAGATCAAGTCCAGAAAGTCAGACTTTTGGCCTGTAAATCTGTATGCTTGAATAAACATAATAAGAAAGTAATGCACACTTGAGGGATGGAGTTTTGAGGCAAAGCTATTGTTATGCCAGTACTGGGTAGTGAAGATCATACATTTCCAAGCTTCCCAGCTCTTTCACTTTGTAATCGCTGTACTGATCAAGAAACACTGGGTTCATTCAATTGCGTTTTAAACCAAGTGAATTTTGGTACATCATTTCAACTGTGGCTCCTGATGCAGAAGTTATAATCATAAAAAAGACAAGGCTTTCTAAGCATAAGTGCTATAGTCCCGTGCTCCACCTGCATCCACTTATCTGATTTTTTTTTCTCTGCGTTATCAGATGGCAGGCAAGAAACATACATGCGCCACTGCCTTTTTTAATCATATCAATGATATCATGAATTTAGTAACATATGTTATGTTCATGAATAAAATCAAAGAAGTTTGAGTTAAGCTTTGCATTGTCATGACACCACAATAATCCAAAGCAGCCATACACCATGGCCTTGTATCCATGAATTCATAGTATAGTTTGTGCACATGCTTAGATGGTATCCAGGTAGCTGATTTTAAACTGCTTTAGTGTGAAAAGGGTCTTAATTGAGGTGCTCAAAGAAAGAATTAACAAACCATATGCTTTATTATGTATATATCCCCTTTTAGTGTTCTCGGGAATATTTGATGTTTATATATGTTTTTTGTTGGATTTGAAATAAATGTATGGGAATAGATTGGCTGGTATCAAAGAGGATTAAAATTCCAGCATACCCTTTAAAATAAGTAATTGATCGATGATGTAGTTCATTCCATGATTTCAATTCAGGGTTTCACGGAGGTTCAGATGTCAAAACTTAAAAAAAGTGAAGCATTCACCAGAGAAAGAGAAAGAGAAATCGAGCAGGTGAGTTCTTTATTTGTTATTTACTTATATGCACAATAATATATACATACTCTTTTATTTGAATTAAAAAAAATCAATCATGGGTACAACTTTATTTTATATTATCTGCATTCTACTTGTAGGTTGTTGAATCAGTTAACGAGCTTGCACAGATCATGAAGGATCTTTCAGTTCTTGTGATAGATCAGGTATGAGAAAAAAACCTAAATAACTGAGTTATCAATGATTGGTTATGTTAACTGGTTCAAACTCCAGACTCATAATTACTTCATCTTAACAGGGAACTATCATAGACCGGATAGACTACAATATACAGAATGTTGCAGCTTCCGTTGAAGAGGGTTATAAACAATTGCAAAAGGTTTCATCCCCCAACCCATTTTCTGTCTAGTATTTTTTATGCAGATTTCTGTAGTTAAGATGGAAAAACTTCTATGCCATGCTTCATTTGCCAGGTTAACTTATATGATACTTTATGATTTGTGTCCATTACGGAGTAGCACAGTAGGTTTAAGGAAACTTGTATAATAATGTTAACCCTAAAAAATTGCTTCCCACCTGATCTATCTTTTTGCCCATTGAAGGAAAATGCTACAAGTAGATTAGGCTTTAAATGAAATTTAAAAAAGGTATACTGTATTACTTCAGCAGTTATCTGGTGATAAAATTCAGTGCTCGATTTTGCATCTCCCAGACTGTGGACAGTCAAGCATCTCATAGCATGTAAATAGTGTCCAATAAATAGTACAGATCATAAAGGTTTTTTTTTTTGTGACTACTAGAGGTAGTAAAGTACACTAGATCAAATCTTCAGGTCTCCGCAAGTACTGTTGTGTGCCTCTGCATGCCTGTGTGTGTGCATGCATATGCTACTGTGTGCTAGATATTATCATAAAAAGTTGTGGAGAAGTCCTCGGTGTTTCCACCTGCAGCACCTTATATATCAAAGCGTTTCTGCCGAGGGAGAGAAATAGGGCGCAGCTTCAATTCCTGGAGTTTTCAGTCTAACATCTTAATCTGGTCTCTGTTATGCAGGCTGAGAGGACACAGAAGAAAGGGGGCATGGTGATGTGTGCCACTACCCTTGTCATTCTTATCTTCATCATGATAATCCTCCTGATTTTGAAGAAGATCCTTTTCTGACATAGATATATATATTCTTTATGGTTGATGGATGGCTTCCAAGTGAACAACACTCACTGAGTGATTATGCAGTGCCTGCTTACTGGAACAGCTGCAGTTCGGTTGCATGGTTACAGTTTACTGATCTCAAAATTCAAAGACGGTCCAGCCCATATCTATAATTGCTGGGCCTGCAACTCTCTTCAGTCTTCCACATTTTTTTTGCAGCATTGCAAGTGTAGAGATATCATATTCATAGGAGGCTCCTTTTTTTTTATTATTATAAGAGTTGTGTTGACACAATTTGCCCTACCTGTTTGTATTGGAGCAGCCAGGTTTGGTTTTGTATGCTCTGTACAAAGTTGTACCACCATCCAATTCTTGAAGAAAAAAGTAGCTCCACTTTCGGTCTCGATTACATTTCCCACACACAGTCTACTTATTTACTGGCTATATTGTAGTACCTGGCTAACTTTGTTTTCCTTTCAATCTGATAGTAGAAAACACTTTGTAGGTATGTGAAGGTCTGTTAGCCATTGATTCTTGTATCTGAATATTTTACTGAAAATACAATTGTGGAGTTTTGTTTTTCAGGTGTCGGCATGCATGCATGGGAGTGCTGTCACTTTGGTATTTGTCTCTGCTGCTGCTAAATTGGAAGGTTTTGCTTGGCTTTTGAGGTGGGAGCCAAGAATCAAGAGGTGATGGATCCCCTGTCGGCCATCATTCACTCACTCCCTCAACCTCTTCCATAACTCAGGTCTGCAGGCCGTGGTGTTTTCTTGCTCCCATTGCATCATTTTGACCAGTTGGTCCCAAATCATGCAGCATGTACTGTGTTTTGGTGATGTAGGATTTTCTGTGCCCCACATATGTAATCAATTTAATCTCCCCTAGTGTCTCTCTGTCCTTTTGCCCCCATTTATATTGCTCTGGTTGCTTCAGCTGTTTGCTGCAACTTGGACTGGAGGCTATGTCTCTCCTATTGGGCACCTAACTTAGGTTCTTCTCTTTTCTATTGCTTGTTTCACCTCCCTGGTATGGGGTACTCCTACTAGGGGCATGCACTACAGAATTCCTACCTTGTATATCAATAAGGTACTAGTAGGAGTAACATACTGTAGGAGTATATAAAACATAGGGAGAGAAAAGAGAGTTGTACCAGGGAGGAAGATGATGAGTTTGGGGGCCATGAAATATTCAAATGTAGTAGGGTATAGTACTAGTAATATCAGTACTGGTCGTACTAGATTCATCATCTTGAATGCTCTGCCTCTGCCGTACCGTCCCTTTGGCTCTCTCCAGAGCTGGGGAGTGGTGTGATAGGAGTAGATTAGATTAGCTTATGTTAGGAGTATTATATGAGGTTTGGTTTAGGGGCTAATAAGATTTATTACGATCTGTACAAAATCTTTCCAGCTTGTAGACGTGCAGTACTAGCTCGAAGCAAATGCCGTTGGGTACATCCGTACATGTCAGGTCAAAGCAAGGGCTTGGGATTTGAATGGTGTTTCTTTATCTTTTGAACGAACGAAATGGTTTGAATAGTTTTGAGGGCCCGTTCTTTTGTCATGATGCTATGGAAGTTTGTACTTGGTGGATCTTATCCGCATGCTTCAGCTGATTAATGGAATGGATCTTTGATCTAGTATATATGATCGAGCCTTGCTTGTTTCAGCTCCGGTTTATAAGTTGCAGCCAATTTTAAATTTTAGAACTTATGTGCTTTTATCGCAATCGTCACTCAACCTTGGCATTTTTATGGTTAGTAGTAAGATGTAAAAGTTTTACTCTCTTTTTTTTAGGTCGTGTGTCTTTGGCTTATATTTGCCAATGAGGCCTTTCCAGTTTGGCTTTTGAATGGTACATTCTGGTATTGGCTGGTATCGGTTTTTCTTCTAGAGTTTGATAATATAAGTATATTAGTATTATATATTGTTTCATTAAAATTTCATGTGTAGTAGAGGGAGAACATATGACATAGATAAATAAGTTCATAGCTAAACATAAGTTAAGAATCGATTATGCAGCGTTTAGTTCAGCGTCTCGGTTAAGCTGATCAACGGGTATGTGAAACAAGACATATCATTAACGTATAATTAATTAAGTATTAACTATTATAATTTAAAAATATATTTATTTGGCTTTTTAAAGAAGCTTCTATAGAGAAAGAAAGTTGAATGCTGCCTAAGCCAAATTCGACGGAAGTTCCTCTTATGTTTGAAACGGTATCGAAATGAGACTGTTCGGTTGATGGCCACAAGTTGTCATGCTTATAGTTATGTTTTGACTATGTTATACACGATCTAGAAATGTGGCAGTCTGATGTGTCAGTGACTTTAAAAAATGTGGCAGTGCTTTACTATTTTGGCTAAAATGTGGTTAGGGTTTTGGTGGGTGGTCGTCTCACCTTTGGCAAGCTTGGTAAACAAAATGTGGCAAATCTAGACAATCTTAGTACATAAACCATCAGAATTTGATTGGCATAACTATAATTGACTAGTATTTAGGCTTGGAGGGTACGTCTCTCGTCGCACACCGTTTTGATGGTGCAATGATGCATACTAACCATACGCTTGTGCTTGACACGATGAATGCTAGATGCCGACTTTGGAATATAGTACACAGGAAGCACCGCTGCCTGAACACATAAATCATCTCACTGAATACTACGTAATTCGTATAATTGTAGTGCTTCGTTCTAAAGGTCCAATGCGGCATAAAATTTTACATGATTTTCATGAACTTGTTTTCTTTCCACCAAGAATCAAAATTATGTCCTACATTCCAAAAGAGTTCTCCAGCACTTGAAAGTAGGGGGCAATTTAACTATTTGCCACTATTAAATTCGGTAATTTTATCCAAATACACCTCTTAGGATTGCACATTTTTACCCCTCTTAAGAGATGTCTTTTTAACTATTTGCCTTTTTGCTCATGTGGCATGCCAACATGCGAAGGGTAGAAATCGGTGTGGGACCTACTAGTTAGCCTCTTCTCTCCTTCTCTCCCTCTGGTCCGGCGTGGCACCGCCATGATAATGAAGGAGGCGGAGTAGTGGCGACGAATAAGGAGGTGGAGCAGTGGCGGATGGGGCTTCTCGCGGTGGTGGAGGACGCAGAGTGGCGGCGCCAACTGAGGAGGAGGCGGAGAAGGCGTAGCAACGGTGTCAACGGAGGAGGAGGCGTAGCAGCGGCACTGGAGGAGGAGGAGGCGTAGCAGCAGCGAACGGGCTCCTCACGACGGCTGAGGAGGCGTAGCGGTGGCGGACGGGCTCCTCGCGACGGTGGAGGAGGCGGTGGTGGTGGGCGTGGTGTGGCTGATGACGACCGAGTTGGTATGCTCCGGCGTGCGCATGAACGCCATCTCGCCGCACGCCATCACGATGCCGTTGTTGGTCCGGTCGATGGTGAGGATGAACCCCGGCGTCATCGAGGAGCCCGTCCACCGTTGCTCCTCCTCATCCGTCACCGTTGCTCCTCCTCATCTGTCGCCACTGCTCCGTCATTGTGGTGCCACGTCGGATCGGAGGGAGAGAAGGAGAGAGGAGAGTCTAACTAGGGGGTCCTGCACCGGTTTCTACCCTCTATTGCCATGTTGGCATGCCACGTGGGTAAAAGTGGCAAATAGTTAAAAAGACATCTCTTAGGAGGGGAAAAAAAACATATACAACCCTAAAAGGGTATTTGGATAATTGCCGAATCTAAAAGTGGTAAATAGTTAAATTTCCCGCAAAGTAGTAGTACTCATCTCCTAACAGACTTCACATGAGCTATAAGCCTATAAGCTTACCTTAACTTATAATCTTTTCGTTACAAACTAAATAAACTTAATCTAAAAGAAAAGAATGTATCTAAATTTATAGTCCTAGTGTTATATCTCATAATAGGTCTCTTTACTTTGGGGCCGAGGGAGTAAGCAACAAGATCCACTCACTACTGTCCTAACTCCTAACAGCCCTAGGGAGTGCAGTTCATTTCAGGAAGGGGAAAACTCAAGATTTTGCCCCTGCAAAGGCTGGGCATGAGGAGGCAGGCAACGCAACTGAACCAAAGGGAGGGTACAACTTACAAGTAAAGACAGGCAGCCGGCTAATGTGGGGGCAACCCCAAAAACCATCCGTTCTAAATTATTGTAATTCTAGATTATTCAGCATATATTAAGATTTGAGAAGAAAGATCATGGTATCCCTCATTAAATGGTGTATAGGTAAGAGTGAGTGATTGAGGGTAGAACAGGAAAAATTTTAAAGTAGAAGTGATTGATCAGATAATTAATACTCTATTGTGATAACTATTTTGGGATAAATTTGAATCCTGGAACAGAGGTGGTAGTATTAGTGAACTATTGGTTACTCCTTTCATCCAATAAAAAACAAATATAATACGAGATGTTATATATACATCATAGTACGAATCTTGTACAAGAATTATCTAGATTCGTAATAATAGGATGTGTCACGTTTCTAGCTATTCGTAGTACTAAGGATATGGCATGTTTCGAGCTGTTAAGATTTGTAGTATTAGGATGTATCACATTCCGTACTAAGTTTGTTTTTTTAGGATGGAGGGAGTACTAATGATTCCTCACTAGAATCAAGTTAATACTAACTTTGTTCCAAAATAAGTTTATTTTTCATTCATTTCACATACCAACTATTTGTCATTTTATCTACTTCCAATATAATTATTCTCTATTCTCACAAACTCTGATGCAATGATTACTTAAAATTAAACTTATTTTAAGATAAATGGGATGAATAAAAAATGAATTTAATATAGAACGGAGAGAGTACTAACTTAATGTTGATATAGATATAGGCTCTCTTTGAAGAGCTGATGATGGTAAGAAACAACTTATAATACTCTTATCAGTTCTAACCTCTTACTCTACTTCTATTCTAGTTTATTTTTTAATAACATGTAACAATCTGTTTTTAAAATAATTAAAAATCTAGACTATTAGAAAGCTAGAGAATGAAGCTAGAAGGTGCTTAAACAAGGCCTAGTAGATACTACTAGTCATAGATTAGGAGGAGATAGATAGGAGGAAGAAAGAAGCAGATCCCCCTCTCCTCCAACCTCACACGCTGCAGCAGCAGCAGCAGCTTTCCCACCGACTCCTCCTCCTCCATTAATGGCCGCCACCAAGAACCCTCCAACCCCCACGTGACCTCCTCCTCCTCCTCCCCCCCCCCCCCCCCCCCCACCCCTCCCCACCTCGCCGCCGGCGACCTCCCTTCTTCCTGCTTACGTGTGCTCGCTCGCTTGCCTGCCTGCCTGCTGCTACCGCTGGTTCGACCGATGCTGAGCTCGTCGCCCTCGGCGGCGGCGGCGGCGGTGGGGATGGGAGGGTACCAGCAGCAGCGCGGGGCGGCGGTGTTCACGGCGGCGCAGTGGGCGGAGCTGGAGCAGCAGGCGCTCATCTACAAGTACCTCGTGGCCGGTGTCCCCGTCCCGGGCGATCTCCTCCTCCCAATCCGCCCTCACTCCGCCGCCGCCGCTGCCACCTACTCCTTCTCCAACCCCGCCGCCGCGCCCTTCTACCACCACCACCACCACCCATCCCGTAAGCTCTCTCCATCTTTTCTACAAATGGTTGATCTCTTGCTTGCTTCATGCTTGGTATTCAAATCAGAGAAAAATATATATATGTGTTTGCGTCCGTATGTGTGCTTTCTTGGGACTTTTTTTTTGTTTCCCCTTTCTGGACAGGATCTCTTTGCTGTTCTGCTCATTGGGATTGATTTGCTATTGCTCTCACGATTTATTGATAGATGAACGTACATGGATCTTTGCTTAAAATATGTTGGTTTAAGCTGTTCGATTGATTCATTGCTCACTCTTAATATATCCTAAGCAAAGCATATATAGTAGTATTTATTATCATTACCAACTTTGCATTGGGTTGGTGAAATGTTGAAGTGGTGCCTTTTGTTTTGATATGAACAATGATGAATACTGATATGGATTGAATGTGCCTGTGCTCATGTCATTGCAGTGAGCTATTACGCCTACTATGGCAAGAAGCTTGACCCGGAGCCGTGGCGGTGCCGCCGCACCGACGGAAAGAAGTGGCGGTGCTCCAAGGAGGCTCACCCCGACTCGAAGTACTGCGAGCGCCACATGCACCGTGGCCGCAATCGTTCAAGAAAGCCTGTGGAATCCAAGACCGCTGCCCCTGCGCCCCAGTCGCAGCCCCAGCTGTCCAATGTTACAACTGCAACTCACGATGCCGATGCACCTCTCCCATCACTCACCGTGGGTGCTAAAACCCACGGTCTGTCCCTCGGCGGTGCTGGCTCGTCGCAGTTCCATGTCGACGCGCCGTCGTATGGCAGCAAGTATCCCCTCTTAAATCTCATTGACTCTGTGTTGAATGCTTATTTGAATTAAGCTTGCCTCGATTGATTGCCAGATTGCATATTATGCTGGAATAGAGCTGATCTGGTAGCTTTCTTACATTATCAGAAGGGCTGAGACACTCAAAATAGTATTTGAGCTCTACTGTTGTTGATGCTTATTGCTCAACTAGTGAACTTACCCTCATTCCAGTAATTATAAGTGTGTGAGGCTGCCTAAGAATTTGTTGATCAGAGCTTATTCAATGAGTTAGTCAGATGAGTGATACTGCCAATTTACATGTGAGCATCACCCAACTAAAAATTTTGCGCCTGGATAATGTTAGTTAAATCTGTGTATTGCATTCCATCCTTGATACTACAAACGTCTGTGGGCACAATGTCATAAGCATATGTCTGTTGCTTGTGCCTTTAGCCCTATTATACTGTTGCTTTTTGTAGTAATATTGTTCGCTTTTCCATATCGTCTAAGCCCTAGCTGATTTTGACCTTTATTACCCTGACTCCTGATTATGTTTTGAGAAATAGTGTTAACATTGTCATGTTCTGGGGTGTTTTTGGTCCATGCCCTCTAAAATCTTGGTCCCATCTTTTTTATTCTGGGAAATTTTGCTTAGTGTCACCTTTTTTGTGTGCCATGCCGTAGTTTAGTATTTCCTCCTCTGCTAGCAATCACACACAAAAAAAAAGGTACCTTTGACACCATCCTTATGCTTGTGCTGCATGCATGGCATATGTTCTACTTTCGTGTCATTTTGCATTTGCATCTTGCTAGATGGCTGACAAAGCTTACTCATTTTGCTCCTTCGACTATTTTTCGTTCTTTTTCCTTTTTAACTATAGTAGGTTGTATTATTATCGTTTTGGTAGCATTTTTCCTATGCAGCTGCTTTTATGTCCTCCCCTTGAGTTGTAGAAATCCCTTAGTTAGCTACTGTGAACCTGTAATCATCCCATTATATTCCATTTGATGCTGCGCAAATCTACATGTACTAGTCTGCCTCTGTTGTCTGGTCCTAATTTTCATGTATCAATGGTTATGCAGGTACTCTCTTGGAGCTAAAGCTGATGTGGGTGAACTGAGCTTCTTCTCAGGAGCATCAGGAAACACCAGGGGCTTCACCATTGATTCTCCAACAGATAGCTCATGGCATTCACTGCCTTCCAGTGTACCCCCATATCCGATGTCAAAGCCAAGGGATTCTGGCCTCCTACCAGGTGCCTACTCCTACTCCCACCTTGAACCTTCACAGGAACTTGGCCAGGTCACCATCGCCTCGCTGTCCCAAGAGCAGGAGCGCCGCTCTTTTGGCGGTGGAGCGGGGGGGATGCTAGGAAATGTGAAGCACGAGAACCAGCCGCTGAGGCCTTTCTTCGATGAGTGGCCTGGGAGGCGAGACTCGTGGTCGGAGATGGACGAGGAGAGGTCCAACCAGACCTCCTTCTCGACAACCCAGCTCTCGATCTCCATCCCGATGCCCAGATGTGGGTCCCCTATCGGTCCGCGTCTACCTTGAGCATCCCTTCTCCGCCATTTCTCGCACATAATTCATTCCATTTTCTCTGATGATGCAGGTGATTGAGAAGTTTGCTGCTTGTGGCAGCGGGGTGGACCTCTGCCCCGCATTTTACCGATGCTAATGAGTCGGATCAGTGATTGCGCCCCCCTGGTTCTTTGTTCAATTGTATCGTGCTATGAACTAGTTAAGAGAACCCTACCTTTTTTTTTTCTAGTAGAAGAGACAGAGAACTCTTATCCATCATCCTGTTTTAAGATTCCACGATGCTTTGTACCTGCAACCCACCACCTGCCGGCTGCTGGAAGTTGCTGGCTGTCTGTAATGTTTGTAGTAGATGATCTATGATGTATCATGTATCTATCTACTTATTATTCCGAATTGCGGAAATCTGATACCAAATCCGATAATCTGGCATGTGCCAACGTCCTCCTTAAAGCTCTTGTGCGATGTATTTTGCTTTTGGGGGGAAAAAAAGAAGAAGAAAAGAAGGTTCCTTTTTTCTCATAATAATTCAACTTTGTAGAATCAAAACCAGGCGGGACGTTGTGGTATTCGCTTATTCCTTTTGCTTTGAAAAGAAGACGATGAAAGAAAGATATGTGCACGTGAATTCCAAAAGGAGCAATGCCGCTGAGATGTTCGCTGCAGCCTTTTGAGCCGATATCTGGGAGAGAGGATGCGGTAACTGCAATGCAAATTCCAAAAGGATACAAGAAGGGAAGCAAAAAAAAGAAAAAGAAAAAAAAGGAAAAGAAAGCTGAGCCCTTGGCAGGAGGGAGCACGGCCTGAACCTGATGAACGTGAGGTCTCCGTCTCCATCTCCTTTGGCAGGCAGGCGCAGGCGCAGAGATGGATGGGGATGTCGTTTCAGTACAGAAAAGCTTCAGTGCATAAACACACTCCGGCGCGGTCAAACATGGAAACGAACACATGTATATATACTCAATGAATACATGATGCCCAGAGAGAGCACTGAACCACAACATGCCCAGAGAGGCGCTCTGCACAAACTGCAAAGCAGCAGCAGCAGCAGCACTACGCTTTGGTACTCGCAAAAAAAATCATCGTCACTCACGATAGACATGTTCACAGCTCTCCACAACATTTTATAGCAACAGCAACAGCACATAGTATAAGATACAGTAATAATAGCAATAGTATTATTATTATTGATTGCTGCAGACGCGCTGGTCACGCATGCCTGCATGGTGCATAAACAACTGGACAAGCATAGCCGCATCACGTAGTAGTACTAGTATAACAATATTTGACATAGCAGCAGTAGCTGCGATGTCGCAGGCAGAGGCCAGCCAACGCAGAGCAGAAACGACTCAGCAAGCGTCACGTCACTAGGGAGCAAATAACACACAGTTCCGACTCGAAACACAAGGTTTCCATGGAGACGAGCCCGGCCAGGCCATGCTTGCATGCCCCCGAGGATCAGCATCCTCGAGGTGCTGTGATGGATGAATGCCAATGCAAGGCACTCACCAGCAGGCAGGCACATCTCCATTTTTATTGGGGTATGACATCACAACCAAGACGACACTAGGAAAAAACACTAAAAACTCTTCAAGGAAGATCGGCTCTGTTGGCTTCTTATTTTTCAGCATAGGAGGATTGGTGAAAGGGTAGCAAAGAGGAGTGCGGCGGTGGTATCCGTTTCATCGTCGTCTTCAGCTAACGAGCTTCCTGGGAAGGAAAGCCCTGTCGCCTGGCATCTCGTATGGGCGCCGGAAGGGTTCGGCTGGGGCGTGCCATGTCCTGGTTCCTACAGGAGGCAAAGGCCGCTTCATGGTATTCCCATTCCCATGGGTTCTTGCCTTCAGGTCCACCAACTTGTCCGTGTTGGAGCCCACTGTCAGCTGAGACAGCTTCTCGGCAATGTCAGGCGCACGAGGGCCCTGGTCTTTAGTGAAGTAATTTCCTACATAAGGATGAGAGAAGTGATGTCAAATAGAGCCGTGATATCAACAAAAAGGAGGCAAAAATCATTTCAAGTATAGTTCGTGTTTAAAACAACACTCACCATTGCTCCTTACTGCTGCTGCTGGTGGTGGTGGTGGTCTGGACCAAGGTTGATTCATTGCCTCTGCCTTTGTCAGTTTATGGTTACCCTCTGGAGCCTGATAAGAATTCATATTCACCTGGTGATCCAACTCCAGCTTCCTTTGCACACCAGCTACAAGGAGGTAATTATAATTTGTTAATTCCAAGTAGTGCAACATCCACATATCCTCCCCTATGAAATGAGCATGACAAACCATCTTAAATGGGTATACCTGCTCTTGCCGGGGTGTTAGCACTCAAGTATGAGTAATTAACAGCTGGTCTCCCATTAGATAAAGGCCCCACAGAATATCTCCTAGCATTCTTCTGATCCACAGCTCCTTTAGCCCCAACTGTAGATCCATTATTCAAATTGCTTCAATAACAACGTTCTAATAATGAAAAAATGAGTTACATCGCCAGGATAATGACAAACCTGATGGTGGTGTTGCTGCATATCCGTTTGTTGATCTGAACCGAAGTGAAGGGGGGATGTAGAAGCATGGCTGTAAAAGAATAAACAATTATGATATTTCAAAATAACAAATATACAACTATCGCAAAGTCATGAACAAGTTCATCATGTACTAGTATGGAAAGTAACCAGAAAGATAACCTGAAAGAAGGAATGCTGCAAAACCTCCACTGCTGTTGGCCTTCTTTGTGGGTCCCATGAGCAGAGCCACTGTTGCAGATAGTAACTTGTTATTTACCATTAATTTCGGGCAAGACCATCTTTACACAACAAAGGAAATACTGGAGCTGTTAATTGTTTACCGAAATAAGGCTGATCGCATCTTCACTTGCTGAGGGAACCACATCAGAAAGATGTATGCTTCCAGACTGTAAGAATTTGGTGTAGCAGTTAAGCACCAAATAATTCTTATGCCATACTCTGGAGTACAAATAAAGATAACAAAAGATTCTTTCTACCTGAGGAAACTGAAAATGAATAGATGCCGCAAGCTGCAGTCCTTCAGCCCAGGTACGCTGATTCGGAGTACCAAGAACGCTACAGATTTTGTAAATCTCGTCTGCTTCACTGATGGACAGAAAATGAGAAAGTTATAAATGCCATTTCTCCAAGGGAAGGCTATGGAAACCCAGTGCCACGCCACAGCAGTCATAAGATTTTGCATTACACGTAGTTATTACTAGAGTAGGAGATGCAATGGTCAATGGTGATTATTTCATCTATAACAGTATGTCTTGATTAATATTAGCCCTCAAGTCATGATTAAGATTGAACTTTGAGCTTCGAACTATTTTGCACATTTAAACCAAAGAAACAAGATAATCAGATGTGATTAAGTAAGAAATGACTGTGCATACTTTGAACCAGGGAAAAGAGGTCGCAATGAAAAAAGCTCCGCGATGATGGCACCCATCGCCCACATATCTGGAACAGAGGGGATAAGCAAATAAACATATTGCAATTGACAGCAAATAGTTATCTTGTAAAGTCACAAATATTCTTCACTCACCAACTGCTGAGTTGTAAACAGGAGCTTGAAGCAGAACTTCAGGGGCACGGTACCTATGTTGATAGTGAACAAGTGGATATTTAATACTCCTATCTAAATTCTGTTGTTGTGTATATAGTTTAACAGATATAAGAATTGCATTGCGCACCAGCGAGTTGACACATATTCTGTGTATGGTGGTTCAGAAGAAATCTCACGAGCAAGTCCAAAATCTGCTATCTTGATAAGCTCCTTTGTAACTAGCAAATTTTCTGAAATATCATAAAGTTACAGGACCAATAAGATAGTTTGTAAATGCTAACAACAATCATGGTCAATCCCAAACTGAACATATTGCAGATAAGTTAGCAAAGATTGATGCCCCATTGCTTCTTCTACCTCTTTTGCTCCTCCGGACAGGTAACTCACTAACTCCTAACAAAGTACTAATTATTTAGGGCAACAATTTTATGTTTGCTTTTTCCTAGGTCTGTACTTCAAATGCTCGCTTAACAAATGCATATATCACACTGTGCATAAAGAGGGCACGAGAATTGAAATATAAGACATAACATAGCACAGCTTCAAGCATCATAGATGCAAAATTGATTGATGGAATAGATCAGCATCAATGCAAAATTGCTTATTGAAACACATATCGAACAAGAAGCATCATCAACGCAGATTTGGTTGTTGCAACAAATCAAAACGTTTCGGCAGTGTCAAGAGCTAAATGCATTGTTCCCCATCTATACAGCACTAATTAAATAGACATGTTTTGGTGTCATTATCACTTAATGCTGCATTACGCAACAGAACATCATAAACAACTCTCAGTCTCAAGCATTAGAAAGCATGCCCAGGTTTAAAAATAACAGCCAACCAGCCATACCAGGCTTAAGGTCGCGGTGAAAATATCCACGCTGATGCATGTGACTCAAAGCTTGAAATATCTGAAAACACCAATTTCGGACTTCAGTCTCTGAAAAGGGCTTCCCCCTGCTCTTCATCAGCTGGTAGAGATTGCATTCCTAAAATCACCATGTAAACAGAAAAAACTTCAATCACTTCAGAGGTCACAAATGCCAAATCAGAAGCATCAGATTAAGAAATACAAACCATGTATTCAAAAACAAAGAATAACATATCATTCTCCCTTATGACTTCCTTGAGTTTCACAATGTTTGGATGGTTCATCCTTCGCAAAGACTGGGACGCGCACGCAAAAAAAAAAATATTAATGAAGTAATAGATATCATGATCAAACTTGATTACATGTTGCATAATAAAGCACCTTCACTTCACGGAGATTGATGCACTCCTCCCATGAATAATATTTTTTCTTCATTTTCTTGATTGCAACCTATCAAGGCCAGATATGTTAATAACGTGTCAAAATATTATGCCATGGATAAGGCATCTATCAAGTCACTGTCACTTCTTTTCATAACATAGATCACGACGATAAGAGTTAGCTCCAGTTCAATTCAGATTCAATTGCTACAAAATAAAGTAATCACCTAGCATACTAAACTCCAGTGTACCAATAAACAAGCAGCCAAATTGCTTAGCCACTGAAAAAAAGAATAAGTCATAACATAAACAAAATTACAAATATTGGGGCAAGTAGAGTGGCATACCACTTCACCACTTTCTTTGTTGATCGCGCGCCAAACACTCCCAAATGTTCCATCACCAACTTCCTTAATGATCTTATACCTGAAGCATAACGCAGGAAAGAAGTTAGCACTTAGCAGGTACAAGCTCTTGAACATCTGAGAGAGCCCTCACACACACACCAAAAAAGAACATTTGAGAGAGAATGGGTGTTATTTACCTCTCCATTTTTACTAGCTGGAGAGCAAAGCTGGTCTTATTCTAGAAGAGCCCTGTTGTGAACAAGACTCATATACGTATTGCTGAAATGCCTTTGGAGGGTAGGTCACCAAAGCCACTCAACGCTTCTGGAAAAACTCTATAAGCAACACCCATACTCTGACAAAAAACTTGAACACCTTTGCTCTGAAAAGAGCAATAAATAGATCAGAAGATTAGAAGAAATAAAAGATACAAATAGGCTGATTGACCTGATAATTACAAGTAACTGAATCGTGAACAATACATGTCATGTAGAAATTACAAGCATACCGGTTATTACGCCATCAAACACGAAGCCTGACAAAGAACAGCATAGTACACACCGACTCAGGATATGATCAAACAAAAAGCTCGCAGTGATAGGGGAGAAGAGAACAAACGGAAGCAAAGAAAACCAGAACCTGCTGAGAACAAGAAATGCATGAGAACAGTAACACATGCCATTTAGATATTGGGCAATTAGCTTCTCAATAAAAGCATACCTAGAGATTAAGTCTGACAGTGAAGATCTAATGTCAGATCCGATTGTCCAAAGAAGTTCCGATGGTAATTTTTGCTGGCTGATCAGTGCCACAACAAAAACTACTGGAAGGATGCAAGAGGATGAGATGCACCATGCTCGAAGAAATGTGCTACAGCTGCACTGCAAATCAGTAGTCGACTCTAATGTGCAATAGCATGGGACCAGGCAAGACGGCTGCTGAATGAGGTGCGATCTTCAGGTGCAGTTGACAAAAGAGATAACGAGGAAGTCTCTGTAAAGAGAAAACCTCCAGCCAAGAACTTCCTCGAGCAGCGAGATGTGCGATACAGAGGAACTTGTGGTGTAGAGGGTGTACTCCATATCCTTACTGAGAATGCTAGAGCCCCAGCAGTGCACGGTGTTGGAACCTGCAAAGGCATGCAAAATGAATATAAATATGCAGCAAAGCAATGGTTGAAAACATGTGTCTATGAAGTGACAGGGAAAAACATAGTCAAAGTGAGAAGAGGGCATTTATCGAATCATGCTACCTAGGAGCATCAAAGCACCCAATGAAATTAGACGTCACATGCATGTGCCGATTCATGTTACCACGAGCATCAAAGCACAGAACACCAAGATGCACTAATACAAACGTTAGTCCCAGAAACAGTATGATATTGACTCTACGGATTCATGTGCCATGAAACAAAGTTACCTAAAAAGGAAAAAAAATCTATGACCTCAACAGTGATAAATCGATCCACCGTATCTATTGATTGCAACGGATTAAATGAATTCTCGCTTCTGGCACAATTAAGAGAATGATCTTGCTACAGCATACATATTACCGGTACCAACATGATGCCACGTGATTATACTAGACATGAAAAAGTATGAGAACTAGAGTAAATTTATAATCAGTTGCCAGTCCATGAAATTAAACATCACGCGCATGACATGTGCAATTTATCATAAATCGGCATGATGGATGCTCAGGAACTGCGATTCATGAACCGACGTGGGGAATATCCCGGAGTGATGAACCCTAGCTCACACACATGGGGATCAACAACTCCAAATCCCGTCGAAATCATGATGCACCAGCCCCCCAAAATCAACCCTGCTAAGCTCCCTCGAAATTCGAACCAAAACAATTCATCCCAACAAACCCCCGCACCGATCCGAAACTCCGAATCAATCACCCGATCACCACCCCCACCTCCCCGGACAGCAACCACCGCGCGATTCCCCACGACGCCGGCAAAATCAAACTCACGGCCAGCCAAGCCACGCGCCCCCCCCCCTCTACAGCTCCTCCCACCCCACAGCGTCGACTCGATTCGCCACCAAATCAGCCCAAAATTGAATCAGAAAGTGGGACGACGACGAGCGAGACAGACCTGGGTGCCTCTCGGCATAACCGTGCGCCACCGCCGCCGCCGAGGGATCCAGGGGACGCCGCCGCCGCCGCCGCCTCCAGCGCTGATGAGGGGGGAGGGGAGGGGAGGGGAGGGGGAGGGGGGAAGGGTGGGGATCGGATGGCTTCGTCTCGTCTCGTCTCGCGTCGGGGATTTTTTTTTTTTTCTTCTTCTCGCCTTCCTCTCTTCCTCTCCTCATTTATCCATCGTCGTCCAATGTGGCGGGGCCTTTTTGCGATCCGGTCCCTCTACAACTCGGTTATACCCAGTCCAACCTTGCCGCGTTTTTTTGTTGTTTTTTTTTTTTAATTTGGAATCGCCTTGCACTTGCCGCGGTTTCAGACATGCCGCTTTATTTGACGTGTCTCCTGTTTTGAGTGTGGAAAGAAATTAGTAATTGCAAAAATAATGTTTTGAACTTGTGTTTTATGTTTTTTAGCATCAATTAGATCGAATTTGTCTAGTTCGTAGATTTTAGTTAAGTCATCCGATTAATGTTTTTTCGTGGTTAGGATGTTAATAGGATGGATGTTCAACTCACTTAGGTCTAGTTTTTTTTTTCAACTCCAAACTTCAACTTACTCATTTTTGGTTAGCACGTTCTCTAAACTATTAAATGATATGTTTTTCTAAAAAATATATAAAAATTATTTAAAAAATTAAATAAATCTTTTTTCAATTTTATAATTATTAATAATTAATTAATTATGTGCTTTCTCATTTTGTGTGCACTAAAAGTCTCTTTCCAAACGAGGAGATCGAACGCAGCCTTAGGGTGTGTTTAGGCCACGCATGAAAAAGGGATGATTTTATCTCAGTTTTCGTTAGCACAATTTTTAAACTACTAAATGATTAAATGATATGTTCCGTGCGAAAAATTTTATGTGGAAGTTGTTTTAAAATATCAAATATATTCATTTGTCAAGTTTAAAATAATTAAAACTTAATAAATCATGTGTTAATGGTTCTCTCATTTTACATGCTTCAACTTAATCTTTATCTTCATCAATTTCAAACACCACATTCATTAGCGCATGATTTAATTAACTATTAGCTAAAAAAATAAAATGGATTAATATGTTTTTACAACAATTTCCTATAACAATTTAAAAAACACATCATTTAGCAATTTGAAAAGCGTGTGCATACGAAAAATAATGGAGTAGTAGATGAGAACCTTGAGTTCTAAACGCACCCTTAGTACTTCATTCATCTTCAAGATATAAGGGTGATCACCTTTTCATTACATGGCACATATATTCATATAAGTAATTAATTAGCACCTCCTCCTTCTTTTAATTTATTTTTCTAAATTCTCTACTATTGATATCTTTAGTCTTATTGGATGCATGGATTTATTGATCCAAATAAGGATGATAATACTTATTTTTGAGGAGGTTATAACAATTTTCTTAGTCTTTGCATGCGGTAGTAGTGATTTGCGGAAGAAGTACTATATTAGGTTAAAGAATTCGAGCAAACATGTGAAAAGATCTTCATTTGCAAACATGTTAATTTATAGCTGGGTTATCTTGTTATTTTAGTCGGAAAGTCAAAAGCAGGATACGTGAGATTTGAGGACCGTAATTTGACCATGTCGTTTAAGAAAAACTAAACTCATGGTAGTTATCATGTTCCAATGTGGCTCCTAAATTGGCTATCGGCACACATGAACTAATCTTTTTTTTTCTCTTAACAGCATTGAGCTTGAAATAATTTTATACTTTTACTATCATTAAACAAATTCTTTCCCTGACCTGAAAAAAATATAACTTTAAATAAACAATTTAGATGTGGTAATGATCTACTCCATATAGTGATTAATAATGGGAAAGGTCAGTGTACATGACCAAGTATTTGGTCTGATTAGGTGTCCTTCCAGAAAACCGACCGTTTCCAGAGTGGCAGAATTCGTTCGGTCCACTACTGGTCCATGTCCCTCTTGTCCAAGACACCTAATTAAACTAATTAACAAATGCTCTTAATCGTGATTAGTACCCTGCATGGGCATCAGAGAAAGCAATAGGTACCAACTTGCGTACCTAAAATGCCTAATCCGTATCGCTGCCTGTAAACACATGTATTATTGGTGCCACAGGTGATTAGTAGGAGAGATTTTTGCCTGAAGCAAAAGAAACCGCACGTGGTACGTGTGGTCGTGGGTGCATTGCGAACCCATTGGTCGGTTCATGATTTTTGTTTCTCTCTATCCGATTGTTTGCGCTTATCAATAGTGTACACATAATCACCGATGATTAAAAGTGCCATGTCAGATTAGAGGTGACCAAGGTGCTGTTTGGGAACAGGGACTTATTTTGAGTCCCTGTCACATCGGATATTTGATACTAATTTGGAGTATTAAACATACACTAATTACAAAACCCATTACATAACCATGGACTAATTCGCGAGATGAATCTTTTGAGTCTAATTACGCCATGATTTAACAATGTGATGTTACAGTAAACTTTTCATAATTATGGATTAATTAGGTTTAGAAAATTCGTCTCGCAGATTAGCTCTCATTTATGAAATTAGTTTTTTTATTAGTCTATGTTTAATACTCCAAATTAGCGTCCAAACATCCGATGTGACATGAGTTAAAAAGTTTTAGCACCATCTAAACAACCTCCAAGAGACCGTATGTATAGCGACTCGCTTATTGGCACGGACTCCAATATATTGATCCATTTTTTTCATTTAACTTTCACACATATGCTCTCATGTGGACTCCACAACATCTTTCTACTAGCTGGTGCTATTTACTTGCTTTATCCTAAAAATATTTAATCTAGTATTGAGATGAGATATAATTTAGTACAATGAATCTAGACAGAAGCATATCTAATATTATAGTGATATATTATATCCCATCATAATCTTAGATTAGGTTTTTATGGGACGGAGGGAGTATCGGAATGTGTCTGGAGCTGACACCAAATTAATCGCCTGCGCACATACTCTCTCCACTTATTGCTTAAACCATGTAGTACTACACCTAATGGAGATCCGACGGTTCAAATGAGATCCCGACGCGAGACGAGACGAGACGAAGCCATCCGATCCCCACCCTTCCCCCCTCCCCCTCCCCTCCCCTCCCCTCCCCCCTCATCAGCGCTGGATCCCTCGGCGGCGGCGGCGTCCCCTGGATCTCTCGGCGGCGGCGGTGGCGCACGGTTATGCCGAGAGGCACCCAGGTCTGTCTCGCTCGTCGTCGTCCCACTTTCTGATTCAATTTTGGGCTGATTTGGTGGCGAATCGAGTCGACGCCAGATTGGAGCTATAGTTGAGGGAATCAAAGTGGACTTATCATCAAGGCCCGGCCATCTAGTTACTACTACCCAGGAAGAAATCCGGCCCACGCCGGCCGTCGCGTCGCGGTAGGTGGGTAGGGGGGAGGTGGGTCCCGCGGCGTCGTCGTGTCGCGTGGCGGCTGCGCTCCCCTCCACTCCCCTCCCGCATCCGCGGTGCCGTGCCCTCCACACGATCCCATCCTCCTCCACTCTCTCTCTCGCGAGTCTCCTCCTCCCGCACGGAAGCAAGGCCGCAGGCGGAGCTCTCTCTGTGTCCGGCAGATCGGCGAGGTGAGCTCTTCCTCTTCGTTTTCCTTACTCTCCAACCGTTGAATGAATCCGCCTAAGGCTCTAGGGTTTCGTTTGCTTCGGTTATTATCCCACCCGCTCGATCGCGCCGCGGCATGGGGATCTTTGCCGGTTTTGCTCTTGGTTAGGTGCCTGGGGTTGGGTGGGTGTGGGTGTAGTTAGTCTAGGCGGATCTGGCGGCGATCGGTGTGTACGGGATCTCAGCCTCGCTCCTCGTTGGGGCGGTTGACCCGGATTCTGTCTGATACAATCGGCTGGACTTCGTGTCGAATTTATGTGTTAGTGTTTGATTTCAGTCCGCTTCACCTCCCAAATAGTTGGATGATCTTTAGAATTGGGTGGCGGCGTGGTGTCTTGTGTCTAGAAAGTGCATGAGACAATTTCCATGGCACAGCCCTCAGTCAATTGCTAGTTGCATCATCAATGACAGGCAATGCTCGGGTGAAATGCCGCCCCACTTTGGGGGAATGAAAGATGACTGCGGTATTGGCGCGTGCAGACTGATTCTAGTGCTTTGTTGTTGTTGAGGTCCATGAAGCATGAACGAAGAGGTGAGGTCCATGAGGAATCTGTGAGGTGAGGTGAAGAATAACCGAGACGATTATGGTCCTTATCATGTAATCTTGTCTAACTAGTAGTAGCTACCATGATGCCATGGGCCAATTTCAGCTACTAGAACACATAAGACAATGTATCCATCCACAATATGACCAACTATTAGTTAGCACGAATCGTTCATAAAAGCACACATTATGTTTCAGCCCTTTATGGTAACATCTTGATCTTCACTGAGCCATTTCTCTGAGACCGTTGTCTTCTCGGATCTGCAACCAAGTGGCAACCTTGGCCATTGAAGAAGTTGGGTGTCTGTTGGTGCGCCATTGGCAATTCTGCAATGGGAGCATCTCAATTTTTCCCAGGATGTACTCCCTCCGTCCCAAAATATAAGGGATTTTGAGTGGATGTCCAGATTCGCAGTACTAAGATATGTCTCATCCACCCAAAATCCCTTATATTTTGGGATGGAGGGAGTACTTATCTAGCTTGACTTTATGAGAGGTTTTATTCCTTCTGATGCATAATAGGGTTATGCACTGTCCTTTTAGAAAATCTAGTTTGTGAAAAGGTATGAATGCTGTTTTCAGTAGAACAAAAATGATTGACCTAGCATGACACAGAGTAAGTGTGTTCTGTTATATTTCTCTCTTCATAAAGCAAACACTCCTGAAAGTACTATACTCTATTGCCCTTGTAATTCATTTAGGGTACTGTAGAATCACAGAACCAGTTAAATTAATGGTCTCCATGTCTCCTCCACTAGTAAAGGTACAATGCATTGCTTGAACTTACCAGGCTTCTCTTTTGCTCTCACATGCACATGCATGCTGTTTGTTTGAAGGTGATCTGAGTACGTTCAATTATCATGACGATATTATTTATTTCCTCATGCTCAAGTGTGTTGCTTTCATGATCCACATTCATGCTTTATTAAACTACATTTACCATAAGATGATTTATGTTCGTTTGGCATGGTTTCTCCAGGATGGAAATGTTCTTCGGCAGCTTTCTTAACGAATCGGCATCATCAGAGAATTTTTTTGGTCATCCAAATGTCGAGAGATGCCCATTCCTGAGAAACATCAATGGAGCTACAACATTTTCATTTTCTTCTGCTTTGCCAGTAGCTGTAAGATCTTCTTTACTTGGCCTCTGGTGATGACAATATCAATATCAGAAGTGCATTGGATCCTTAATCTGTGCTGTTGTGCAGGCCCGAGGAGGCAAGGGTCCAATTTTTGAGGATGGACCAGGTTTTGATTCAGCATTTAAACTTTTCCATGGACGGGATGGAATAGTTCCGCTTTCAGGAAAGTCATATGTACCTCATGAGGACAACAGCGAGAGCATTGATGCCAAGCCTGAACATGCTCTGCCGTTTAACCCATTGGCTGCTAGAGCTGCCACAATAAGTCTATCTGCATTTGGGCCATTCGGTTTTAACTTCTTTAATGGCAAGGGGAAAAGGCAGAACAAGAAGCCCAACAATCTAAATCAGTCAAACAAGAAGCCCAGCAATCCAAACCAGAATTCCATGAAAGTTTGTCCTCACTCCTTCCTTCTATTTTCTTTCTTTTTGCATATGGTGCTATATTTGTGAAGTCCTACCTGGTTTCTTGCTATCAAAATCCTAATAACAATGCAAGCCTCAATGTTTTATCTATATTAATTTTGTCTATTATTGAAAGTAAGAATGTTCCATACTAACAGTTTTACCATTTTGTGATACTTTGGTTTACAAGTAGGCATTTTGCCTGGGTGTTTAGCTATATGTTATTTTTTCATGTATCCAAGTGCTAGTGTTCTTGATCGGACAGCCATAGTTGCATAGCTAGGATTATCATCTACCTAATCAGTTTTCTCATGTTTTGCATGTACTTTTTTACAGCAGAAAGGAGGTAACTCATCATCGCACGAGGCAATGAGCAACGAATGGCTGGAAAATGGGGAGTGCCCACTTGCCCGGTCTTACCGAGCAATGAGTGGTATTCTACCCCTTGTTGCCAAGGCTTTACAGCCACCAGCCGGTATGAAGCTGAAGTGCCCGCCTGCTGTGGTCGCTATACGTGCAGCCCTTGCACGGACTGAACTTGTGAAGTCTCTCCGTCCCCAGCCCCTGCCTGCAAAGATGGTAGCCATTGCGTTGCTCGGAATGGCAGCAAACATCCCTCTTGGGGTGTGGCGTGAGCACACCAAGAAATTCTCCCCTCAGTGGTTTGCAGCTGTCCATGCCGCTGTTCCATTCATCGGAATGCTGAGGAAATCTGTGAACATGCCCAAGACTGCCATGGCATTCACCATAGCAGCCTCCATTGTTGGCCAGACAATCGGGTCGAGGGCCGAGCGCATTCGTCTGAAGGCATTGGCTGCAAAGGGCGACGCCGATTCCACCACCGTGGCTGACATGTATCCAAACAAGTCTGGCAATTGCAGCGACTCCGAGGGCAAGGTGTGGGATCCGCTTGCGATGAAGATGACAGGGCGGGCTTCTGGTGGCGCTGCTGCGCCAACACCAAGCATGTGTTTCTGATTGCTCACTGCTTGGAAAATTTGTATCGACCAGTATCTCTGGAGAGTGGAGAGTTGATATTGAGTCAATTTTATCTTGTGATGTAATTGCCTTTGCTTGTCCCTCAGAAGTATCCGTTTGTTTGTGGGGTGAGACAAGTGGAATAAAGAGTGCTACTATATATACACGATCATTCTGTTGTTAAGCTTGCCAGTTCTGCAGTTCATGCATCTGTAATTTGATGCTGATGGATTTCTATTATTTATCAATCATCATTATACTGTGTGTAACCTGTTGGATGAACGCTTGTTAGCTGTTCTGGTGAGTGATGTGTAGCCCTCCTTGAATTTTTTATTGAGAGGATTATCACTGTTTATTATCTACTTAATTATACAGATAAATTAAATATATTAATCATAAACTTAACAAATATCTTAAAACAAATGGTTTAAGTAATGCAGTAAAAGTCTTTTTTAAGAAAACATATTTTTTACGTAGAGCAAACAATTCGATAAATAAACTAAAATTTTAATAATTTAATAAATATGCTGAAATTTCAATAATCCAATAAATACGCTGAAAAAAGTATGGCTTTGGACATTGGCTATACAGCCTACAGATCAACTTGTCAAAAATGCGTGAGATTCTTTTACCGTCCAGACTGGGGCCTACCGGCAGTGAGAGAGAGAGAGCAGCCTGGCAAGTGGGGCCCAGATGCATAGAGAGGTGTGAAAGCGAGATTAACCGGAGGAACAGCGGGCTCCCGCCATTTCCTTTCCATTCGCGCGTAGCGACGCTTCCCGCGCAGAAGAATTCCCTTTTCCCGCGAGAATCCTTTTTACCGCCATTTTTCTTGGCGCCAAGCCCGGCTTTCCCGCTACGCGCTCTTCTCCGGTTCTCCCTCCTATAAACTCCCCCCTTTTCCTCTCTCTTCTCCATACCAATTCCATCTGCTCCTCCAATCCATCGGTCTCTGCTCTGCTCACCATGGTGGTGGCGCTGGGTCCCGGCCGGTTCTACGGCAGCAGCCTCCCGCGGCCGCGCTTCTTCTCCGGCGGCGACCGCGTCGAGCCGCCGGTGGCCGTCACCGACCCGCTCCTGGCGTGGGCGCACGAGGCGCACTGGTCCATGGGCGGCCTCAGCTCCAAGCGTCTCCGCCTGCAGGGCCGCATCGAGGGCTCCATCGACAAGCTCCGCCGCCGCGCCCGCCGCGACGCCAGGAAGGCGGCCAAGGCCCGGGCCGCCGGCATCAAGCCCCACTCGCTCGCCGCCCTCGGCTCCGACGACGACGACGACTCCGACGACGAAGAGGAGGTCGAGGCCCAGAAGCAGAACTTGAAGCGGGAGGTGGTCGACGAGCCGTCGGAGTCGGAGGATGAGGAGGAGCAGGAGGAAGAGAACGAGGAGGAAGAGGAGGAGGCCCTCGCCACCATCGCCGCGGCGGCCAAGAGGAAGCGGGCGAGGAAGCTCAGCGACGAGTTCGACCGCGTCGCGACCATGCAGGAGGGGGAGGCCAAGAAGCAGAAGCCTGCAGCAACCTCTACACCGGCGAGGACTTCACCGAGGAGGAAGGCTGCCGAGGCGGCTCCCACTCCCACCCCGGCGCCGGCGAGGGCATCACCGAGGGGGAAGGCTGCTGCCGAGGCGGCTACTGTTGCACCGGCGAGGGCGTCGCCGAGGAGGAAGGCGGCGGCAAGGAGGACCTCGCCGAGGATGAAGCACTGAGAGAGGTGGCTGCTTAATGTGGAATTCTACTTGCTCTATTATATTGGTGGCTCTAGAGAATCGAGATGGGATTGATGGATATGTAATGTGTGCGCTGAGTATTTAGGGATGAAACAATTGAAATGTGATGCTAATCTCTGAATTAACCATGAATCCCTGAACAGCACATTTCTTTTTGAAAGGAACAACACATTACCAGTTCTGAATTCTTAACATTTTGCATTTTTGTTGATGCGTGAATGCTAGTATGCTACCAACAAATGTGCGATTGTTTCAAATAATCTTATGGTCTGTATTTGTGCTAGCAAATGGTACTGATTCGTCTATTTCTGAATTAATCCTGAAATGGCATGCTCCCTGATCTAATTTCTGAACATTTTGATGCTATTCCCCCACTTTGTTCACAAGTTGTTGAAGATGCTATGTGTCACCAGATGAAAGTATAATCCAATTCAGAGTTAAAAAGTAGTATGATGCAATTCTCAATCCTTTGCTTGCAGCTTGCTGTTGGTGGTATGTGTTTGTGTTAACTTAGGATAGGAACAGGAAAAGAATAGTACATTCAGGCCAGCACTGTAATTCTGCTGCCCCTTTGAGTTGTGTATTTGTATCTATTCTTTGGTCTATTGTTACTAATACATGGACATGGGTAAGGTCGTAAGGACAGTAAGGAGTAGCCTATCATGTGTTGGTGTCGGATACAATTCGTTCGATCTCTTCTAGTAATCGTTCTTTTTCTTCCACCAGATCCTCATTTTGCTTCTGAAGCTCCTCTATCTGCTTGGTCTGTTCTGAATCTTTCCTGCAAACACATAGGATGATTTAGTGGCAAGAGATGGATCATGTCTATGTGACTAGCATGTCGAGAAGCATGAGATGTCCGAAGCAACGCGTACCGGTTCATGAAGGAGAGGTTAAGCTTCAGTGACCGGACCTCTTTCTCTAGAGTTTCGCAGCGCTTAAGCACAGCCTGCATGTCAGATGGTATTACTGGTGTTGAGCTTCTTTCCTTTGCTTCTGCCATCCTGATCAAGAAAATATAATCCAACGTCACATGATGTATGCTATGGATTACTCATTGGTCAAGAAATGACAGTGTCGATTGGGAAGAAAGTGCTATTATAGTTCAAATGCCTGAAATCTTCAGAAGTAAAATAGTTGCATGTATAACATACCAAACTAGACTATAAACTGTAAGAACCACATTGTGCATACATACTTGCGTGAACGCTCAACCCTGCGTTTCTTTGTAGGATCTCCTTTATCTGCGAAATCCAAATAAGTAGGGCTTTCAGGTATTAAAAACATGAAGAAGGTGCTAGATGAACTACATGATCCTTCAAACTTGTTTCATGTTTCACCAATGTATATGCTTCTGTCTCTTCAGTAATTCTTCGCAGTAGTCATCCTATACTGAACTTCAAGTGCTTAAAAGGAGAGTTCCATGTTGGATTTACCTGCTTGTTCGGATGAAATGGATCCCATTCGAGTCAGGGTCCCTTTCTGCAAATGAGTAAAACAAACCATATAACATCTTCCATGATAAGGAACTTTGCGGTGATCAGAAATATCTGTTAGAACATACCTTTCTGTCATCCTTCAAATTATCTTTTAGTATTCTCTCTCTGAATTCTGTACTCCATGAACACATACACACAATGTTATAACTAGAGTAGAGTTCAAAAAATTTATAACTGCAATATTGTGCTCATTGAAGATTTTTATGGCCTCGGGTTGAAATGTATCCTTAAGGTTCCGTAAAAAAATATTCTTAAATGTATACCTTTGCCTTTTGATCTACAGTCAGCTGTCCCGTTGCCATTTACAGCATTTGTTCCAGTACTCTCACAAACAGTCATTGCTTGCCCCAAGGGAGGCAGGTCATCACAAACTTCAAATCCAGCTGAATGTGCTGCAATAGCAGTAGATGATCCACTCTGCGAAGGCTCTCGAGACGCTGCACCAAGCCAAACCTGATTTGCAGGAGCAACAAAGCTCCCACTGACTTGTTCTGTTGGCCTCTCGATTTTCGGAAGCATCACCGAATCTTGAATTTGGGAAGTTGTCACCAGAGGGAATATATCTGTTCCTCCAAGAATGTTCTGTTGAAAATGTTGAGAGTCATAAAAACCAAAAGAAATGCCTGATGAGGTGTCTCCATTAGCATGGCTACTAAGCTTCTTGCGCTCCAGCGTGTCCTTGAGCATGCTCACAACTGAGGTAATGGTATCCTGTGCTACCATATGTGGATTATCCAAAGGGGATGTTGAGGAGCTTGAAGGAGATACAAATGTTGGAGTCTGAATGGGTTTATTGCTCATTGGCGTACTGTAAGCTGTTTCAATGGTTTCAGTTGTTATTGGTGGCGTGTTACTTTGCATCGCCACGTACCTCTTCCTGCAAATAATGGAAAATTTTTCAGATATTGAGCTAAGAACATGGAATTGAGCTATGGATAGTAGTGTGTAATTGCGCATAGAACTAGAAATTCCTGCCTTAGTTCTGAAGATCTGCTTCTAGTCATTGGTTGAGTACTATGAAACCAGGCCTACATACGAAGAAACCAGGCAATATAAGCAAATTCTGCCTTTTTATGATTAGAAATTCATCCATGTATTAGTAACTGGATGATGAAAATGCCTAACCTTTGCCAAAAGTAGTTCGCTAGCTTGCATTCCCTTCTCCGCTGCATTCCTGTTATGTGAGACAACCAATTCAGTACAATCTAGAGAACTTCAGAACACAATATGATGTTGGTGAAAAGATATAGTACTTGAGTGGTTGCTGGTTATGGTTCATTGTAAACTCTGAATGAAGTGCCAAATTCTGCGGAATCAGGTTGTCAGTGGGAAAATGTTCTTGAGCAATTTCATGTTGCTGATTAGGAAGGCCAGCTGCTTCTGATGACAACCTGCATATATTTGACAAATATCCTGTTATGCACATAATTGTTGATTTTTTTGCAGGAGTGGTCATTAACCATAAATTGACCAATACGCAAACTGCTAGATATCTGTACAGATTTCTGATTCTAAGACAAATTTTCTGAGTTCAACACCATTCACTTGCTAGAAAAGGGAATTGACCCCATGCAAATTAGAGTTTTCTGAATTTACCGTAAGAGTTTCTATTTCATGATTTCCAACCTTTAGTTAAGTTAGCATGCCATGACTAGTTTAATGAGGGATACAAATCTGGATATCTTTGCCTGAGGTTAATCAACATTCAGTTATTCTAGTCTATGTCAAGGCAACCAATCCAATCGTACAAACAATTTTATCCATCACTGCATATTTATGGATACTAAATTGAATAGTTAGTTCTGGCACACCATGCCACAATCTTACCTAGATGGTTGTCGAGGGCGATTATTCATGGAACTAAATCCTGGAATCTGTGCACAAGCAATCAAGAATTTCAGGTAACATTAACCATGAAAGTAATCAGTACATCAATGTTCATATCTATGTATGCTTATGCACTATCTATATATGTAGGGATGTAAACAAAAAGTTGTGTGCTTCATAAAACAACAGACGGTTGGGATTTGTTTTTTCTGAAACATGAACTTTCATGTACTGAGACAAAATCTTATCGATTTTCAGAGAACTTGCCTCTCCATTCATAAGCCAGCTATTGAACAACTCCTCGCTGTCTTCTCTGAAACCTTGGGACATGTTTCTGAACCCCATCATCTCCATGCTTGGCGCCGCCGCCGCCACTCCCATCGAGTTCTCCATCATCGCCTTTAGGAACATATCTTCACTTGTGTTCCTGAACAGCTCAGACAGACCTCTGCCCTCCATTTCCATGAACACTCTCAACTCACCTTCAGCTCCCCTGACAAAATAATTAACCAGATTATTGACTATAAGTTCCTAAAAGCTGTCTTTAGTACTTCACTAGTAAGGTCACAGGAGGCAATCATATGATTTCAAGCAGCCATAGTGAAACAAATAAGATAATATAATATAAAATACCACCTAAAGCACTCACTAACCTAAGAAATGGAACTAGCAGAAGAGTTCAAGCACAGAAGACATGATACTAATTGAATATTGTACTAGTTGGCTTATAATAAAAAGAATGGAGGTATCTTCCCTTCTGTGTAGGCAAAGATTCCATAATTCTTGTTTTGTCTTATGAGTTGAAAAATTGGCCTCTGAACAATTTGACCACATTTGCAAGTTCGCATGGAAATGAATAAATAAAATGTGCAAAGAAGGTCTATGTTTACCAGGCATGTATAAACAGAATAACTGTACATTACTTGAAGTTACTAGTCCTTCCACTGAATTAATCTGGATTGAAAAATCCTGCACTATCATCTTCTGTAAATGATGAAAATTGCAACAGATATGTGAGAGGTCTTTCACTGCTGCAATCAGAAAAAACTCGTAGAATTTGTTCCAAGATATCCCATATTTCCTATAAACTCTTCCAATCTGCTTGTGTTAGTGATTAAATAAACACATTGATGCAAGGAGGTGACACCATCAATGACATATATTTGATTGTTACTCCAGGAATTCATTGCTCTACATGGCATTTCATCGACATATTTGAATCATACACGCAAGGCTCAAAAGTGCTATTTCGGAGTATCCCCCTTGAAGCCTGAAATGAACTTCTCACCAGACCATTTCTTCTACTTGTCAGGTAAAACTACTCCTGTCTTGATTAATCGAAGATATGCCAACGGCAAAAGCTTTGTTTTGGACATTTCTGCTGACACTGATGATTCTCATATTTCCATCTTATTTTCTAATTAACTCACTACCGAGCTGAAAATTCCTAATTATTTCACTGATTAGGTACCACAATTAAAAATCCTGAATTTTCATCTTCTTCTCTAAGACTCTTAAGCAACAAATGATCACACTGATGCTGACCTTAAACTTTCCTGCTCTTTTCCATCTAGAGAAGAACACGACTTTGGCGAATAAGGTTCTGACCAAGACATCAATCAATCAAGATCTGTCTTGACCATCTAGATATATTTATATATCTTTGATAGCTGATTAGTTGGCACATCACATCAGCATCAGCTAACGATCACAAGACGGTTACAGTAAGTGTTCCAGCAAGCTGTAGCTTTGCATCCTGCCCAAAACTGCTCCCATACTGTAGCTGTTGTCCATTGTACCATGGATGGATTCTTTTTTTGAGACTACGCAAGAATGCGTATCTTTTGTATTAAGTGAGGGGAAGTTTCTTTAATAACATTGACAAACTTTGAAAAAAGGAAAAAGGTAGAAAAGGAAAAGGAAAAGGAGTAGGGCTAAATCTCGCAGCTAATTATGCCTCCTCCGCCGCTGCTCTCGCAACTTCTCCCCAAGATTTTCTCTCGTTTGCCGGCTTCACGACGCGCATCGCCGACGACGACCTGCCATTGTTTTCATTTTATTTTCTTCTCTTTTATAATGTTTGTGATGTAGCCGGAGTGCCACACTGCAACTTGTTCTCGCCGCCATTTTTCTGTTTGAAGTTTTCCAAGCAGGCGATGCCAGAACAAGGCTGTGCCTGCCTGCACAATCCCAAACATAAAATTTCTTAAAACATAAACAAAGATCTCACAGGGCTAGTAAATGGCGATGAAAGAGTATTCAACAGCAACTTGATTCTTTAAAATTTGGTTTTGCAAAAAGTACTTCAAGAGTCCAGAGCTAGTACAATGCCTGCAGCTTCCATCTCCTTCAATATCGCTCAAATACGTCTTCGCTTATAAAAGACGTAAAGCAATAACTATACGCCTTTGGGAGGGGAATGTGGAGCATGGGCTTTATATACGGCCCACGTAGAGGATTGCTTTGCTTCGATATGGGCTGGCCCATGATAAGGCCCAACTAGAGCGGCTTCGGCTTCTCTTCTAAAACCCCACCGTCTCGCGTCCTCCTCTCCATCTCTAACCCTAGCGCGCCGCCACTTCGCGTCCTCCTCCTCGTCGCCGCCCAAGGTAAGGGAGGCTGTGCCTTCCCGTCCATCTCCTCCCCTTCCCCCCCTCTCGCCCAGCATTTCTGGATCAGTCGAGGCTCCTAGTTCGTTCGATCTGAACCCTAGTTCGTTCGGATCTCGGTTTGTTGTGCTACCTCCGCGCTCCGTTCTAGTGTCGGTTTCTGTAGCGTCAAATGTTGTGGCTAGTACGAGGGATCTTGCGGTGTGGCACGCCTAGTTTTGAGGCGTTGGTAGAATGGAAATCGTGATTTGTAGTAGTAATTTTTGGTTAATTTGAATGCGTTTTAGTGGGATCTAGAACAGTGTGCGAACCTTTCTTTTGGTAATTTGGTGTGGGCCCTGGTGCAAACTGTTAATTTCCTGTGTTATCATGAAGGAATCACATGTAGGTGGTGATGCTTATGGTTTGTTTTGATTTTGTGTAGGTAAAAGGTAAGCCATGGTGAAGCACAACAACGTAATCCCGAATGGTCACTTCAAGAAGCACTGGCAGAACTATGTCAAGACATGGTTCAACCAGCCCGCCCGCAAGCAGAGGCGCCGCATCGGTAAATTGATTGATCTCTTGATATCTCTCTAATGCTTATGTGAACGAATGAGCATGTTAGCTTCTATTTGCTCGTGAGTCTGAAATTGTGCTGTGTTAAAATGTGTGAACTGCAACTGTGCTTCTAAGTGCCCGTAGTGCTTCTTCTCTGGGCGTTCATGTGATATTGACTGGTGATTATGCGTTTCTTGCTCTGTAACGTATCTTTTGCTGTTAGCTGCTTAGGCCCTGTTTACTTATGTACACATTTTGCTTTTTTGTCTATTATAATGTTTGATCAGCTGCCATCTGCGGTAATATAGAAGTTACATTGCTATGCTATTTTGTTTATTTTATGGTTTCTTGTAATGTGTTATGATTTGTTGGTGCTATCATAATTTTAGTTTGCTGCGTAGCTGTATATGTTACTCTTCTTCAGACTAGATTAGAATTCAGTGGTCTGGATCTTGATAAATCCTCATCTTGTAATTTGTACATGTGTTTGCGACAAATTGTCTACTTTATGCATTGTTGCTGTACAAATTGAAAAAAAAGGAGGAAAACTCAAGTACTCTTGGTAGTCCTGCATGAGGCATTAATTTTTATGTTTGAAGATGCTGCTATTTATTTTTTTTCTCATCAGCTAAATTTATTTTGGTGTTGGCTTTGCAGCTAGGCAAAAGAAAGCTGTGAAGATCTTCCCCCGCCCTACTTCTGGGCCACTTCGCCCCATTGTTCAGTGCCAAACACTCAAGTACAACATGAAGTCCAGGGCTGGAAGGGGCTTCACCCTTGAAGAGTTGAAGGTAAATCAGATTGCTCGTTTGAATAGCAACATTGTAGTTTTGATGCCATACTGGTGTTGAACCTTACATGTGTTATCTTTGGATCGTGAGTCTGATATCGATAAACCTATTGCACATTTCAGGCAGCTGGGATCCCCAAGAAGTATGCCCCAACCATTGGCATCTCAGTGGATCACCGCCGCAAGAACCGCTCGCTTGAAGGTCTGCAGGCCAATGTCCAGAGGCTGAAGACCTACAAGGCCAAGCTTGTCATCTTCCCAAGACGTGCCCGCAAGGTCAAGGTGAGGGAACTTTACCTGCCTTAGCCTTACACTTAAACCTGCTGTTCTGAAGATCCCTACATTAACCAACTCCTTTCGCAGGCTGGTGACTCCACTCCTGAGGAGCTTGCCACAGCCACCCAGGTCCAGGGTGACTACATGCCTATCACCCGTGGCGAGAAGCGCTCGGTTGAGGTCGTTAAGGTCACAGATGACATGAAGGCATTCAAGGCCTACGCCAAGCTGCGTGTAGAGAGGATGAACCAGCGCCACATCGGTGCCCGGCAGAAGAGGGCGGCTGAGGCTGAGAAGGAAGAGAAGAAGTGAAAGGATTGCAACCTGCAACGTTAAGAATAGATGCCCTAAGTTTTATTATCATTATTGTTATCAGCTTCTCCTGATGCGAGACTGGCGTTTTGATGTTGCTGCTGTTTGTCTACTCTCCAGTTTGAGCTTGTTTGGGTTTTTGTCTGAAGTGAACCAAACTAAGTGCATACTACTTGTCTTAAGATGAATTCAGTCATTTCGCTACGTCTCATTTACCTGCCATATGGATGATGGTAGTTGCTTGTGTTGTATGACACATTTTTATTCGCCATTAGGCTGTCAAATTATTTTTTTAACTACACCACTGAATTTGAAACTGAGTCGTCGTCATGTTGCAACCAACAGATGGATCTAAAAACGTGTCAAATCCAAGAAGTAATCACAAAATGGCATTAAATCTGAAACATTTTATATTTCTACAAAAAATGTAAGAGGACCAAAGGGTTGATGCCGCTAGTGGGCCAAAAAGTGGCGGCCTACTAAGCTCCATTTTAGAACGGTTGATGCTAATGGGCCAAAAGAATGGAGGCCCACTAATCTCCATCTAGAAGCCCAAAGCCTAAAATAGTTTGGGCCCATTAATGTCTCGCGCGGCCGCTTATCCAAGTCCCCTCTTCTCATCGTCTCCTTCCTCTCGTCCTCGAAGCTTTCCTTCCTCCTCCCAAACTGCTCGTCCATGGCGTTCGCCACACTGGTGGGAGTGGGAGGCCTATCGCCTGTCCTCTTCTCCCCCTCCCGCTCCCTCTCCTGCTCCAGCTCCACCTCCGTCTCGGCCCCGTTCATCCTCCGTGCCGCCGGCGGCGGCGATGCCCGGCGGCATGGCCTCCGCCGCCTCGTCACCCCACTGAGAGGGGGCGCCTGCAGGGTAAACTGTCGCCTCCTCCTCCTCCTCGGCTTAGCATTTCTAGTTGGTAGCTCGAGCTGACTGATAGGCGCTGCTCGCCGTTCCTTGTTTCCTGTGTATTCTTTCTCCTTTTGGGTAAGTCACACTGTGTTGAATTCACCATACTTATCGAGCAAGTGGCTCTTCTTTATGGATTCAATGACTCAAGAAAATGCATTTTCAATTCTGTAGATGTTTGATTTGTCAGGCCATTTTGGATTGGGTGTTCTTTTCCCCAATGCGAAATACATTTATCATGCACCATTTCTAGAATAAAAGAATCCTCTCCAATTCTGTAGACGATTAATTTGATGTGGAAGAATGCATTTATATCAACAGGGAGAGAGTACGAGAAGACAGAAGGCACGTATGCTCCAGTGTGCCAATGAGGCGAATGTGGTGACTGAGGATGACATTGTGAACGATGATACTGACGATGAAACCACTTCTGATGCTGAAATGGATGAAGATGCTGAAGCAAACGGTGACGAGTCCTCAGACCCTGATGAATCTGCTTCTGTTTGCTGGATAGAGCAGCAGCCTCTTCCTTATCCTTCAGTAAGTACACAAATACCCATCTGCAGTTTTGAATAGAGTACTAGTGACAACTGTGTGATGGATATGAGATGGAAATGTAGGATGCCCTAGAGCCATACATCAGCAAGGAGACGGTGGAACAGCACTGGGGAGTTCATCAGAACATTGACGTCGAGAGGCTCAATGGCATGATTGGTGGCAGTGAGTGGGAGGGGATGTCGCTGGGGCAGATGATGCTATCCTCCTTCAATGAGGGCAGGGAAGCACCCCATCCCCCTTTCTTCCATGCTGCACAGGTATCATTCCGTATTATGTATAACGCTGAGCTGTATGTCCTCCATATGACTAATTACTGGACATTCTTTTAGATATGGAACCATGATTTCTATTGGCGATCTATGCAACCTGGTGGCGGGGGAAAGCCCCCAGAACGCCTTCTGAAATTTATTAACAGGGACTTCGGATCCTATGATGGCATGGTTCAACAATTAATGGATGCTGCCTTAACTCAATTTGGTTCTGGATGGGTTTGGCTTTGTTGTAAGTGACGTAAAGATGCTTAACAACATACTTATTAGCTTTATCGCATCATTTTCAAAATTTGCATATGTTGGAGTGATGAACTGAACTCTTTTTTCTGTAACTTTCTCCAGACAAAACAAGCAAGTTGCCTCATGTGAAATCAAGAAGTCCAATCCCATCTGATAATTATGGTAGGCTGGTCATCTCAAAGTCTCCGAATGCCATCAATCCTCTTGTCTGGGGTCACTCTGTGAGTATTAAATTGAAACACTTACCCTACATTGCAATGACATTCTTTTGTCATGATTCGTATGCTATTGGCTAAAGTTGAAATGCAAAGCACACTCCTGGCATGTATGTCTGCTGGTTTTTTTGCCGTATGCATATCCAACAGGGATCTCATGAGGCTATTTCTTTTTGCAGCCACTCCTTGCAATTGATCTTTGGGAGGTATGAATATTGCAATCAGGCTTCTCTTTCTTTTCCTGGCATTTTTATTTATTAATAAACAATTATACTAACAAAACCTATTACTTTGGGCAACAGCATGCATACTACCTGGATTATGAGGTTAGATGACAAGTGATGCTTACATTTAGTACTTAAAAAAGCATATTCTTTTACTTATTTTGTTCATGGCTATATCCTTGCAGGACCGGAGATCTGACTATGTCTCCACATTTCTAGAGAAGCTTGTGTCATGGGAAACGGTTGAGTCCAGGCTTAAGAAGGCCGTACAACGGGCAGTAGAAAGAGATGAATATGTCAGCACAAAGCATATAAGGAAGCAACTTTTAGCTCGGGCAAAGAGCCAAATCAGAGCTATGCCTCAGCAGGTCAATGGGGATGCAAGAGAGCAGACCAGCAGTCAAGAGAAGTCCCTAGGGGTGTGACAAGGGAGCCAAGTTAGCTGCGGCAAGTGGCTCATGTTGCCGAATTGAACCATGGGGATGATGACTTGTAGCACAGGAAGCTAGAGCAGCTGATCAAATCTTCAAGATAGCAGTATCCAAAGATTGTATGCACATACTGTGGGCAACCCTTTGCTTAATAGCAAATGTTGTCGTACAGGCAGCTTCACAATTTCTGTCGCTGTCGATGAATAGATCTGTTTTTCGTGCCACTGCAGCAAATACAAGTCACAAACCCAGAGTCATGTGTGAGCTAAATTTTGATAGGTGTAATTAGGTTTGAGTATAATAGAGATAGACTAGAATTAGTCACTGGGAGCAAATGAGCCTGCCATCTTGTATTTCTGTGCTGTCCATGTTTGAGTCCTGAACTACTGATTGACAAACCAAAGAAAGTTGCTAGTTCCGAAGAAACACATCACTGGTGTCAGTCATGTTTGTTTCGGCAGGCTCTTGTGAATTGCCATGGTGGTTGCTTGCCAGTGAGGACCTACAGTTTTGTCATAGATTTCCATGAGCTGTGTGTTGTTATTTTCTGGTTGCACTTGTCCAGGAACTCAATAATAATGTCCTGATCCATTGCTCTGCACTTACAATCTGGTTTCCAAAAGTTTACCTGTTGCACCTGATGCCAGAGATTAATACACTGTTCTCTATTTCTCTACTTAGCCTTATTTCCTTACTTGTTCTAGCCTTATTCTTTATTTCTCTACTTATTTTCCTTTTTCTGTCATTCGCGCTGTTGTTCAAAACCCTGGATTTTAATACAAAGGTATGCAAGTCTTACGCGTAATCCCGAATAAAAAAGAACGTTTGAGAGTAAATAAAATATCTACACTCCAAACGACAACTCATAATAATCTGAATCACATCAAATACTACAAGTTCTATAAACAGCCAATGTCATTCTGCGAAAGACAAACTAATGTCTACTAACTTCAGCATATATATTACATAAGGACGGACAGACAGAGATTTAATCCTTGACGGCGGAATTAAGCACTTTCTAACTGCTTGATTAGCAAATGTCAACATACATCATCTCATCTTCATCATCATCGCAATCAGCATCATCAGCAGTAGCGCAGTAGATGTAATCGGCACCCACGGAATGCACCCAATCTACTTCTTCCTCTTTGTGTTTGATAATTTTATCGTTTATGTAGCAATCATCATTGTTTGAACCATGAAATAGTGGTTCTTCACGGAGTACCTTCACAAACTCTATGTCACGCCCATGGAAACCCTTCATGGCTGGATGCACAATCCTAATCCCTTTACTCTCACAGTAAATACATCGAACATGTTCTGCACACATACCACAGAAAGGGGCAACAAATTAGAATATATGTAGTAGCAAGTTAGAAACCCATGTCAGCAAAAAGAATTTTATATTACATATCACTTCTAGTATACTAATACCTCCATTTTTAAATGTATAACGTGATTGATTTTTTTAAAGTTATATTTAATTATTCGCCTTATTCAATTTCTTTAAGCATAGAAAATATAAACCATACTTAAATAACCTTTAATGATAAATAATGAAATCACAACAAAACAAAAGTAACTATATAATTTTTTTTTAAAAATAAGACGACTGATCAAACATATCTCAAAAATCAACGGCGTTATATATGTATTAAAAAATGAAGGGAACACTTGATAAATTAGAATAGTAACATAGAAATCCCCAAGGTGAAGAAAGGCTAGAGCATTATACACAAACACACACACATACCAGCTTGTGGCCGTGGCGGATCCACAGGAATGCACCAAGCCGTATCAGTGTCATGGTTGCTACATTCAGCGACGAAGAGCGTTCGTTGAAGACCGGCTCCTTCAGATTCATCGCAGTTTGCGAGGAAGTTGATATGTGAGTGATGAAACTTAAAAGGTGTCCATGGATTATAGCCTTTGATTTCCGGATCCGTGCTGTACTCTGGGCCAGATACAAGCTCATTGACACCACAGATTACATGAATGTTGTATTTCGATACCTTCAACCACACCAAGATAATTAAAGACGGTTAAATTGGCAACTTTGCATGTAACACAAGAATAAACAACAGAAATTATCTGAATTGGCTAATTAAGCTGATCGAGAAGCTAATTAACATAAGTGAGTAACAATTAAAAAAGAAAAAAAAAACAATTTCCTTGTCCTGATTGAATCTGAATGTGTCCAATGCAGCCTCCACCATGCTGCAGACTCGTTCATGCTGCTTCCAGAAAATGTGTCTGCGTTCAGACATGAACCTGTTGAACCGTTTGCTGACAGAAGAAGGACACTTGGAGAAGAACAACCCTGACAGGAACACAATATCCTCGGCAGTGAGTACGCCGCCTCGCCGTCGCCACAGCACCTGAATCGCCGCCGGTGATTGCGATCCAACAAGAAAATCTTGCTGCGCACACGGGTCCGGGTGGAACGCGGCCGTCGCCGCAGCAACGTATGTTAAATATGTGATCCGAATTTGAGTCGGATTAGTTTCCTAGTAGGACTAGGATTAGTTTCCTAGTAGGATTCTCTGTTGTTTCCTATTAGGTGTTCTCTCTTATATCTCCTATATATACTCTTGTAAGCCGTACGGGAAGAGAGTGAAGTTCCCACTGTTATTCCCTACGTTTGTAATCAACTTCTCAATAGTGATTATTGCCGGTCGGCGCCCGTGGTTTTTCCCGCAAGGGTTTTCCACGTTAAATTCGTGTCTCCATTATGCATCTATTTTCTTAACAAGTGGTATCAGAGCATTGGAGATCCGATCTACTACTACCCACGCCGCCGGTGTCATCATCTCATCGCTTCGTTCGGCAAGATCATCTGTCGTCCTCCGACATCGCGCAAAAGAAAAGCTTGTGCACCGAGGAGTTTTTAGATCTACTCCCATGGCGAGTTTGAAGTATGATCTACCGCTCCTGGACCGAGACACAAGATTCTCACTATGGCAAGTGAAGATGCGAGCCGTCCTTGCACAGCAAGACCTCGATGATGCGCTATCTGGATTTAACAAGAGGACTACAGATTGGTCTGATGATGAGAAGAAAAGGGATCGTAAGGCTATGTCATATATTCATCTTCATCTATCTAACAATATTTTACAGGAGGTGCTTAAGGAGAAGACAGCCGGTGGGCTGTGGTTGAAGCTGGAACAGATATGCATGACTAAGGATCTGACCAGTAAGATGCACCTGAAGCAAAAGTTATTTTTGCACAAGTTGCAAGATGATGAGTCTGTGATGGATCATCTCTCCACTTTCAAGGAAATTGTTGCTGACCTTGAGGCTATGGAGGTAAAGTATGATGAAGAGGATTTAGGCCTTATTCTATTGTGTTCATTGCCTAGCTCATATGCAAACTTCAGGGATACTATTCTTTATAGTCGTGATACTCTAACTTTGAAAGAAGTTTATGAAGCTTTGCATGCCAAAGAAAAGATGAAAAAGATGGTTCCCTCTGAAAGTTCAAGTTCACAAGCAGAAGGCTTGGTTGTTCGGGGCAGGCAACAGGAGAAGAATACAAAGAACCAGTCAGGAGATAAAAGTTCAAGTAGCTACCGTGGAAGATCAAAGTCCAGAGGCAGGTATAAGTCATGCAAATACTGCAAGAGAGATGGACATGATATCTCTGAGTGTTGGAAGCTACAGAACAAAGACAAGAGAATCGGAAGTTATAGACCGAAAGGTAATAAACAAGAGGAAGGAAAAGCCGCAGTTATTACTGATGATAAACCTGGTGCAGAATTACTTGTTGCTTATGCTGGTTGTGCACAAACTAGTGACCAGTGGATTCTTGATACTGCTTGCACCTATCACATGTGCCCGAACAGGGATTGGTTTGCCACCTATAAGCCTGTGCAAGGTGGAACTGTTTTGATGGGTGATAATACACCATGCAAGGTTGCAGGTATTGGAACAATTCAGATCAAGATATTTGATGGCTGTATCAGAACATTGTCAGATGTACGGCATATTCCAAATTTGAAGAGGAGTCTCATCTCTTTATGTACTCTTGATCGCAAAGGGTACAAATATTCCGGTGGAGATGGAATTTTGAAGGTAACCAAAGGATCTCTTGTTGTGATGAAAGCTGATATTAAAACTGCCGACCTGTACCATCTGCGAGGTACAACTATATTAGGTAATGTTGCTGCAGTTTCAGATTCATTATCTAATGCTGATGCTACTAATCTTTGGCATATGCGTCTTGGGCATATGAGTGAAATTGGTTTGGCAGAATTGAGCAAGCGAGGATTGCTAGATGGACAAGGCATCGGGAAGCTCAAATTTTGTGAGCATTGCATCTTTGGCAAGCATAAGAGGGTGAAATTCAACACATCTACGCATACTACAGAAGGTATTCTTGATTATGTGCATTCTGATTTATGGGGGCCTGCTCGTAAGACATCTTTTGGAGGTGCTCGTTATATGATGACTATCGTCGATGATTATTCGCGAAAAGTTTGGCCTTATTTCTTAAAGCACAAATATCAAGCTTTTAATGCGTTTAAAGAGTGGAAGACTATGGTTGAAAGACAAACTGAAAGGAAGGTGAAAATACTTCGTACTGACAATGGGATGGGGTTCTGTTCTAAGATATTTAAATCATATTGCAAGTCTGAAGGTATTGTGCGTCAGTACACCGTTCCTCATACACCTCAACAAAACGGCGTAGCTGAGCGTATGAACAAGACAATTATATCAAAGGCCCGTTGTATGTTGTCTAATGCAGGTTTGCCTAAACAGTTTTGGGCAGAAGCTGTTTCCACTGCTTGTTATCTTATTAATAGATCACCCAGTTATGCTATTGATAAGAAGACTCCAATTGAGGTATGGTCTGGTTCCCCAGCAAATTATTCAGACTTGAGAGTATTTGGTTGTACTGCTTATGCTCATGTTGATAATGGTAAATTGGAGCCTAGAGCTATTAAGTGCATTTTTCTTGGTTATCCGTCTGGTGTGAAAGGCTATAAATTATGGTGTCCTGAAACAAAAAAGGTTGTGATTAGTAGAAATGTTGTCTTCCATGAATCAGTTATGTTACATGACAAACCTTCTACTAATGTTCCTGTTGAGAGTCAGCAGAAAGCAAGTGTGCAGGTGGAGCACTTGATCAGTTCAGGGCATGCACCAGAAAAGGATGAAGTTGCTATTAACCAAGATGCACCTGTTAGTGAAGATTCAGATTCTTCTACTGTTGAGCAGTCTTCAAAACATTCTATTGCAAAAGATAAGCCCAAAAGAAATACTAAACCTCCTCGAAGATATATTGAAGAAGCGAATATAGTTGCTTATGCTTTGAGTGTGGCAGAGGAAATTGAAGGTAATGCAGAACCTTTTTCATATTCTGAGGCTATTGTTTCTGATGATTGCAATAGATGGATAACTGCTATGCATGATGAGATGGAGTCACTTGAAAAGAATCGTACTTGGGAATTGGTGAAGTTGCTAAAGGAGAAGAAACCTATCCGTTGCAAGTGGATCTTCAAAAGAAAGGAAGGTATATCTCCAACTGATGAGGCAAGATACAAAGCAAGGTTAGTTGCTAAAGGATATAGCCAGATTCCAGGTATTGATTTCAATGATGTCTTTTCCCCTGTTGTGAAGCATAGTTCAATTCGCACATTACTCAGTATTGTTGCAATGCATGATTATGAACTAGAGCAAATGGATGTTAAAACTGCATTTTTACATGGGGAGTTAGAAGAGGACATTTATATGGAGCAGCCTGAAGGTTTTGTTGTTCCTGGAAAAGAGAACCTAGTATGTAGGTTAAAGAAATCTCTTTATGGATTGAAGCAGTCACCTAGACAGTGGTATAAGAGATTTGACTCTTTCATGCTTTCTCAGAAGTTTAGAAGATCCAATTATGATAGCTGTGTTTATCTCAAAATGGTTGATGGTTCAGCTATATATTTGCTTCTTTATGTTGATGATATGTTGATTGCTGCAAAAGACAAAGCAGAGATAGCAAAGATGAAGGCACAATTGAGTAGTGAATTTGAGATGAAGGATTTGGGTGCAGCTAAGAAAATTCTCGGTATGGAAATTACTAGAGAAAGAGAGTCTGGCAAGTTATATCTTAGTCAGAAAGGTTATATTGAGAAGGTCCTTCGTCGTTTCAATATGCATGATGCAAAACCAGTGAGTATTCCTTTAGCTGCACATTTCAGATTATCTTCAGATTTATGTCCACAGTCAGATTATGATGTTGAGTACATGTCTAGAGTTCCATATTCAAGTGCAGTTGGTTCACTTATGTATGCCATGGTATGTTCTCGTCCTGACTTATCACATGCATTGAGTGTTGTCAGTAGATACATGGCTAATCCTGGCAAAGAGCATTGGAAAACTGTTCAATGGATTTTCAGATACCTACGTGGTACCTCTAATACTTGTTTGCAGTTTGGGAGATCTAGAGATGGACTTGTTGGATATGTGGATTCAGATTTTGCTGGAGATTTGGATAGGAGAAGATCACTCACAGGTTATGTTTTCACTATTGGAGGATGTGCTGTTAGTTGGAAGGCAAGTTTGCAAGCAACTGTTGCCTTATCTACTACTGAAGCAGAGTATATGGCTATTTCTGAAGCTTGTAAAGAAGCTATTTGGCTTAGAGGTTTGTATACTGAGCTTTGTGGAGTTACGTCTTGCATTGATATATTTTGTGATAGTCAAAGTGAAATATGCCTTACAAAGGATCAGATGTTCCATGAGAGAACAAAGCACATTGATGTGAGATATCACTTTATTCGAGGTGTGATTGCTGAAGGTGATATCAAAGTATGCATGATAAGTACTCATGATAATCCAGCTGACATGATGATAAAGCCAGTTCCTGCTACTAAGTTTGAGTTTTGCTCAAGCTTGGTTGGTGTTACAGTATAGTCCTAGAGACTATTGGGCGCGCGGTGATTTTACCTACATGAGGTATTTTTTTGGAGATTGATGATTTTTATGCTACAAGAGGAAATTCATCTCAAGGTGGAGATTGTTAAATATGTGATCCGAATTTGAGTCGGATTAGTTTCCTAGTAGGACTAGGATTAGTTTCCTAGTAGGATTCCCTGTTATTTCTTATTAGGTGTTCTCTCTTATGTCTCCTATATATACTCTTGTAAGCCGTACGGGAAGGGAGAGAAGTTCCCACTGTTATTCCCTACGTTTGTAATCAACTTCTCAATAGTGATTATTGCCGGTCGGCGCCCGTGGTTTTTCCCGCAAGGGTTTTCCACGTTAAATTCGTGTCTCCGTTGTGCATCTATTTTCTTAACAACGTATGCTTCTCCGACACTGCTCGATGGGTGTTTGCAAATTACAGACAAGCAGCAGTTGATCATCTTGTCTTGTTTGCATTGGTGAGTGATTCGTCGTCGCAAGGAAGAAGAACAAGATTGGGATCAGCAGCTTGCAAGCTTGCCCGGGCTACCAGCAAGCGATGCATGGCTTGATCAGGAGTGAGGCCAGGGTAGCGTGTGCAGAGGAAGGAGACGAGGCCGTACATCGATCGTGCCGCGGGCAGGCCATAGCGCATCCGTGCTGATCATATGTAGATCAATGTCGTATCCGTCGTCTCGGCATGGCGGCGGGAACCTCTTCTCGAACCAGACGGTGTTGACGATGATGTTGGAGACGGGGTCGAGCTGGCCGTAGCAATGGCCGCCCATGAGCAAGCTATGGTGATCAAGCCGATTCTGCGCGAGACGCCATGATTTTTCCAATGTAAAACCAGTGATTGCTGAAACCTAGTTGATCGTGGCGAGAACGGCAAGAAGAAATTCGTCGTGGCGCGGCGGCTACATCTTCTTGTTGGAGTTGGAGATGGTGAGGAGGTTTTCGACGCTAGGTGACAGCAGTTCCCACCCGAGCACGAGCTGGTACGGGTGGGGGTGGCGGGTGGCGGCGGCGGCGCACCGGAGCGCGTTCTCGCTCGTCGCCGCGGTGGTGGCAGAGCAGGGGTCGAAGTCGCGCATCCCGCGCCTGCGGACGACGAGGTGGGCGGCGGCGACGGGGTCAATGCCGGCGGCGTTGAGGTGCGCCACGGCCTCGTGGTCGGGGAGGTACGGGAAGAGGCGGGTAAGGAACGCCACGAGCCCCTGCCGCGACCGCTCGGCCATGTTCGAGTAGTCCGATGGCGACGGCGGCGGGGCGATGGTGGAGGAGAGGAGGGTGTTGACGAGGATGTTGGAGACGGGGTCGAGGAGGCCAAAGCAGAAGCCGCCGCCGCCGACGAGTAGCTCGCCGTCTCGGATCTTGGCGATGACGACATCGGCTTGCTTGACGAGGAAGTTGTCCGGGAGATCTTTGGGCTGCATGCTGCGGCTGCCATTGGCGGCGGAGGAGAAGTAGGGAGACGACGGCATTATCCCGAATCGGGTCGTGTCTCTTATCTACCCTATAGTTGAACAAACTGTTTCACTCATCACTCACTCTTTCATCCTTTCGTTCATCACTTGAAGGCTCAGATCATCCCGTTGAAAAACGTCTGGTCGAGATCGATCCCCGCCTCCACCTCCATCAGACCCGTCACTCACGCGTACATCGTACCCTCCCCCACCTCACCGCGCATCCGTCCGAGCCCTCACCAGAAACCGCGCCGCTCCTCTCATCTCACCGCGCTTCCGCCCGTGCCCTCGCTAGATTGAACACCAACCCTCCGTTCGTCGTCCCCATCGCCGTCGGCAGCCCTCCATGCTACGCATCACCATGGGCCGTCCCCGCCGGCGCCACGAAGACCGCTTTCTCCTCACGAAGGTCTCCCCCTCGATCAACCCACCATCATCGCCGTGCGGCTAGCGCTACCTCCGCGGGGTCAGCGGTTGATTGGTAAGTGCATTGCCGTCGTCGTTGCTACGGTCGGCTGCCGCTCCACCACCGCCGCTGCCGACGGAGGGAGCAAAATGGAGGCCGCCGACGCCGCCCGCCACCGCCGATCTCCGGGCGAACTTCCTCGACGTCCTCCTCAGCCGCCGCCGTAACCTCCAAGCTCTTCCCCCCCTCTCCCTCTGCCATGTGGAGCAGTGTGAGCAATATACAGAGTTGGTGCTTAATTAGCAAATGGTATTATGATTTCGAGTGTGCTGATTAATGGCCGGGTTTGGCTTTGGATTTGTTTGCGCAGTGCCTCTCACGGTGGAGCAAGGGGCTCCAGTGAACTACCTGTTAATCTGTTATACCGAGGGATGCCGCCGATGGGGCAGAGCGAGGTCCGGATCCTCAATTGGAAAAAAAAAAACGATTTTATGTGTGCAAAATTTCAGGCCATGGAATCATGATCGACGAAGGAGGTGGGGAACTTCAAGGAGAAGTTGGTTGAAGAAATTTTCTACCTGGTTACTGAGGTACATGGCCATACATTTCTACAAGCACTTTGTTTTCTTCTTTGTGATGAGTTTGAATACATATGGAACCATGGAAGGCAATTTTCATTTGAGCCGCCCCAAGAGATGGTAGAAGAATAAGAGTAAAATGGATCATAACAGATTGATTGTGATTTTTGTTGCTTAAAATTCTAGACAAATAATTACTGTTGTTATTGTCTCAATATGTGCCATTCACTACCAACTTTCTTGGATAAAGATGTATGAAATTCATGAGTTTCATTCATGGAGTGAAAAACTTATATTATGTTTTATTGTGATATCGAGGCTCACATGCACTATTCAGTACCTACATGATATAACTGTAAAATCAAAGGTGTTTTTAATTATTATTCTGTGATGAACAATTGGTATTGGAGATTATTGGTTTCGATATTTGGAATTTATTTACGTAGTGGTTTTGAAGATGATTGGATTTCACAGGTGATATATAGGTACTACTGGATTGGATCCGGTCAGACCGGGCAGTGGCTGCCGGTCTGACCGGCGTGTATTGCGCGGTCAGACCAGCTCAGCCCGCGGTCTGACCGGCCGATGCTGTGTTGGTTTCAGTTTCGGGTTGTTTGTTTGGATATCCGTGATTGTTTCATGAATATGACTTCTAGATGGATACTATGCGTGTGTAATACTGTTGTTTGCTAACAATGAGTCAAGTTGGGGATAGCTTGGTCTCGGAATATGGTTTCTTTGTTTATTCCATGTGTAGGTGAATTAATGCCGGGAGAGTATTTGCGGTGATGGACCGGGAGTCGGCTTGGAGATAAGACGACGTCCAGGGTGGTCAGAGATCATGCGGGATACTAAGGCTAGAGTTCAATGCACGTGGAAGGTGGAGGTTCCATATGGCATACGATGGAGGTATTGTGTGCGTATGGGATGCGGAGTCAAATTTGGAAATAGTCCAAATTTGGTGGAATTGGTTATGTAAAGTTTGTTTCTTGTACGAGAAGGTTTCCTAGGGTGATTAGGACTTCTAGTATGAGTTTGGTTCGTGGCTTTAGGCTGCCTACCTTGGGTATAAATAGAGAGGGAGCGTGAGGCTTCCCGGTATCGCTTTTTGAGAGCAATTGAGTTGATAGTTTTGTTAGGGTTTCGAGTTTAGTCGAGATTTTTGTAAGGAGTGCTGTTGGTGTACTTTGTAAATACAGAGAGAATCAATAAAGTCATCATCCACTTTAAGAGTTCTTCGATTTGTGATTCACCGGGCTTTGGCGGTCCAACCGGCGACATACCACCGGTCTGACCGCGTCAGACCGGCGGCAAGGCGGCGGTCAGACCGGCGGCAGATCGGCGGTCAGACTGGCGGCAAATCGGCGGTCAGACCGACGTGTACCAGGCGGTCAGACCGGCGCAATAATTCCGGTCAGACCGCGATCCGTCGAATTTGAGGGTAAGTTTTATTTCCGCTAAAACTTTTGGTTTTTGGGCATACCAACCATTCACCCCCCTCTGGTCTGCTTAGTTCTTGCTGTTCGATCTTACAGTAACCTGGGAGATAATTCACACTTCCTTTGATTCATTCATCAGCTCATTTCCTAAGTCAGAGAATTTGATATTGTTTCCCCCTAAGAGTTAGGTGAACAAGGACGTGTACATGTGCTTCTTCTGAAACTTAACGACAACCCTAAAAGAAAACCAGCTATTGTACTCCTGCACAGTTCATACAAATGCAAATAATGGCTGCATCCACTGCTTGAGGTAAAAATCATCTTAGTTGTTGTTTTATAAAAATAGCCTCTTACTGAAATCTGCCAGAAAGCTTTGGACATCACTATATTGTACACATGTTTCTATTTCGAAATTGATGGTTTCACGTTTGCAGGCATATGCCTCTAGAGGCTACATATCTGTTGCCATCGATTCTTGCTATCACAGTGAAAGGGCCAGCTAGCAATAACAGCACTTACATAGATGTATTATACTCGAGATCCTTTCATGATTGTTTGAAAATTATATTCATGGTTATTATTTCACTTGATTCTTGTTTTCATGGTATTAAACGCAGGCACTAAAATCAGCTTGGAGGAATGGGATATAAGCAGGAGTTTATGTATCCAAAATATTAAATCAGACTGTAGGATATGCTGTAAATTTGAGCTGGTCTGCCTCTGTTCATGGGTTAGAAGTCATGGATGCTGGTGTTAGCCCAGATGAAATAGCATCCCTGCGCTCTACTATAGCTGGATTTTCCCTTGAATCCTGGATTTCCTATTTAGTTTTGCTTCTCTCAAACAATTGTTTCTGATGTTATGATCTGATATATCATAGTTTGAACGTGATACGTAGGTATAGTATAAGCTGTCGTATTTCATGATAGATCAATTTTCAATGATGAACCTTAAACCAGATTTGGACATCAATCTTCAGGTGTGGGACTCGATAAAGCTTGGAGATCATCTCAGTGAATGGGAGGATGTTGATCCCTATAGGATTGGGATTACTGGTGAATCACTTGGAGGTATTGTATATGACGAATTCATGAGCGTATAAAATAGTTGTGATAGCGTTAGAAGATAAGATCATTTTTTAAGTAAAAGAATAAAATTAAATCATTTTGGATGTGTCTAAAATCTGAATTTACAACTGAAAACAAGCTCTTAATGATTCTCTGAACTTGAGCATGTCCCTGAAACTGAATGAAGTTTATGTAAGGAATATCGAGGACAAATCTATTAGGTGTGTACAATATGATTGCTCTATTTGAAGATTTGTTCTGTTTGCAACACTCTACCTGTATATCTCCAAAATATGGGATTACTACATTATTGCAGATACAAATTAGCAATAATCTAACATAAATCAAGAGGAAAAAACAAGAACAAATTGGATTTTTCTCTTTGTAGATTGCTTTTGTGCACTTATAAAGATAAGGGTTTGCCAAACTAATTTCTTTTTTAACAGCTTTCAATACTGTGTATTAAATCCGATGTGCTTCTAATTAATCTTATACAATATACACAGTATGCTAAATTTTCAGCAATTTTAGCACCATGTTATCAGTTTTCATTTGCAGAATAACGAGGTTCTAAGTCTACATTTAATTATACTTAGGTATGATCAAAAACATTTCTTTCAACCATGGATTGATAATTTGTATATGACATTGTAAATAAACCTTATAAAATCAATATACCGTAGACAATCAAAGAGCTCTTATGGGTTCCCAATGACAAAAAAAAAAAGGAAGACAGTCTTCAGAAGGATTTCTAAAGCGAAGTGTCACAGCAAGGTGTCTTGAAAATTGAGTTGGCACAAGAATGGAAGAAAACGTGAACATCTGAACCATGGTCTATGTGACTTTATGCAATATAACACAATAATGGGAGAAGATGGGAACTCTGAATTATTCAAGTCACCAGCAGCAACATTATCATGAAGTAGTACACAAATCTTTTAGGCATTGGCTGACCTTTTCTGCTCCATCTGATGGTAAATGAAAAAATCACAGTTGCAAGCCAAAATTAAATGGACAATATGAATATGCATATCTGAAATTTTTTATTCTTCTTTGTAGAGAGAATCTTTTCGAAGGAGGTATAAAGTTGCTCTGCATCTTACTCTACCGCTTTGGCTGCTACCCATCTTGTTTGGAGATAACATTTTAATATAAATGATTTTAATCTGCGTTGTGCAGATATCGATGCACGTTACATTTTTTAAAATCACAAACCATAATTTAGGTTAATGCTTAGCCTGGATGGAATATTTACAAGCCATTGGGATTTTACCAGGGATTTTTCTGCTTACATAGTGTCTTGAAATGCTCACATTTACTAAAAGCGGAGATAACCAATGAAAAATAAATTAAAAATATATCTGAAGAGTTTTAACAAACACATTGCCAATGGTTAAATTTTGGTTTCAAACCAAATTGAATTATGGTTAAATTTTGAGAGAGTTGCAAAGTAGGTTGTAAATACTCCATCTAGGCTAAGCAAATATTATCTTTATCACTTGTGGTTGTATATTATCTTTATCACTTGTGGTTGTGAACCTTCTGTGCTGCCATTTGGCTATCAAATATATATTGACATTACTAAATATTATCGTAGCGTTAGCACGGGTATATTACTAGTCATTTTATGTTATTTCTACACACTACATTACATACGTGGAAGGCTGAGTTATATACAGAGTAGGATCGGATCATCACAGATGGAAAGGGTAAATAAAGGATGAGATCTACGGCGATTACAATCTGCCTGCTGCTGTATTTTCTCATAGGGGCTGACAAGGAAATATTGTTACGTGTTTCTTTCTATCTTAGAAATTTACCATACAGTTCTATATGTCTCCTGCTGTATTTTCTCATAATGCATGCAGACCGGAAAATAATTTAGTACATGTTTCTTTTTAGGATTTCTTTACTTTATATTACAGTTTAAACATTCCTGGATAAGTTATCTGACCATCCAATTGCTACCGGATCGACAATAAGCATTTGGCAGCTAGGAGAAAACGCCAACTTTTTCGTTATTCTCACTCAAACTGAGGACTCATTCACTTTAATTTAGTGTCACTTTTAACCCTATCAAATTAGTACACCCACGAAGTAAATTACAAACAGGGAAGGCTGAGTTGCATACAGAGTAGGATCGAGAGACAGTGATTACATATGCAATCAGTTTTGGAAAAAAAAAAGGCCATACAGTCCGAATAGGCATGCGTCCACTTTTCACGAGCACGTTTTATCTTCTTTTTTTATTTCACGTGTTATATACCTAAATTCCAATGTATAAACTTTCCATTCAAATTTTCTTCTATGAACAAACTTTCTTTGTAGATATTTTTCCATGTATATATACTATCTATATAGAAACTTCCTATGTAAATACATTTGTATGTATAAATTTTTCATGTGTATAATCATATGTACAAACTTTCTATATTTCCATAAAAAATACGAATTTTTAAATGTTGATACCGTACGAACTTTCACTAGAAACATATACCACTTTCCATCGATAAAAAATTCGAAAGAAAAAAACAGCTGGTAGAGTTGTAGCATCAGGCCGAATTTTTTATCCATAATTAAATAATTGATAAATCGGTTTTGTTTCATGAATTAAAATTCCATTATTACTGAGATTAATTAGTCCATATTGACCTGCAAATAAATCCAAGCAGAGAGATTAGCTCGTACAGGTCTATTAATTTATTCTGTAGGAAAAATCTTGGCATTAATTAGTTTTGCAAGACTGAAATATTCAGGCTTCAATTTACTTATGGTGTTTATGCATGAAAGGAATAGGTGGTGCTGCTTCTAATAGTGTCCCTAGAGCATTCCTTCCATATTCGTATTTAGATGGTCATCCAAAAAGATTCTCACTCCATGTATTTTATCACCCCATTAGATCATCCATATTACACTCTCCATATATATTTTATTATATCTTTCAACTACCATACGTTTACATTTATATTTATCTCTCATTTCCCTCTTCCTCTCTTCTATTCTACCGTTGCGGGTGGCGGGTCATGGGCGGAGGAGTAGCGGGCAGTCGTCGGGCGGTGGAGAGGTGGCACGGGCGGCGGGGGCGCGAGCGAAGGAGCGGTGCGGGCGGCGGGGTCGTAGGCGGAGGAGTGACAGGCGGGCGCAGGCGGTTGCTGGGCGGTGGAGCGGCGGCACGGGCAGCGGGGTCACGGGCAGTCGTCGGGCGAAGGGGCAGCGCAGCTTGTGGGAGGTGGTGGGGTCGTGGGCGGAGGAGCGGCGCAAGCGGCGGAGTCACATGCGGAGGAGCGGCGGGCGAGCGTGGGTAGTCGCCGGGCGGTGAAGCGGCGGCACAAGTGGTCGCCGGGTGGAGGAGCGGCGACGCGGGTGGTCGTCGGGCAGAGGAGCAGCACGGGTTGCGAGAGGCGACTGTGCGTCTTCTCCAATAACCTCCCCAACCCAGATCCTGTTGGTGCCACCTCTCTACCTCCCTTCTTCCTTCTCCGATAGCCAATCTAGACGGAGCCGTACCTCCCTTCTTCCTTCTCCGATAGCCAATCTAGATGGAGCCGCGCCTGATCCTCCATGTCTCTCCTCCTTTGCCGCCACTGTGAATTCCGGATGGGGGCAGGAGCTCGACCCAGATGTGCCAGTAGGTAGCACTAATACAGTTCTCGACCTGATCTTTATATAGAAATATGTCCAAGAGAAGTATGCAAATATTCCTGAGAGAATTATGCAGGAGAGATTGAGAAGATCGCCCAAATATAGATTGTGTAATCTAAAATATTTGTAACAACACCCACAATATTCGTGGTGATATCTCGATCTGATTTTTTGGAAATTATTTTTTTCCCTAGTCACATGTACGAGGGCCTTACTTCTATTTTTATGACTGGGCTGCTAGTTTCACATCAGCGAGAACTACTCTTATAAAAGGAGTTAAATTACACGAGTTTTAAGTAGGTGAAGAGTTGAAATATCTGTTATTGTGTTTTGACCAATATTTGAGGGACTAAAAATAGACTTATTCCTAACAAAATGCTATGATAAGCATGTGGGCCATGTGATACTATGGTTGCTGGAGGTTTACTATGGTTGACTGGACTATAGCCTAAGTGGGCGTTCTGGGCCGGATTGGAGAACGGAGAAGGCCTTATAAAGTTCAATTGGAGTCCCTCAACAATAGCCTCAGTCTGACCCCAGTCGGATTTTCTTCCCTTTATCACAATGATTTTCGCCTCTTAACTATTACAAAAACCTCATACGAGATGTCATCCTGTACTGTCCATGTTTGACTTCTGAACTTCCGATCGACAAACCAAGGGAAGAAGTTGCAAGTTCTGAAGAAATAGTTGCCGGTGAGATCGTACAGTTCTTCTATGGTTGCTCTTGTCCAGGAACTCAACAATGTCCATATCCATTGCTCTGCATTTGCAATCTAGTTTCCCAAAAATTACCTGTTTCATTTATAACTGTTTAAGATTCCTGGCACTACTAATAGGAGATAGAAAACCCAAACAAATTAATTAGATTTTCTCAACAGTTTGCTTTAACCTGTTAGGACTTAGGTAGGCAACACATTAAGCCTTTTTTTCCCTTTAGTATCAGGACAGGACTGCATAGCAAAATCTTGGAATATCCCAATATCTTTTTCTTTTTTCGATATTCCCCCCCCCCCCCTCTCTCTCTCTCTCTCTCTCTCTCTCTCTCTCTCTCTCTCTCTCTCTCTCTCTCTCTCTCTCTCTCTCTCTCTCTCCACAAGCAAAATCGTTGACGTGATAAATAAAATATAAGAAGATTAAATAAAACAACCCAAAAAAAGCTTGTATTTTTTTCCCTCTCGTGGAAATTATCGCCACACACGAGAGGCTTTTTGTCTCGTACGCCACGTCGCCACCGCCGATCCAAGAGTCAACACTCACCAACGGCCCTGATCGGGACACGTGTCCTGAAACCACCTGCAAATATCCCCTTCCTATATAAACTCATCAAAACGCTCTGGACAAGGCGTCCATTGATCCCCTCCAACTCCAAGAAATCGACTGACGCCATCGCCGCCATGGGTTTGCAGGTACTTCTTCTTCTTCTCCCTTGTCGTGATTTTCTTGTGTTTTTTGAGCAGATGCGCATAGGTTGAAGGGATAGTTCCTTCCGCTTGTTGAAATCAATCTAGCTGCAGATTTGCTGGTTGTTTGTCGTTTAGGATTTTCTTCACTCTGGCATGCAATATATCTTGTTTGGAGTACCATGTGGTGTAACAGTATGTTAATTTGTAATTAACCAATCTAATCTACCTGCTGTTCCTCCTTCGTTGGTTAATTTCGTAGTGACAGTGTCCTTGATCAGGTAGCTAGGTAGGTGCAGTAGTGATGGATCAAAACTTTTTGTGCTTTAGACGTTAGAGCCATGCAGAAATTGCAATTGATGCCTTTGTTATCCTGTTCTTCTGAACTCCAAATATGCAGAGCAGTTTTCTGAGGTAAACAAATTCAAGTCGATTCTGAACATTAGTTCTTGTTCTTGTTGTGCAGGAGGAGTTTGAGGAGTTCGCCGAGAAGGCCAAGACCTTGCCTGACACGATTTCTAACGAGGACAAGCTGCTTCTCTATGGCCTCTACAAACAGGCAACCGTTGGCCCGGTTACCACTGGTACATATAGGCCTTTTGTTGCTCTTCTTGAAACGATACATTCATCCATCGAGCTAATTAATTTGCTACTGTTCAAGTGCTAAGATTCCATACGCTTTCATGATGATCAGGCAAGATTAGCTTTCATATAGTTGCATCTGAATCACTATTTGTGTTTGACTAAAAAGGATGATCGATCTGCTTAAATTTTGCCACCAATTCAATGCTTGATGAGTGTAAACTCATCTATCCTTGTAATGTGCTTGTAAATTTAGGGTCTTTAAGATTACAATTTCCAGATGAATTATTCACCTATTATAGCACTAAGTGGTGGTTGTTATTTGAAACTGTAGTAACATATGGTATTCTTATGTTTCTCTCCGATGGGGACTTTGCTTATCAGCTGTTCTACTTCTTTTTATCATGACCTTTCAAGTTCCAAAGGCATTGACTTTTGGACTGTTTGCTTTGTGACACCAAAGATCACAATTTTATCCTCAAGTTATCGTATCTAACAATTCAGTTTCATCTTTCAGGGCGCCCAGGTATTTTCAACCTGAAAGACAGATACAAATGGGATGCTTGGAAGGCTGTTGAAGGTATACGCTGATTTCTTTTAGTCCTCAAAAACACATATCAACTAAACTATTTAACTTTGTTACCCGCAAACTCCCATTAATGCTTACAAATCTAAATCATGGTGAATTTCAGGGAAATCCAAGGAGGAAGCAATGGCCGATTACATCACCAAGGTGAAGCAGCTACTGGAGGAGACTGCTGCATCCACTTCTTAGGCTATTATGAAGAACACCATCAATAGTGCTGCATATATGTACCAATAAACATAAATACTACTATATCATCACATTGTTGTTTATCAGGCGCTTTGTGATCTTCTCTATACATGTAATAGTTTCAAGCAGACTCGGTCCATACCTATTTTAATTGATCATGACTGTTATTAGTTTGTCCATCTTCTCTAAATTTAACTTCTTGCAAAGGCTACTGTTTGGAATTGTTGGAATTTTCTTAAACGCAAGGATTCTACAAGCATATAACTAATTGCAACTCAGGATGAGGATGACAAAACAAGGTTGATTATGTTTCTGTATCCATGATGCAATGAACCTCCACTGCTCTTTCTATTGCCTGTACATCTACTACAACAGTTCTGGTGTAATTTAATTTTATGGGCAACTGTCATTTCAGTGTAGTTGGCCCGTAAGTGTGTACAAACGATAGCAATGATCAATGATATCGATTGCATATGAACAGCAAACAAAGAAGGCAAACAGTAGCAGCACATGAACAGTAAAGTAAACAATGGAAACAATGAAGGCAAACAGTACCAACAATTAAATCAAGCAGTAGACAATAAAAGCAAAGAAAGTTAACTGCTGGACAGAAAAAGACAGTAATAAACGATAAAACAAAAAAAAAATAGAAGCGTTGAGTTGTATGAACCGAGAACAATGAAACCATCCGGTTGATTGCACTAATAACTAGCCTGCTTTTAAGAAAACATGAATTCTATAGCAAATAGTTCAATACTCATAAAATCCTTCAAGATGTTCGGTATAAACAGTAGTAAGCAAGGACACATGCTTATACAACTATAGTAGAAAACAATCCTTCAATTTATTCTGCACTCCGATGCTCTCTACTGATAGTAGAAAACAATCTGAACTGTTGATATCATTTGATCGAAGGGTTCAAATTGCTTTCTACTACCATCCTAGTTAGCAGTAGTAGAAATATGGAGGAACATTAGTCCCAAAAATAGGATTATAATTGTCATTTAGCAGTGACTAAACTTTTTTCCTTCTTTTTTGACTTCTTTTTTGACTTTTTGATGGAATATGAGCAATGCCAACATAATGAATAACCACATGTCGATCTAGCCGTAGAAAAAACATAAATGATAAAGTTACTCATAATAATTGTATTAGTAAATTCTAATTTACCCTTAATATTACTTGTAGTATAATACTACAAGTAGAGAGTACCGAAGCATCGCTCTTATTCTGCAAATCTAAATTCTCTATTTTATACGCACTGTTATGCTTGTAGTAAAAGCTCGGCTAAAGCCTTTTCTCTGAAAAGAAAAAATCTCTATTCTATAAGACCCCCACAATCCTATTTCACCAGCCTATGTTTTTTTTGTCCGTTACTTTGTCGAAAGAATTTAGACCTATAGTAATCTAGCTTCCTGAGGATACATTTAGATACTACAAGAAGGGCAGAATCAACACAAGCCTCCATCCTACCGAAAGACATTGCCCTTTCCAACTGCTCGATTTCTTCTAAAACCTTTCCTCAATGATTTGCTAATCCTTATGAGGAAGTTTCTCACTCAGTCCATAACTCTGTTCATGAGTATCATAAAGTCTGTCTGTCTTGTCTGAATTTAACTTGTCGCTAAAGGCTACGCTTGGGAATTGTGGAAATTGTTCCTAACTGTTGAATGAACCGAACAATTTACCGTCAAATTCCTATAATTCTACGAAGTTGTTTGTCCTTTTTGTGCTTGTTTAAGCCATCAAGGATTCTATAAGCATCTGTATACTGCAGCCGTCAACCATGGCGTGCCTGCCATACTGGAGTGGAGTACACCTCTCCTGCAGGCTGCAGCTGCAGATTCATGGCATCTTGAGAAAGAAAAGAGTCAGGGAGAGGATGAGGATGGCAAAAGAAGATGGTGTTTCTCTCTATCCAACCATCTTCTCTTTTGCAGGAATTAATCAGGATGATGCAATGAACCTCCACTGCCCTTCTCTTGTCTCTACTCAAACACATCTACTACTACTGCTGATGTAAATTTCTACAGAAGTGTATTTAGTTGGACAACTGTCATTTTATTGTAGTTGGATAGTAACAAGTGTTTAAAAACAAACTGTGTGATTGCTTGAACGGTAAGGCTGTGTTCGAAATGTGAGGTTGGGAACTCACCTCCCACGTACGCAAAACGGAGCGAAATATTCTTACGAATAATTAAGTATTTACTTTTTTAAAAAAATAGATTAATATGATTTTTTAAAACAAATTTCGTATATAATATTTTTCAAAAGATACACCGTTTAATAGTGACGGAGCGTTAGCTCCTCAACGGGGGATAGCGAGGGCTCCTTTGTGTGAGTTCGGCCGGAGACGCAGGGTGAAATTCGCACTCCGATGTGAGAGGGATCGAAAGAGAGGTGTCTCGAGGGAACGCGACACAGGGGATTATACAGGTTATGGTCACCGGCGAGGTGTAATACCCTATTCCTGTGCGTGGTTGATCAGAGTTTGTTTTTTCAGGAATCGAATCTCCTTTCTCTAGGCCTGGGCCTCCTTTTATACCTTAAGGGGTTACCACATGGGTCAACAGACTGCTACCCAGAGAAAGGAAAACATTCTTTTACATTTAAGAGCGGTCTTGTCGCTCGCCCCAGAAGTCGCACGCATAGTAGCCGTGGCGTGACTCCTGTCCGATCAGCCGACTGACAAGGGGATGCCCATATAATTCCCTATTAAATAGGCGGAGACTTGTGTGCTCCGTCTATACCGGGAGATGGGCGCCATCTTACCGGAGCTGACATACTAACTTCGATTGGATTGAGAGGCAAAAAGGCTCTCATCATTTTGATGGGACCTAATGGGGTGTGTCGCAGACCGCTTGACGTGCGGCCAGTGCACAGGCGCCGCGCCACCGTCCTATCAGTCATTCTGACCGGTCACAGACCGGTCAATCGGCGTGACCGGCGTCAGACTGGTCACGCGCGCTCCACGCCGCATTAAATGCGACGAGGCGCGCTCGTCTGAGCCATTATCAATGCGGTTAGGTTGGCGTCGGAATCGCTCACCTAACACCGCACACGTGGCAGAAGCGCGGAGGGGTCGGGGCGGCCCGACCCCCGTGACAGCGGAGTGTGAGGGGAGCGGAGACTAGAGAGGGTGGCCGCCACCGCACCCTCGGGCCCGACCCCCCTGGGGGGAGTGTCACGTGGGTGCAGGGGGCCATCTCAAGCCTTTAGTCTCTATACCCTCGGGCCCGCGTCACCGACAAATAGTTTGAAAAGTGTACGCGTGGAATACGAGAGAGTTGAGTTGGAAAAGATGGGGGAAAAACACATCCTAAATAATGAAAGCAAAAGGAGGAAAAAAAGTAAACTAGGAAAGCAAAGAAAAAATTGTGTCATTGCATGAATAGTGAACAATAAAAGCAGAAAAAGAAACAGTTTGATTGAACCGAATTGTAACGGTTTCTTCTCTCTTTTGTTTCCAGGGTAGTAACTGTTTCAAGGCAAGAATTTTACATCGTTTCCGCAAAAAGGAGGTTCAGATTCCAGAAGAAACGTTCCAACATTATCTGTTCTAAGATCTAAACAATATGAACAATAGTATTTGCAAAAACAGAAGTAAACCAGCCCCCGGTCGCTCCACCTAGGGGCGACGCGGGCGGCGACCCAAGCCTCGCCGCCCCCTTCCTTCCCCTCCTCTCCTCCGCCTCGCCGCCGCCCGAGCAGCCGCCGGCAAAGCCGGCCGGCTGCAAGGAAGGTGACGGCGGGGCTCCCCTCTCCCTCGCTCGTGGTCAATGCGATTGGGCGCCACTGATGAGACCGGAGGATGGGAGAGAGGCGCCGGCACCGCTGAGCTCGGATCCAGCCCTCCCTTGGCCGGATCTGGCACTCTCTCCGGTGGGGAGCTGGGTCGACGGCGAGGCGGCGGCGGCCGGCTCGGTCTAGCGATAGGGATGGCCGGATCCAGCGCCCCTTGGCTAGATCCACCGCCCTCCCGACCAGATGCGACGACAGGCGACGGTTGCAGGAGGCCGGCGACGGAGGAGAGAGCCGGGCGTTTGCCCTTGTCGGCGGTTGCGGGAGGCCGGTGACGATGGCAATATGAGACTGGCATAGGTGCTGCCTGCCAGTGGCAGCGGGAGGAATGTGCAGGCGGCAGCGTGAGACCGGCGCGGGTGGTGCCTGCAGCTGCGGGAGGTCGACGCAACGAAGGCTGCGATGGGAGGACGGAGGCGATGGCGATGCGACTAGGTGGACCGTTGCCATAAGGGTAGGTTGGAAGCCTACGGCGGTCTTCCCTCCAGACGTTTGCCATTCTGCTCTCTCACCCTTTCCCTCTCCAACCCAACCACGTGGATAGAGCTGAAGTGCACCGGAGGACGAGACTCTGCTTTGATGGCCGACCGGTGGCGAGGCGTCGGCGTGGTGGCTGCGCGTCGAAGGAATAGTTGGTGGTTTTGCTGAATCTGACATGTACTCTTTGGCGCGGGAGAGTAGGAACTACGGGCGAAGGCCTAGCCTTTGGGACGGCAACGGCAACGCCTGTGGGCGTCGTTTCTCCCCTTGGAGCGTTGTTGTGTTTTCTCTCCTCTCCCAATGGGACCTTCAGGTGAAAACCACGTCCTGGTTCTCTAGGACGGGCGGCAGCGATGCTCTTAGCGTCATTTCCTCCTTGGAGGCATCGTTTAGAAGACCCATTCCTTAGGAGTGTTGTGTGCTTGCTCTGTTTTTAGCAGTGGGATCAGACGTAGACGCGTGGTGTGGTTGTATTTTTTTATTTTTCTGGCTATAGTCTCCCAGAACTATAGACTTGTATTTTATTTCTGCTATATCAATGGAAACATCGCACTATCTTATGCGGGTTGTTTCGAAAAAACAATATAACCAAAGTAAAAGATAAAATCAGTCACCTGCAAGTGTGTTTCCTTGTATATATATATAGTAGCCTGGTTACGACGGTTACTGTGTAAAACTGAAAAAAAAGGACTAGACAAATTTTATCCTAAATTTAAATTTTTGTTTAATTTTTGAACTTATTTAATACACCGGGTTGTTTTCATTACCACGCCACTGACAACTGGGCCCCACAGGTAGATAAATACTACTGGTCAACGAGGCTGTCCTGTGTAGGAGCAACGGGCAACGCACAGCCGACCTACACGTAACTAGCCGCTGACATGTGGGGCCCACACAGCCGGCCGAGATATAAGTATACACTGACATGTAGGGCCCACAGAGCCGTCCCCGTCTCCGCACTTTCCCCTACACCAGATCCCTCTCCCCACCTCCGGCCCTCCCTAATCCCAACCTCCAAAACTCATAAACTACTCTAAACCCTACACCACTCCCGCTCCGCTGTCACTGACAACCATGCCCCACCACGTCGCTCTCCTCCTCCTCCTCCTCACGCTCGCCGCTGTCTCCGCCACCGCCTCCGCCGCCGCCGCGTCGGAGGAGGCGACGACGGATACGGAGCCGGCTGCAGCCGTGGAGGCCGGCCTCCTGGTGCGGCACGAGGCGCAGCTCGCGCGGCTCGAGGAGCTCACCGAGTCGCTCGCCAAGTCCGTCCAGGCGCTGGAGGCCGCGCTCGCCAGATCCGTGGAGCCCGATCCACCGCCGCCGGCCGCCGCCGCGGCGGCGCCAGGTGACCGGAGGGCGCCGCAGGGGGTGGCCGTGACGAAGCGGAGGCCGTACTGGTCTGAGCGGTTCCACTTCGCCGCGGCCGCGCGGCTCGGGGACGGCGCGTACGCCGCCACGGCGACCGCGCTGCCCTATGAGGACGCGGATGGGCTCACCAAGTACTTCGCCGTCGGTGACTCCCGCGGCCGCGTGTTCGTGTTCTCCGCCGCCGGGGACGCGCTGCTCGAGCTGGAGCCCGGGGTGTCCGGCGAGCCGCCGGTCACCGCCCTGCTCGCGTACCTCTCCCCGCGCCGCACCGATTGCTTCCTCTTCGCCGGCCACGCCGACGGCTCCATCGCCGCCCACCGCCTCATCGAGTCGTCCCCGCACGGCGATGACTGGCTCACCCTCGCCGCCGCGTCGTCCCGTCTCCTCGTCCGCGGTCTCGACGCCGCCCCCGTGCTCCACCTCGAGGCCCACCACGCTGGCCGCGCACGCTACGTTCTCTCCTGCGACTCCGGCGGCCGCATCCGCGTCTTCACCGAGAACGGCACGCTTTACGGCACCGCCATCGCCTCGTCGACGCCTCTCGCCTTTGTGAAGCAGCGCCTCCTCTTCCTCACCGAGGCCGGCGCCGCGTCCCTCGACCTCCGATCAATGTCTGTCCGCGAGACACCCTGCGAGGGCCTTGCTGAAGCTCTCAATGGCTCCCTCCCAAAGGCCTACTCCTTCGATCCTTCCGAGCGCTTCAAGGCCTATGGTTTCACTGATGCTGGCGATCTCGTGCACGTCCTGCTGCTCGGTGACATTGCGAGCCTCAAATGCAGGGTCCGGGCAATCAAGAAGGCTGAGATCGACAACCCCGTGGCGATACAGACGATCAAAGGTTACCTCTTGGTAGCTAGCCAAGATAAGATCCTTGTGTACAACACATCAACTCAGTACTATGGGAGGGTTGGGGCTCCCCGCCCGCTATTCGCCACATCAATCAAGGATATCAAGTCTGTGTTTGCGGGTTCTACTGGCGTGATGCCTGCTTCACCAGCTGGGAAGCCGCTTGTCGCCGCGGACAGGGAGAAGCTCGTGATCCTGGGGCTCGGAGATGGTTACATTGCTATATACAGGTCCAACTTCCCGGTGTACAAGCCGGAGAGCAATGCTGTGGTGTGGAGTGGTCCAGCTCTGCTCTTCCTCCTGTTCTTGATTGGCATTTGGCAAGTCTATGTAAAGAAGAAGGATTCATTGGGCTGGACTCCGGAGGAGACATTTAACACCTCAGTCACAGCTCCTACAGGGAGCATTTTGAATCATTCGACCAGTGACCGTGCCTTCGCTGATAGCTCAACAAGAGCTGGTGAGCGAGGCTATGTTGATGGCACAACAAGAGCCGGTGATAGAAGCTATGTGGATGCCACCACAAGAGCTACAGACCGAGCCTATGCTGAGGCTGCCAGGGGTGTGGACCTACGGGGTGGGGCGTTGAGAGGTGCTCCAAGAAGGTATGTGTCCCCTACTAGATATGCAGGGGGCGCAGGAATTCCATATCGACCTGTTTCAACAGAGCCTGTGCTTCGAGCCACACCGGAGCTGAAGTATCGAGGCCCAGGTATGGAGCCCCCTGGTTTTCCCAAGAAAAGAGACACATTGTTCTCAAGCAACCAGACAGTAGTAGATGATCATGTTGATTGACTGTTTAATTAGTGGTGTAGACAACACGCTAAATTTTGAAGGGGTTTTGGAAAATCCTGCACCTATGTGGGCAGCGATCCACATGTGTGTTGTTGTAAGATGTAACTCAAAAATGTTGTATTTGCGTGAGTACATTACAGCCATTGATATGGTGAAATAACTTTGAAATTTATGGGTTACATTATAGCTATGAAAGAAGGGATTCTTGAGCTGTTTTCATGTTACTTCCATCTTCAACGATGTAGGAGAAGTGGACAAGTTTACAATGATTTTTAACAATGATAGACTGGTAGGATGTACTATGGAATCGCTTTAATTATAGAGTGGCGTGTTGAGCATCAGAAAAATTCAGCAAGTTGCATTTGCAATAATTCTAGCCATAGACACTACAACATCAGTGATATCTTTTTTTTTCCAGAATTCACTGTAGTTATTAGTGACACAATATGCAATCTTTAAAGCTCAACACATCACGTGTAACATTTGAACTTAATTTTCTATCACTGCCTGATCCCATCTGTTTCCTTTTTGCTTCAATATATGGAGGATCTGCTGACTGCCATTGCAGATATTTTCTAGTGGTTGGTACTGCTACATCATCTTAAGTTGGTGACAATGACATGGGGCTTAGAATGGTAGCCCGTGTTGTCTAATTTTTGCCCCTGTTTGGATGAGGCTAAAATATTTTAGCCCCTGTTACATCGAATGTTTGCACACTAATTAGAAGTATTAAATGTAGGCTACAAACAAAACTCATTTCATAACCCTGGACTAATTCGCGAGATGAATCTATTGAGCCTAATTAATCCATGATTAGCCTATGTGATGCTACAGTAAACATGTGCTAATTATGGATTAATTAGGTTTAAAAAATTTGTCTCATGAATTAGCTCTCATTTGTGCAATTAGTTTTATTATTAGTCTATGTTTAATACTCTAAAATTTAGTCTCTGGATCCAAACACCATCTTTTAGCTTGACAAGTGATTCCTTCAATCTGATTCCCCATCTAGATGATAACCAATTCAGTTATCTGGGAGGTATCATACCAGAATTTAATCTGACAGTTTTACATGAATTTTTCCTACATGAACTCTGCTCGGTCTGCATACAGACTGCAACTACAGGATTCACCGTGTTCAGCCATTTCCGCAGGACAGCAAAAGGCCAGCACTGTCACCAGCCGGATCAACGTCTGTCACAACCAGAATATGACAACCCTAGAGTTTCAGAAGTTGAAAGCTGATGGAGCATTCAACTCTTTTTAGGTAGGTAGTTTCTGACTTTCAGTAGCAAATCGTTTCGTAGGCTTCTAATTGAAGAGCAATGCTCCTGTCGTTATGCTAAAACAAGTTCAGATTCGTTTTGGTTTACATTTGCTTCCATTTCCTTCCTTGTAGTGGGTACTATTTTGTTCTATATCGGTGGGCAGTAATTCATTGATAGGCCCTTGCATTATCAAACAAGATTTCACCAAAAACTGCAGGTCCTGATATATCACCGAAAATAACTTGGATAGCAGCAGAACTGAAACTCTGGGATAACAACATAATTTGAGCACAAACGACCATCCATCATTGCCTCTAAAAAGCAGAAACAGGAGCGAGTGAAACACCACAAATTTGAACTTAAGCAACAACTTACTGAAACAAAAACATATGAATATAGGGAAACAATGTAAATCTTTACTGCCCAGTGGAAAATTTTCACCGAGGAACAGAATTCATCAAATGTTAAGTATGCTGTAAGCTCCAATGTTTGCTCACAGGTGAAGTGAAAATTGCAAAATGTATCCCGACTGTTGTGTTTTATTACAATCTCAAGGCCTAGAAAACAAACTTCATATTCATGGTAAAATCACGACACTGAACCAGTTTCTCGCCTAAGTGGACTTGACTATGAAGTTTTGGCGGCTGATGGGGTTCATGATGACCGGTGGTCCAGCAGTGCGAGGCCAGGCCTGGAACTTGCTGTCAGTGGCTTGCCACCACTCCTTGTCAGAGACAGTCTTTGGAATGGAACCTGCTTCCGCAAGGCAGCTCAGGATCCAGTCTTATAGGAGGTTAAGCACATGCATGTAAGACTATACTCACCTCCAAATGCCTTCTTGTCAGAGACAAATGTGTCACACAGGTAAGCAATGGCGAAGGATCCAACCAGGGACCCAGCAATGTATCCAGCCGTCATTTTTGCTGCACAATCATGAAATGGCATACACATTGTCAGGTGTGATGATAAAAAATGAATGTTACAGGTTATTCATATGAACAAAAACAATAGAGAACATCGCAGTCTAAAAAAACAAGTCCCCTGCTAACTGTTAAAGTTGTGAAACTATAAATAAGCTGTTTTTTTGTTCATTGGTATAAACACAATAAACAGACAAATGGAAAAAAGCTCCAGCATACACATAATGGAGTGCAATCGTGTAGAAATGCAGATAATTGAATATGATTCCAAGATATACAACTGAATCTCCAGCTAGTTTAACACATTAGATTACTGCAAGATCAAATGGTTGTCCTCTTGAAACAAGTAACATGATAAATCATATTGGACATATTGTGGCAGAGTAAATGTAAAGTACGACTCAAACCACAGCCATCATATACCTTAACAGAATCAGTTAATGATAATAGACACCTCATTTATTCTACTGATAATACTCCACTATCTCACAGCCGAAATGCATGAGCAAACTAGACCCAATGGGGCTTATTGCTAACTGTTGAAGTTGTCAAAACTATAAATCAGCTGCTTTCTTGTTCTCTGGTATAATGGAATAAGTTCCAGCACATACATAGTTATCTACGGTTACAAAATATAACTATCATTCATCAAAAGCAATTGTGTAGAACTGTAGATAGGAATATGCTATTCCAAAATATACAAGTGAATTTCAAGATCAAATAGTTATCCTCAAACAAGTAATATGTGATTCACTGGACTTATTGTGGTAGAACAAATGTGCAGCTAAAGATATGGACCCCCTATTTATTCTACTTAAAATAGTTCATTCTCTCACAGCCGAAATACAGGAGCAAAATAGACCTAAGGGGGTATTGGTTCAAGCAACGGGTTAAAATGGAAGAAAAGATTGGCTTAGGTGGGTGTGGATCGTTCCTCCAATCCTAGTATTTGGTCCTCTCAAAATAAAAAAAAAATCCTAGTATTTGGTTAAGAGGATCACAGAGCAAACTGGAATCAACAAGAGTCTCCGCGATCGATCATTTCCCTGAATCGATATAGTTCGTAAACGGTCAAACACGACCACTTCAAATCTTGACGATTCATTCATTCATTCATCAGGGAAGATGAAACGGACCCAAATCGCAGACAAGCCTCTGCGCAAACAGGACAGGACCCACGAACGAACGAGTTGGTAAGAGCAGCCTCGACGTCTGCATCGCAGCCCAACACTCGGGTGGCGCTCCGGATCTTACCCCTCGACGAAGAGAAGAGAAGCCCACGATCGAGGAGTCGTCCGACGACGGAGAGGCGCAGCGGCACAGAGGAGATGAACGGACAGCGTAGATCTGGGAGACCTAGGGCTAGGGAGGATCGGCGTGTACGTACCTCGGTTCGGATCGGAGTCCGCCGCCGCCGCCGCCGCCGGAGAGGAGAGGAGAGGAGAGGAGGAGACGCGTTCCTGGAAAGGAGGAGACGGTGGCTTGGCTTTTCTCTCTCCTCCTCTCGTGCGGGTTAATTTAATGATCCAGTACTATCTGGGCCTCATGGGCTTTTTTATTTTAAGGCCCATAGTCTGATCAGATGTCCCCGGATTTATGCAAAATGTCCCCTGGTTTTGGTTTGGATTGCTACTTGCTACCAATGGTTGAGATTCAAAATATATGCAAAGAGCCCATGGATTCCAAAAAACTGCAAATATCCGAAAGGAGGTAGTTAATTATATACTGGAATAAATAGCAAATGGACGATGTAATTAACCTACAGCAATACTTTTAAATAATTGAACTTAACTGATCATATATACTACTATATATGTACAGCAAATTAAGCAGAGTGAGATATACTGTGAAATCTGTGCTGATAGATATAATAATATGATGATACCGCCAATGTTGCAAGATCGATCAATATTACATATGGGTAGTACATGAATCATCTCATACTAGTACATGATAATCAAAGTAAGTAAACATGGATATATAGATGGCTAGTAATAATAGCTATAGCTAGCCTTAATTACTTATATATACTGATGCAAATTAACCATGCAGGATATACCGATTGATCAATAACAATTGCACAATTTTTCATGCTGCAAGCTAGCTTATTCTAGTTGGTTCGTAGTAAAATGGCATGATCAAGTTCCTTCGAGATTTGGAACCAGTGTTAATTACCATATCAACATGGCTTTCTAGATCAGTAGTGCACTTAATTAATTCAGAACGAAAAAAGAAGTAGGTAAGTTACCAGTAAAGCTTTGCCAGCAGAGTCACGAAGTACTACAACTCTCTCTATCCCACAAGACTCCACTTATGCCACTTCAAGAAATCAATGGTTGCAAGTTAACGGCAGTTTGAGCTAACGATTCTACTCTAATAGTTTTTAGCTATGGCTAATAAACCTTGAAAAATAAACAGAGCATGTAAAAAACAATAATAGATAAGCGTTACTAGCAAATGAAAAGCAAATTATAGAAAATAAATTCGGAGGAAATTAAAATCCTCAAAACCAATCTAAAATTAAGTTTCGAAATTCAAATTTTGACTACGGTTTAAGCCAACGAGCAAAGGACGAAAAAGAAATTGTCGATCGTCTGGAACAAAAAAAAACAAACACGGTAGGAATTATACTAAATATTCAACGGTTGAGTCACCAACCGAAGCAAAGCAAAGCAAAGCAAAAGATACACCCACCAACAAAAGAAGACGAGGCTCCCTCCTTCCTAGACCGCGTCCACCGCACACCGCCCACAGCCCACCACCGGTCCACGGTGGACCGCGTCCACTGATCCCTCGCCTCGACCAAGCAAAAAAATCCGTACTACGTGGCGTGGCAGTCGTCCTGCACACGGTTCCCACGTGACCGTCACCGACAGGTGGGGCCCTGAGAACCCATGGGCCCCACCTGCAGTGGCGCGCGGTGGTCCAGCTCCCAAAGCGAGATGTGTTGCTGCTAAAAGCCGCAGAATAAAAGCACCCAGGAAGGAAAAAAAAAAGAGGCAGAAAAATTCGGCGGAATTCGGTGTAGGAGTGAGTATTCATCAAGGCAAAGCTCGAATTTTTCGTATCCGATTTGGTGGCGAAGCAGCGGGTGGAGCGAGAGAGGAAAATCGCTGTAGGAATCGGGAGTAGAGAGAGGGATTGAGCAGTGAGAGGTTAGGTTGGTGATTGGTAGAGGACGAGGAGGAGGAGATGGAGAGGAAGGTGGTGGTGGTGTGCGCGGTGGTCGGCTTCCTCGGCGTCCTCTCGGCGGCGCTCGGCTTCGCGGCCGAGGGCACCCGCGTCAAGGTGGGCAGCTTCGTCTCTCACCGCCGCCGCCGCCGCCGCCGTCGCGGTTCCCGGCGGCGGTTTCTTGAACTGCTTGTTGCTAGTTGCTACTGCTTTCTGGATGAACTCGCTCGCGTTACTTAGATCTCAGCCTATCGGCTTCTCTTCCATGTTGCTATCTCCGAGCTCTTCTGGATCTCGCTGTTGCGCATTTGTGTATCCCATCGGGGATTTTTGCGCTCATGGTAGTAGATGTGTAGCTTATCCGCTGCAAGGTGAATCTTTGAGCCTTTTATGATTTTGTTGATTTTTGCTACAGCTAGGGCTGCGATCATATAGGGGGTCGAGTGGATGTTTAATTCAATCTGATTCGATTAGTACCTGTAAAGTAAAATTATATGGTTTAATCAGAATCTGTCCAAGTTATTTCCTTTTCTGGCAATGTTCATCTTGTTTGGCAGAATAGCTCTGTATGGTGAAGCTTTTGCTTGCTAAAATTGTTTGAACCTATCATTCTGTTGTTCCTTTGCTCTTGATAATGTGGCTAGAACAGCTTAATTAGGGAGTTCCACTTACTCACGAATATGTAACCTCTGCAGCAGACTTCATTACAAACCCTACTGCCTGTAAGCACATTGCAGACATTTTCGGATTTTCCTCTTTGAAGCTTGAGTATAGACTAATTTTACACTGAATGAATGTAAAACCGTGTCTGTGATATATAGGAATATAGGTTCATATGTCCAAACCTCAAAGTAGTCGAGGATGCCAATTTAATTTTTACCTGGATTTGCCAGTCAGCAAAGTTATTCTGACTGCAAGTGAAACTTTACTGTAGACGAACTTAAAAACTGCTAGTACCAGATTGTGAGCATATTAACTGCAGTATTGACTGTTTCACTATGTGTGGTGTAGACTCTACATGCAAGTTCATGTAATGACGGTCATAGCATTGCTAAAACAATAATTATCACGCTCCATTATAATGCATATTGCTTAACTCATGCAGGTTTCAGATGTGCAAACTTCTTCTCCAGGGGAATGCATATACCCAAGGAGTCCAGCCTTAGCCCTAGGGTTAATATCTGCAGTTGCTCTTATGGTCGCACAGTCTATTATAAATACAGTTGCTGGTTGCATCTGTTGTAAGAGGCACCCGGTTCCCTCAGACACTAACTGGAGTGTAGCTCTGATATCATTCATTGTTTCTTGGTAAAATTCTACCCTTGATGTTTATTGTTTTATTTTACCTTTTTTCCTATATTTTGACTAGTTTCAACGTATCTTACCAATCTAAGATAATTCTTAATAGTGTTATGTTGTGTTGAACCTAACTTAGCCTTGACAGTTTGTTAAAACAGTTTTTATGGAAACAAGGGATCTTCTTTGACAAATGCATTGGAATTCATTCACTTTAAAGCCTATACTGGTGCTGGTCATGTTGATGTATAACATTCAGGACATTCTCCATCTTGAGTTCTTGACTGTCAGTTGATGCCTCGTATCAGTAGTCTTTATTAAAAACATGTGTTTTTCTGTGATTTAGCGCACTAGCATTTGGTTGCTGTTTGTTTTATTCTCTGCAAGGAATTCATGAGTGGTCCACATGATGGCTAAATAGAATAACTTTTGCATATATTTCAAGTGCAATTAGTAATGTGCTGTGCTGTTCTACCTTTTTCTTGGAACATTTTTGGGGTGTTAGTTGTGCTTTATTCTAAGGTAGGGTTCAGATCAGAATGTTGCAGCTTATTTTGTGGAAGTTCTAATTCCTGCATGCTATATTTTAGCAAAACACTCTGCTATTTGTTATTTGTCATAACGTCGTTCTGGATATTGTTACATTCTGCAGGGCCACTTTCATAATCGCGTTCCTTCTCCTGCTGACCGGAGCTGCACTTAACGATCAAAGGGGTGAGGAGAACATGTACTTTGGCAGCTTCTGCTACGTTGTCAAGCCAGGGGTCTTCTCAGGAGGAGCAGTACTCTCACTTGCCAGCGTGGCACTGGCAATAGTTTACTACGTTGCACTATCATCGGCGAAAAGTCCACCAAATTGGGGTCCCCAGCAGAACCAAGGCATCGCCATGGGCCAACCTGTGATCCCACCACAGAGCAGTGAACCGGTGTTTGTCCACGAGGACACCTACAATCGGCAGCAATTCCCATAAATTATGATCTGTGCAAGCTGTTTCGAGGGCC